>CM062771.1:3830000-4150000 GCA_031770325.1 Bolboschoenus planiculmis
CACTACTAGAATCTTGAATAAAAACGTGCGTATATAACAATAAATTCGTGGGTCTAGAAACACTCACGAAATTTTTTTTGGTTTCAATAACACTATATTAAATATGTGGGTATACCGACGCTTTAACTGATGCACGAAAATAACTAATGCTTTTCACGTCATATCTTACTTGAAATCTTCCCAATATTTTTTCTCCGTCTATTCCTCCTTCCCCCCCAATTTTCAGTCCCTCCCTCATTTTCCTCCAAAATTTCAGTGAGCATAGCCGCCTCTCTTCCTTTCTAACCCAAACCCTAGCGCTATCTCTCTCCAATGCCCCCAACTGGTCTTTCTCTCTCTCATCGCCATCTCTCTCCAGCACAAGCTAGTACTTCCTCAACGCGATGAAGCAGCTCCATGTTTAATTCGCACTTGTTGCCTTAAGGTTTATCATAAATGGCGAAGGGCTCCGATCGTGCGACGGAGGTAAGAAAGCAACAATCGAGGCACCCTATGACTCTCCTATGTGCTTATTGGAGGTTCGGATACTTGAAATTCATCTTTCTTTCTACTCTATGATTGTTCAGAGCTAACCATCTATGCACTCTCCTTGCTTAATTGTAATATAATTTTGTGTTTTAGTTCAATAATTTATGTCTTTACTAAGACATTTGGGCAAAAATTTTGATTTTGATTTTTTTGTTTTTTTTCTCATAGTTGATTTATTGATAGATAAGTGTGCCCTTAGTAGGAAATTTGGGCAAAACTTTGATTTTAGTCAAGTGTGCCCTTAGTAGTACCCTTGTACCAGTTGTACTGATTAGCCTTGTTGTTTGATTGATACATTCATGTGGCTGTTTTTGTGCTTCATGCATTGCTTGTGCTTGGCCTTGTTGTCTCTGAACCCCTTTGAACACTGGTACCAGTCAGCACCAACGCTGGCTTTACTCCCCTGTTACTTGTGGTGGTTTTTGAACCCTTCTAAGACACTGGTACTACTTGGTACCACTGTTATTTTGTATGCTGGTATGGTTCTGAAATATGTAGGTGCATATATTTTTGAATCCTTAAGGGTGATTTTACCATTAAAATCTGAATTGGGCCTTTAAGTAAATATCTCATTTCTTATGTGTCTTTTTATTTCTCATTTTTATTTTAAATTTACTTGATTTCAGGAGCTGCTTTCATGAATTACAACATCCACAATGGTCCTGATGAGGTGCTTGATAATGTAGTGGTGCTATCTAATATGTCAAATTTACAACTGAAGGACTATGTGGTATTTAGATTTTGACATGGTAGTATAAATTTGACGAGCAAATTATACAAAAAAATTTGGTTGTTAATTTAGATGGTCTTGGATATGCAAAGCTTAATGTTATGGAGAAGAAACCAATTACAGAGAAGTGACTGCTTCAACTGATAACCCACCTTATTTTAATCTAATTTTAGTTCAATCTGCTCTTTAATTTTCTGATTTGAAAGTTGAAATAGTAGACCTGTTGGTGTAATGATAAGACTAACTGAACTAAATTCTACTTGATCATCTCCTTTGAAAAGCCCATTAGCCAAAACACTCCAAAGATTCTTAATAATATTTCGGATGGCTTTTAAAGTCTTTCACATTGGAAATAATTTATATTTCTACACGTTAATTATTCTATGGATTTATAGAGCTTTTTTCTTCCATATTTTAAATTGATCAATTTTGTGTGCTTTACAAACTTTCAGGTCGGTGTTAATTAGATAAGTTGTAACTAGTCAAAGAGAAAAGAGAAATCGTCTTTAATTGTAGAAAATAGGATATGACTAAAGAAATTCATCGATCTATGAATTGAAGGTATTATCAAAATCACTTTTAATTTGAAATGTTATGTCACTTCAAAATGAATTTGTGTACCATATGTTCATCAAATATAATTTTACTCTAATCAACCAACTTTCTAGGTTTGCAAGTTTTATATACTTCAATATTAGTTTTTTTTATCGTTAATCGTTACTGTGATTTTTTTTTCAATTTAGGGAGTCACTTTCTCAATTTGAAGTTAAGGCTTCTAAAAACCTTTGTCAGGTGTATCTTCATTAGATTCTTTTTTTTCTATGTATTTACTTAGTAATTCATATGCAAATTTGACAACACTTTATATAAAGAGTGATAGTTCATTCCTAAATTTAAAACTAAGCACAAATTGATTCAGAAAATAAACAAGTGAAAGATATACCCTCAATGATAGTTTGCTGGTACTGACCATTTAACAAATAGGAAAGTTGTGATCTTGTAAATTAAAGCACTATATATGATGGCATGACTGGTAACAAAATGTATTTTCTAAAATTCTTTAGTTCTCTATGTATTGAAAGACTTGTCAGTTCGTAGATTATAATTTAGTATGTAATTATGAATATGTATGTACCATTCTTAATTAGTCTACCAGGAAATCGCTTAGGTGCATTCTTTTTTCTATTAAGTATATTTCTCATTTGTTGTAATTTAATTGATCCAAGTTATAGACTTAAATGTGTGTAAATTGTTTTGGATTTTAACATAACTTATGAAATATGTGAAGAATAATTTTAACCCTAATTTAGTTGTTGATTAATATTATTAGTATAAAAAAATGATCTTCTTACCAATTTTAACCTAAGTTTAGTTTATTGTGCATAACAATACAAAAATAATGCAAATATATATATTTTTTGGGCAGGTTCTTGTTGTAAAGGATGTTGAGCGCATTCAAATGTACATAGCTACTTTTCATCTTCATAAGGAATAGATGGTAAAAGTGAATGAAACTTGAATTTTTTTTTGTTTAGTGTATAATTTTGGAAAAATAAATATGATGGTATACTTTTGTGAATTGATATATGATATTTTGAGAACTTTAACACTAGTATGTGATATTTTGGTTAGTATTTGGGTCCCTTAGTAGGGACTAACTTGTTTTAATTTAATATATAACGCAAGTGACTTAATTATAAATTTGATATTTTACTTTAATATGTATGTGAAATATACTGTTTTTTTTAAGTTTTTGTTGATCGCTATTTGTGGAATTTATTTCTTTTAGGTGTGGATACATATGTGTACAAGGTTGATTAATGGTGATTTTGGACTGTGTAAAATAAAACAATGATCACGCTTTTAAAAATAAAGCTAAATTGTCAGTATACACATGTAAATATTAGTGTAGTAAAAACCACTATATGTATATAACCACGAGATGAAAGTATTTATGTAAATATAATAATACGAGAGTTTGCTGACTAGGATAACAATTAAACGTGGGAAAACCCATGAACTTAATATAAGATCACGCACGAAATAAACTACATTCGTCGGCCCCACGAATATAAAGGATATTTTCGTGGAGACCTAATTCGCCGGAGCTGAAACGTGCGTAAACTCACGAATATGTCTATATACGACGGTTTACCCACGCTTCTAACCCATTTTCTACCCTCGATTAAAATCGTTTTTCTAGTAGTGAGAAGAAGCCAACACTAACCAACAATTCTGAGAGCGTGACATATGCTATAAACTAACATTGGATAATTATCAAATTAATAATTCAAAGTTGGCAGCTTTAGAAGAGGTACAAAAGAGCGAACCGATTTCCAATTTGACAAAGTCAAAAATCAGTTAAAATATTCTCAATATTCAGCTATATCAATCTCATTCTAGTCCTCAAATATTTATTATTTCTACTTTACCTCCTTTATATATATATAGAATTGTGTTATGGTGTATCGTGAAGCACAGAGGGACGGTGTTTCAACTCCAAATATCATACATCGAATGTTCAACGGTCGAGTCAATTCGCCCAGCATAATCTATATGTTGAAATCTTATGGAATATCAAATATTAATAAATTAATAATGTTTCTTATCTTTGAAAATTCTTAGTGGAAAACTTGATATGTTATGGACCAACTAATTTTCTTAGTGGAAATACTGCACGGATCATGAGAAAAACTTTGTGCAAGACTATTCTAATGTATTTCTACGAATAGGACTAATTTTGTTATTATCAATCAGTATTAAAGGTACAGGTTTCGGGTAAAAATATCTAATTTTTTAAAGGTACTGATTCTACAATAATCTCCACATTTTTGGATCACTAGATGTGTAATATGTAACAATCCAGCAATTTAATCACATATTAATATAATTTCTCTAATAAATTTCTATTTAATAAAAACAATGCAAAACAAATAAGGAGATTACCATACCTCCAAGTTCCATCTTAAAGCCTGAAGCTAATTAATTATCATCACTTTAATTTACAAGCATAATTATAGAGGATCATTAATACTGAGCTTTGCATATATCGTATGAAAGTTGGTTTCTTTCCCTTCTCTCTCTCTCTCTCTCTCTCTCTCTCTCTCTCTCTCTGTGTCCATGCTTAGTGAAGAGACTCCAATTCTCAAGCATGAGGTGTTACGTCTAGAATGCTTCATGGATGAACAATAGGTACGTGGGTGGTCAAGAAGAAGCCAACACCAACCAACAATTGTGAGAGCGTGACATGTGGTAAACTAACATTGGACGATTATCCAATTATAGTTATTCAATATTGAACATAGGTGAACAGTAGTACTATTTGAATAGTGCTTTTAACCGGTGTTGAAAGGTTACATTTGCATGTTGTGGTTCATGTTATTCTTGCTAACGTCGCTGGATGAGGTGGCAAGAGAATTTTTAGCCAGTTGCTGTTGGTGCACAAATTTTGTATATTAGATGTATTTTACAAGCGGATTTTTTTAACTACTATTATTTTAATAATTTTTTATAATTAATTTTTAAATAATTTTAAAATAATTATTCAAAATTCTAAAAAAAATTGATAAACATATTTTTTGACTAATAGTTTGATTATGTTTTAAATTTCATATAATTTAAGGGTCATTTAATATTGCATCGAAGACATTTAAATATGGACCGTTATAAATGTTATATAATTTTGTTGATCTTTGATGAAGTATCAAATAATACTTAAATTGTATGAAATTTGAAATATAATGAATCTATAACCTAAATAATATGTTTATAAATTTTTTTATTTTTAAGTTTTTTTAAAATTATTTAAAAATTCGTGTGAATGTTGTCAAAGTAAGTTGTTGTTAAGAAATCTCCACCTTTATATATATGTATTCGTTGCAACATGTTTTACAAAGTTTTTATTCTAATTTTATTCCAACTAAATGCTCACTCATGGTGGCTCATCATACATGACAAAGAACACATCTAAAAAATATAAAAAATTAAAATGACCCAAGATTGACAGAAAAACAGAGAGATAACGGTCTTGGCCCAGCCGAGACTATGGATCTTATTTAGAATTCAAAGTTGGTAGCGTTGGAAGAGGTACAGAAGAGTGAACCGATTTCCAATTTGACAAAGTCAAAAATCAGTAAAAGTATTCTCAATATTCAGCTATATCAACCTCATTCTAGTCCCCAAATATTTATTATTCTACATTACCTCCTTGTTATATAATATTATATATATATATATATAATTGGGTTATGGTGTATCGCGAAGCGCAGAGGGCCGGTGCTTCAGCTTCACGTCTCATATATCAAAGGTTCAACGGTCGAGTCAATTCGCCCAACGTAATCTACATTTTGAAATTTTATAGAATACCAAATTTAATATTTTTTGAATTTTGTTACTACTTTTTCAGATTTTTAAAAATTAGTCAAAAAATATTAATAAATTAATAACATTTCTTATCAAATAAGGTCATCTTTGAAAATTCTTAGTGGAAATATTGATGTGTTACTGAGCAACAAATTTTCTTAGTGGAAATACTATACGGATCATGAGAAAAACTGTAAGCAAGACTATTATAATGTATTTCTACAAATAGGACTAATTTTGTTATTATCAAGCAGTATTCAATGTACAGTTTTCGGTTAAAAATATCTAATTTTTTAAAGGTACTGATTTCACAATGATCTCCACATTTTTGGATCACAGTATACGTAGTATGTAACAATCCAACAATTTAATCACATATTAATATAATTTCTCTAATAAATATCTCCAAGTTCCATCTCAAAGTCTTCACTGGTCCTCTGGCTAATTAATTATCATCAGAAGAAACTTTAATTTACTAGCATAATTATGGGAGGATCATTAATACTGAGCTTTAATTTATTGCATCTCTCGCTCTCTCTCTGTCCAGGAGGCTTAGTGAAGAGAGATTCCAATGCATCATGGATAAACAATAGGCACGTGCGTGGTTATGAAGAAGCCAACACTAACCAGCAATTGTGAGAGCGTGACATGTGCTATCCTAACATTGGACGATTATCCAATATTGAACATAGGTGAACAGTACTTTTGAATAATGCTGTTAACCAGTGTTGAAAGGTTAAATTTGCATCTTGCGGTTCATGTTATTCTTGCTAACGTCAATGGATAAGGTTGGCAAGAGAATTTTTAGCCACTTGCTCTCGGTGCACAAATTTTGTATATTAAATGTCTCCATTAACGACTATTATCTTCACAATTTTTTATAATTAGTTTTTAATTAATTTTGAAATAATTGTTAAAAATTCTCAAAAAAATAAATAAATTGACAGATATATTTTTTGACTTATAAATTAATTGTATTTCAAATTTCATATAATTTAAGGATCATTTGATATTTCATCAAAGACCGTAAAATAAGGATTGTTAAAAATGTCATATGATTTTGATGATTTTTGATGGAATATCAAATAATTCAATTTTTTTATTTAAGAATTATAATATTAAAAATAAAATAAATAAGAAAACTGGATGAAAAATTATAAAAATAGGAGGGACGGATTTTTAAAATCCGTCCAAAAACATATTTTTAATATTTTTTACAAGAAATATATTTTCTTGAGGGATGGATTTTGAAAATCCGTCCTCTGATAAAATATTAATTTTTATAAAAAATATTAAAATCACGTATCGAGTTTCAAACAGATATAACTTTTAATAGGAAAGTCCATAGAAAACATTTAATACCAATCCAGATAAATTATTTTACCAGCTTTCCAAATTGATATTAAATATTTTCAACGGACTTTCCTATAAAAAATTATGTCTCTTTGAATCTCGATACGTGATTTTAGTAATTTTTATAAAAATTAATATTTTATTAGGGGACGGATTTTAAAATCCCGTCCCTCAACAATATATATTTTTTTTATTGAGGGATGGATTTTTAAAATTCGTCCCTCAACCCGAGGTTTCAAAATCTATTCTCTATGGGACGGGATTTCAAAATCCGGCCCTCAAAAAAAAATATTTTTTATTGGGACGAATTTTAAAATCCCGCTCCACGTTAAAATATTATTTTTTATAAAGAAAGGTTAAAAGTACGTTTGGGACGGATTTTGGAAATCCGTCCCTCCTATATTTGTGATTTCTCATCCGATTTTCTTATTTATTTAATTTTAAATATTAATTTATTAAATAAATAAATTAGTCAAATAATACTTAAATTATATGAAATATAATTGATCTATAAGTTAAAAAATATATTAATAAATTTTTCTATTTTTAAATTGTTTTAAAATTATTTAAAATCTATTTTAAAAGTTATCAAAATAATAATTATCAAAAAAATCCCTTCCTTTTACAATTATGTTCAAAGGGGCAGTGTTTTTCATCGGTATATATATGATGCTTTAATAATGGAGGTAAATCTTTCATCTTAGTATACTGGCCTCTATTTTTGTGACTTGTAGCATGTTGTTATTTTACTTTATAGGCTACAGTATTGTTTTATTGTTTACTTCTTTACGTTGCAAGTGGGGTCCAGCTATATAATTTCAGTATTTCACTGATGGTCATTTCTACTATTTGTGAGATGGGTTTTCAAAATTTTCTTTTGAACAGCATTCCAGGAACAATGTGATCTATTGTCATCATCGTTGATTTTTTTATTTTCGTGATTTGAATAGAGATGACTATCGATCATACGATAATGATCTAGAGATCCAATATTGCTCCCTTCTCCAACTATATTGTATATACGGAGGGAACACTTGAGAATTTTGACAATTAATTTTGAAATAATTTTTAAGAATTCTCAAAATAGAAAAAAATTGATAAACATATTTTGTAATAAATAGATTGATTGTGTTTCAAATTTTATATAATTTAAAAGTCGTTCGATATTCCATCCATGACTTTTAAATATGAACCGTTGTAAATTTTATAAAATTTTAATAATCTTTAATGGAGTATTAAATAATACTTAAATTGTATAAAATTTGAAATAAAACTGATTTATAAGTTAAAGAATATGTTTATAATTTTTTTATTTTAAAGATTTTTTTAAAATTATTTAGAAATTCGTTGTAAAGGTTGCTCATCATACATGACCTAGAGGGACAAAAAACGAATCTCAAAAATTAAAAATATTAAAATGGACCAAAAGTTGACTAAAAAAACAGAGAGACAACGGTCTTGGCGGAGCTGAGACTATAATAGATCTAGTTAATAATTCAAAATTGGCAGCTTTAGAAGAGGTACAAAAGGGTGAAACGATTTCCAATTTGACAAAGTAAAAAAGTGAGTGAAAATATTCTCAATATTCAGCTATATCAATCTCATTGTAATTGTTTAAGCTAGGGTGAGCTTAAAACTCATCAATATCTTTATGAGTTTAACTTAAAAATCTATCGAATTGATTTAAATTTTCAAATGAAAGTTGCTCAATAAATTCTTCATATCAAAATCTTATAGAATACAAAAATTTTCTATTTTTAAATTTTCGAACTTTTTTTCAGATTTTTTTTGAAAATGACCTATTCTCCAATAAAAAAACATTTATTATCTTATTATTATTTTAGAATCGTTTTCAAAAATCTGAAAAAAATATGTAGAAAATTCTAAAAATAGAAAATTTGAGTATTCTAATTGGAGTTTTCTTTTGTTTTGTTTTATTTTCTCAAATGGTTACAGTGATGGTTTTGAATTAATGGATGAGGCGGCACTATGATGACTAATTTGATCAGTCTGATCAGATGCAAGTGAGGGAAGGGGGCATTAATGCTGGAGGATATTTTGTTGGTGTCTTATATTTTGTTTGAAAACTATAATAAATTTCTGTGCTTTATGTAAAGAATAAAAAATAAAACTGAAATGATTTTGTCAGCTAATTGATTTCATAATTAAATTGATCAATCATTCCAAGCTGGAAGACAAAAGGAATGATTTAGTGATCTTAGTTTTAGTTTGTCCCTTAATTCCCTTTTCATATTTGTTTTTATCTTGACTACATAGTTTTAGAGAAGGTTAGGATCTCAAATACCTATGATTAAATAAAATAAGACTAATATACGTCCAAGTTTTAGTGTATATCCAATTATTATGATATATATATTTTTTTTGAGAAATATTATTTAAATTAAAAAATTAAAATTGTAAATGTATTTCTAATTACTTAGAGAGAACATGTATCAATTTGGAGCCAATTTAGAATTTAATTGGTCATCATCACAAATTATTTAAAACTCTACCAATAAAATTTTAAAATTGTTTGAGAAGGCAAATTCTCTTTCAAATTTGATACATATTCACTCTAAATAGTTAGAAGCATATCCACAATTTTAGTTTTTTTTATATGACCAATATTTCTAAAATTACTCATAAAAAATAATAGATTTATTTAAGTGAAATAGAAGTAAACAATTGTTGATCTTTTGTATTTATGCTGCGGTTCTTGTTTCCTTTTTTCACATATTATAAACTTTAAGAGAATTTAGCTTAATGAATATAAAAGATTCAGTAGATTAATTATGGTAGAAGTAGAATATTTATTCTTAAAATGGAAACTTATGAAAACATACTTGATTATAAAAAAATTAGTTTATGAAATAATCTTAGACAAGCTATGCCGTGCATTGACCATAATTATTTTTAATAACAAAGTTAGGTTGACTAATCATGAATCCAAAAAAGAATTGGTTCATGGCTACTGACACCCCCTCCTATAAATACTTCCGGATGGTCATTCGAATCCTATCATCAAACACAAAACGAACTCTCACCTCAAACCACTAAGCCTAAAGACACAGAAGCCCTAAGCACTACGCCTTCTCACCATGGCCATTTTTACTTACCAAAGCATTCTCCTTGCCATTGCTGTTCTTCTCTTCATAAAGTTCCTTTTTCGTACTAAAGAGAACAATAACAAAAAGCTCCCACCGGGCCCACCGGCACTTCCAGTAATCGGTCACCTCCATCTCTTCGAAAGGCCCCTCCACAAAACTCTTGCTCCCTTATCTGAAAAATATGGCCCGGCTGTATTTCTCAAATTCAGTTCCCAGCCCATTCTTGTTGTCTCTTCTCTCTCCTTGGCCGAGCAGTGTTTCACCACCAATGACATGGCTTTCTCCAATAGAGTCCAGTTGCCATCTTTTAAACAATTCTCCTTTGACTATGAAGACGTCAAGGCAACCAATTATGGGCCACACTGGCGCAATGTTCGTCAGATTGCAGCTACTGTTCTCTCTGCACAGCAGCTGCATGCATCCTCAGATGTCAGAAGCAGGGAGGTTAGTGACATGGCACGCCGACTCTTCCGCTCATGGAATGCTTCTGCAGGATCCAACGGTTTGAGTTATTTTGAGAAAGTCAACCTTAAGGCGAAGTTCTTTGAGCTGGTTGTTAATGTGATCATGACAATGGTTGCTGGAAAAAGATTCTACGGAGACAACATTAAAGATTTGGCAGAGACAAAGCGGTTACAAGAGGCTGTGGAGGAGTTCAATCATTTGGGTGGCATTTCAAATCCAGAGGACTTCATGCCGATTCTGAAGTTCCTTGGCATGGCAAAAGGGACCAAGAAGCTGAATCATTTGGCTGAGCGCAACAAAGAAATGACACAGAAGCTCATCGACGAGCATCGTACTGCAGGAGATCAGAAGAAAGGGACCATGATAGCGAATTTGCTAGAGCTGCAGAAGGAGAACCCGGAAAAATACCGTGATACAACTATCCAGATGATTGCAGTGGTAAGTAATAATTGGCACTTTGTGATTCTCACTTTGATATGTAATTTGTACTAACATTAACATAATTTATTCTGATTTCTTTTGGCCACCTTTTTTCCCAGAGCTTTTTGAATGGAGGAACTGATACATCATCCAATACAATGGAATGGGCGATGACTCTTCTATTGAACCATCCTGACATACTCAAGAAGGCATTGGCTGAAATCGATGCACATGTCGGTAACAAGCGGCTTGTACAAGAGTCTGATATGCCCAACCTGCCATATCTCCATTGCATTGTCAATGAGGTCCTCCGCCTCTGTCCTGCTAGCCCGCTTCTCGTACCGCATAAATCTCGGGAGAATGTTTCTATCGGAGGGTATGAAGTTCCAGAAGGTACAGTGCTTTTGGTCAATGCTTATCACATTCACAGAGACCCAAGCTTGTGGGAGGAGCCGACCAAGTTTGTGCCTGAGAGATTTGAAAGCGGCAAAGCAGAAGCAAAGAACATGATACCTTTTGGAATGGGGAGGAGGAGGTGCCCAGGAGAAGGCCTAGCAATACGGAATATCGGACTTGTATTAGGGACCATCATTCAGTGCTTCGATTGGCAAAGGATCGGAGATGAACCGATAGACATGAGTGAAGGTTCTGGTTTGGCTTTTCCGAAGGCCATTCCGCTCGAAGCCATGTATCGTCCGCGACAAGTCATGATGGATGTTCTCTCCTCCTTATAAAAGGTGGCAGTGTTGAGAAATAAAAAGAATAATTGAGAGTTAATAAGGGGATTATGGGCCTCAGAACTATATGATATTTGCATCATTGGCTCATATTTTAAAAAATAAGGAGTACAAATTTTCAGAAATGAAAAAGCAGCTCAACCGTTATTTTCTATTTTTTTAGCGTTGGAACTTTCTCTATATATACCATCATGTAAATAACAATAATAAAAATTAGTAGCAATATAATTACTATTTATCATTTTACTCCTTTCTCTAGTGTTCTGTCAGCTTACAATAAAAATCAACAGGCAATTCATCCTCCCACATCTACCCGTTTGGTTTATTTTGTTTTTTGGTTTGTTTATCTTTATTGTAACGGTTGTGTGTTGTAATATGTTCAAGTGTTACATTAATTTATTTTGTTATGTTTGTTTTTTTAGTTGAGTCAATTTATTGTGGTTTTTTAAAGGATAAGTGTAGAAATTTTCATTTTGGAAAGGTAATTTCATATGTTTATTTCCAGACTTATAATAAGGATAAAAGAACAGCCCATAACTTAATGGGCCTCTGTAGGGATGCGTGATCCTCCCAAAGGAGGACCTCTCAAAATCATCTCAGACAGACACCCAATATTTACAAGTCAATTATGGACTGAATTAATGAAACGGAATTCAACTCAATTTGTGCACTTGGACTTTTAACCTACGACAAAGAGTTCAAAGCAATACTATGAGCCATTTAGAAATGGAGGCATTATCTGCAAATACGGCCTTTCGTGATTAAAACAGACCATCAAAGTTTCAAGCTCGCCCGGACAGCTAGTATGTTACTTTACACTTTGATCTGAGCTGCTCTCCAAAAAAGTCTATCTCAATATCCTTTGCTCTATTCTATCCCTGTAGTAACGTCCTATCAACGCTACGGGTCCCACTTTCTCTCTACTCTTCATTGCCCTTTTTGCTTGTGGTTAGTATCTATTTTCTTTCCTATTTTGGTTCAAGTCTGCCACAGTTAGCTGTCACTAATCTTCATGTTTATTTGTGGTTTAAGGCGTTGCTCCTCCTAGTCCATTGTCACCTTCTTCATTCACGCGCAAACTGTTCGATGAAATGCCTCTGAGAAATATTTTGTACTCCATCTTATTTATTGATGCATTTGCACTTTGCGGTTAGGAATTTACACTTATGCCTTATCCTGATGTGATAAGCCTGGGTAGAATTGAATTTCATTCAGTTTGTTGTATGATAAATCAAAAGGATGAAGTTGGTTAAGCCGGCGGCATTGTTTCAACAAGTGCTCAAAAGGGGTGTTACGGCACAGGGCAGATTGCTTGGCTTAGATGTGGGCAGCAAGTATGTATGCTTAGCTATATCTAATGAAGACAACAAAATAGCAACCCCATTAAGGTATATAGATTTTATTTATTTACTTATTTATTGGATATAAGGGCTTCCGTTAACCCGAGCATTCATTTTTTTTTAAGATGCTTCTTGCGGGTCTCTTTTTAGAGTGGCGAGGCCTATTACCATTAGTGATAGGCTTGTGTTACATATATAGATTATTTAGCTATATATATTATTGCTGTTGTACAGTACTATGTCCCGTGCCCTCTTGGGCTTTAAAATTATGTTTGTTTGTGGTTTTCATAAGAAATAGTTGGAGAAAACTTCAGAAGTACCGTTATCATACAGACACTGTATTACTGTTACAGCTGGTGTGAAAGGATCTCTATAATTTATGAAATTTGACGGTCTTTTTCAATTTTTTTTCCTTTGTTGTGATACATTGTCTTGGAAGCAAAATGACAAATACTGACATCATGGCTGGAGATTTTCAAACACTAGTACACTGAATCTCTCATCGTGCATATAGTTTGTTTTTTACCCTTCTACTTGTTGCTTTTCTATTTTGCATGCTTCATATGAAGTCTTTGTTCTCATTATACTTATAGCATGTTAATTGTTGTATATATATGTTGTTTGCTTCTCTAGGTTACAAAACTTTCACTAGCAGGCTTTGTGGTTGGTTACCCCTTCAGACTACAAGGCCAATCAAGTCTTGATATGGATTCCTGGAATTCTCTACAAATGTGTAGATGGAACTTGTGTATGGATAATATATTTGTTTTTTTTTTGCTGTAAAACAGGTTTTTCAACTGAAGCTCTTTGTTGAGGAACTTCACAAAACCAGCATTCTTGATGGTGTTAGCTATACATATTGGAAAGAAAACTGCACCTCGAGGGTATAAGAAATTAATTTCAATTGTTCAGTTGGATTTAGCATCAAGGCATGAGCACTTTATTCTATTTTGTTATGTTGTCTTAGTGTAAGGAAGCTCTTTTGGAGCCATTGGATATCAATCCAGTGGATGCAAAGACTATAATGGACAAATTTGCTGCCGTTGGTTTAGGTATTCTAAATAGAACAGTACTGGAAACACACTTTCATAAAAGGCTGCTAACAAAATTTCAAAACATGCAGGGTTATCTCGATAACAGGAATTGGAGTTCGGTTTCACAACATTTGGATTATTAGGAGTAACTCTACAATACGTCTGTTCGTTTATGGCATCTTAGTTATGGTTCTATTATTTTATTTGGGATGGTCTGGCATATATACCTCAGTTTCTTCACATCCAAAAATTGTTTTCTCGCACATCATCTGCATCATCACATTCATCATCAGCTCAAACAACCTTGACTTCAGCTCTACCTTCATAAAAGTCTTTCTTTGCCTAGATGCTCTGTTTTCACAAGGTTTGAGTAGCCTCCTCGCCATGTTGTGCACCTCTTTTAAACGCAACATGGTGAACTGTTCAATCCACTTTATGGATAAGAGCTCTGTGGCAGCGACTCGCCATAAATCCTGCCAGTATGGACCGTAATTTGCCATGCCCATTGTGTTCCTGTTACCAATCTTTTAGTATGTCATATTGGCATTTCATTAAACAACATGTAGGTACTAACACCCAAAATTTTTGTCAACATGAATGTTAAAGCAGATCGGACCGTTTGAAAAATGTGGAGCACAATTTCGTTTGCTTTTACAGCGCAACAGAACACAATTCTCTTGTGTTATTATCAATCGACAAATTAACAAGTCTTGGCAGATGCTGCCAAGGTTTTTTCTTTTTAAAAAAGGACAAATTAATGTAGTATTGTGTTATTATCAATCAGTATTCAAAGTACTTAAGCCGTTCATTTGGCAAATTCAAGGACTTGTAGAATCGGTTCTTTTCTTCTTTAATCAAGAAGTTGATTAGGCAAATTCAAGGAGCTTAAGCCGTTGGCGAAGGTTGAACGTCTTCCTCAATGACTTGAGGAATCGGCTCCTCTCTTGGCATTGAACACAATATCCATTGGAGGGAACGTGAGGTTACTTCTAATTTCACTTTCCTGTGGCGGCTCTTGAAACTCTTTAAGGCGCACACTGCTACCGTTACTTTCTCTCGCGAGAAACTATTTCTCCAAGAATACCGCATGCCTAACAATAATTATCTTATTTTCAGATTTGTAGTAGAAGTAATATCCCTTGGTTTTTTTGAAATATTCAACAAATACGCGCTGGTCTGATTTGGTTTCAAGCTTATCTGACGTCATACGTTTGACATAAGCCTCACATCCCTAAATCTTTAGAAAAAAACATGTTTGGTACATTTCCATACCATATCTCATATGACATCTTTTCAACGGATTTCGACGACACCCTATTTATTGTGAAAATGGCAGTTTCAAGCACATAACTTTAGAACGAGAAAGATAACTCAACTTTACTCATCACGAACCATGTCTAACAATGTCCTAGTCCTTCTCTCGGAAACACCATCCCATTATGGTGTTCTAGAAGGTGTGAGTCGTGAAACTATTTTGTACTCCTCTAGATACGTTTTAAAGTCGTTGCTCAAATACTTGTCTCCTCGTTCTGTTCGCAATACCTTAATCTTTCTCCTGAGTTGGTTCTCTACTTCGTTCTTGAATTCCCTGCATTTTTTAAAGGATTCAAATTTATGTCTCATCAAGTAGACAGAGCCATACCTACTGAAATCATCAGTGAATATAGTGAAGTATTGATACTCTCCCGCACATTGACACTCAAAGGTCTACACACATCACTATATATGAGTTCCAATAAGTCTTTAACTCTTTCACCCTTTTTGGTAAAAGATATCTTAGTCATCTTCTCAAATAAATAAGATTTACATGTCTTATTCGATTCACATATTTTAATGTGAGTCTTATTTATATAATCTAGGCGCCAATGTCATATTTGAGTTAAGCTATTTTTAGAAGTTTCTAGTCTTTTATATGTGTTATTGACATTAAAAACTTATTTTTTTATTCTAAGTATATAAAAATCATTCTTCACGTAAGAACAATCACAAAATACTCAATCTCGATAAAAAAATAACACTTATCTTTTATAATAAAATTAAATCAGAGAGCATCCAAACATGGCATGAAAATAATGTTCTTAAAAATGAACAGTACATAATAACTATTATCAAGTCTTAATATAAGTCTAGTAGGTAAAATTAATTCTACTAATCTTACGACAATGGCTGCAACGGTTGCTTCATTCTCGACTTATAGAATCACTTCACCTTTGCTCCCGTTCTATTCTTTATAGCCTGAGGTAGACGAGACATTCCCGTTCTTCTTGTCCTCCAAGTATTTGGGCAGTTTCTCTTCCCATGTTCTTTGCTGTTGCAACAGAAGCACTCGAAATCAGTGGTATCTTAGCCTTGAAAGAACCTATGTTCTTCACTATGCCCTATCTCTTGTTATCGATCTTGTTCTTGCCCTTCTTGACCTTACCCTCCCCGCCTTATTCACCGTCAAGACATGAGGAACCTCCTCCTTCATATCTACCTTGGCCGTTTTAAGAATCGCATGCAACTCTTCCAAGCTCTTCATCATACCGTGCATATGGAAGTTTGTGATGAACAAAGAGAACCTGGCCAAGAGAGAGCCATAGACGATATCCCAGATCAGTCTTTTTTCCATCTTGTGCTGCGACGTGCAGTAGACCATAACCAACCAAACTATAACCAACCAACGCTTCAGCAGACTTGTTGTGACCTGCAAAAGTTGTGCTGCGACACGCAACAACCATGTCCTCGTCGCGATAACCCTTGTCACGACTAGCAATTGCATGTCACAACCCATGACGACCATTGTCACAACCCGCGGCATGTATACGCTACTTGAACCAAAAACCAAATTCAAAGAAATTATAAATCAAGCAACCACAAATTGGAACTAAATTAACTAATCTAGCCTAGAATTTAGCCAATTCTAACTATACAAGTGAAACTGGACTCTGATACCACTGTTAGTTGGGCAAGATCTTATGCTATAAGTCGGAACGTGAATTCCAAAAATTTTCTAATGCACTAAAAGGTCTATTCATGTTGTTAGAATCAAACCAAACTTGTAATACAAATAACATTGTACCTTTATTTTGCAGAACTCGAGCGCATAACACTGATGTTGTCGTCGATCAACATCGTCGAGGCTCCAACGTAGAAGCTCTCTGTCAGTATTCACCTGAAAACTTGCTAGGCATCGGTAGACTCCATACTAGAGGAGATTGAGTTGGCAGCACTTAACGCTCAAAACTGACTTTGACGGTGAAATGGCAGAGCTCTGATGTGGGAAACTGTGATGATTGAAACTCTGGGTATGTCTTCTCTTTTATAAGACATTGGGAGAGGGCCCGCCATGCCGCACCCAACTCAGAAGGTGGGTGAGCATGGCCCAACTCCCCACGTCATGTGTGCTCCCGTACTACTGTCGCGCACCGTAACGATACCTTTTTTTAAATTAAAGTTTTCAATTTTAAATATTTATAAGGATATTCAAGCTTGAACTCGAATGTATAACTACTGGTATGAAACATTACCTTAGCCACTGAATAACATTTTCCCAACAAATTAATGTAAATTGTGTTATTATCGTTCGAAAAATTAACAAGCCTTGGCAACATCTGCCATGTTTTTTTTTAAAAGGTCAAATTAGTATAGCATTGTGTTATTATCCATTAGTATTCAAGGTATAGGTTTTGGATAAAAATATCTAAATTTTTAAAGGTACTGATTCCACCACGATCTCCACATTTTTGGATCACTAGATGCCAGTATGTAACGATCCAACAATTAATCACATATTAATATAGTTTCTCTTTTAAATTTCTATTTAATAAAAAGAATGCAAAACAAATAAGGAGATTACCGTATCTCCAAGTACCATCTCAAAGTCTTCACTGTTCCTGTAGCTAATTAATTATCATCACTTTAATTTACAAGCATAATTATAGGAGGATCATTAATACTGAGCTTTGCATATATCGTATTCATGTTGGTTTCTTTCGCTTTTTCTTTTTCTTTTTTTTTTCCTCTCCTTTTTCTCTTTCCCCCCTTCCCTTCTTAAACCCCTCTCTCCCTGTATATATACCAATATTGCATCTCTCTCCCTCTCTCTGTCCATGCTTAGAGAAGAGACTCCAATTCTCAAGCATGAGGTGTTAAGTCTAGAATGCTTCGTGGATAAACAATAGGTACGTGGGTTGTCAATAAGAAGTCAACACTAACCAACAATTCTGAGAGCGGGACATGTGCTAAACTAACATGGGATGAGTATCCATTTAATAATTAAAAGTTGGTAACTTTGGAAGAGGTACAAAAGAGAACCGATTTCCAATTTGACAAAGTCAAAAATCAACAAAAATATTCTCAATATTCAGCTACATCAATCTCATTCTAGTCCTCCAATATTTATTATTCCTACTTTACCTCCTTTATACACACATATATATACAAAAAGAGTAAAGCTAGCATTCTCCTAAGAATATGGAATCATTAGTTCTTCTAACGCAAAAACCTATCAAATCGATTTCAAATGAAAAATTAAACTTGCTCAAAAAATTATTTATATTGAAATCTTATCGTATACTAAATTTTCTATTTTTAGAGTTTCTTAACTATTTATTTCATATTTTTGAAAATAACTCTAATAATAATATTAAAAATATATCATTTCCAAAAATAAGAAACAAATAGTTAGAAAATCTTAAAAATAGAAAATTTTTTGATATCTTACAAGATTTTAATATGTAGAATTTATTGAGCAATTTAGATTTTTCGTTTGAAATAGATTCAATAGCTTTTTAGTTTAGGAACACTTAGCTCCCAGGAGCACGTTAGCTTTCTCTCTCTCTCTCTCTCTCTCTATATATATATATATAGTAAAACTAGAAATAAAAAATTTCGGTATCCTACAAGATTTTGATATGAAAAATTTATTGAGCAACTTGAATTTTTCGTTTAAAGTCAATTCAATATTTATTTAAGTTAGAAGCACCGAAGAGCTCTTGTGCTTCTAAGAGTAAGCTAGCTTTACTCTCTCTCTCTCTCTATATATATATATATAGAGGTATGCTAAGATGCTTTATAAAACATACCACCTCCTTTAATTCATACTCATATATCGGGTTTCAAAATTCAAACGTCCGATCCAAACCGTTCAATATGATCTCCATATTAAAAGGGATAGAAAATCGAATTGACTTCAAACGATAAATCCAAGTAGCTCAATAAATTCTTCATATCAAAACCTTGTGGAATAACAAAATTTTCTATTTTTAGAGTTTTCTAACTATTTTTTTAGAGAAAGCTAAAATACAGCGTGTTGTATGGATGAACCCGTTGCAACACGTCAATCTCAAATTTCAAATTAAAAATGACCGATCCGAACCATCTAATATAATCCCCAACCGAGACTAAGATGGAAATGCAATGGCACAAGATAATGACGAAAGAAAAAATAATTCATTGAGCTGTTAATATAAATTCTAACCATGTAACCATATTAAATTTAATTTATAAGTATACCATATATGGTACATTATCTTTCCATTTTTTTACGCGTGCTTCAAATGGTATTAATTACACCCTTAAAGAAAAAAGTAATCAAATAGGAAGTTATAAAATAAGTAGGCATTTCAGAACGTAATTAAAAAAAAAGGAAACAATACAGAAAGATATTATAACAAAAAAAATGCAAGACACACACTGATTCTTCAAAAGAATGCAAACAAAATGTTAAAAAGAAATAAAATGAAACACATCAAATTTTGATTTTCTAAAATAAAAGAGTACACAAGTCTGATAAATGAGAAGATTTATGTTCCGAAAATGATAAATAAGCAAATTAACCAAGAACAATTGCTTAATGAAAAGCTTGATTGATATCCAAAATGATCTTATTGGAAACGTAAACCAAACAAAAATCAAGACCAAATTATCATATTTTGTAATTTGCTCATACTAAATGAACTATGTACCCGTTTAGGCCAGAATCACACATGAATCCATTTCAAAGCACATAAAGCTGGGAATTAATAAATGACCTTGAAGTGTCTTGTCTAAAGTGCTTGGTGAACAAGATAAAATACCAAGAAACTTCAAGAGGGATGGAGAGATATAAAATTGCCAGTGACTGCAAGAAATCAGCAAAATAAAAACAATAAGTATATGACCCATTCCAGATTTTTCTCATTACTTGGGAATTAGAATATTTACATGCCATAAAGCTGGAAATTTATCACTTTCAATTGCAAATAATCACAGAGTATATTACATTTATGATGAACTATTGCGAATAGAATGAAGATATTGAATATACAAGTAATGGTTAAAATACTGATTTAAACTAAAACTCACCCGGAATAATCCTAACATGATCTGTACAAAATTTTCAGAAGATTAAATAGTACAGCTTTATCTGCAACACTAAAAAATAACCACGAATTGTACAACAAAAATTCCCAAAATATTACATGTCAGCATATCAACTTGAAGCAATAAAACACAATAACATTTGTAAAAGAAAAAAAAATATATTCCAACAAAAATAAAAAAAATTATACAGATCAAATTAACAAAAAAAAAAAAGAAGAATGACAGAGGGTTGCAAATTGAGTAATCAGAACAAATTTAAAAGAAATCAACAAACTTACCCTGACACAGCAGAAACCGAGTTGAATGCTACCTTCACTAACCAATTAATTATCATATCTATAACAATACACAAATATTGAAGAAATTCGTAAACTATTACTAAAAAAATTTAAACAGTAGCATAAACAAAAGGCAAGGAAGATCATACCTCTCGTTGTTAATTCTTAGATTCAACAACATAGGATCGTACCTCTCGACCTGAGCACTGCACAAGACCGGTTCACCAAAATTAAAACTGAAATAGAAAAAAAAATATAGAAATGATGTTTTCAAGAGCAAGAACTTACAAAATTTCATTTAAAGAAGACAGGAAAAAAAGAATCGTCCTTTCTAGGAAAAAGACAAGGGTTTAAGTGAATGAAGTTTGAGAAGTTTTTATGACTGGCGTTGGGAGAAAGAGAAGAAATCTACACGAATCCTAGTGGAAGAGCATAGAGGAGGCCTCAGTCCGTTGTACATCAAGAGAGAGAGAGAGAGAGAGAGAGAGAGAGAGCGTTGTTTCAGAAAGAGGGTAGCCGGCTAGAGAGGAGGAGAGAGAGATCTAACGTTCTAAATCAGACCCTATTTGAGATATGAGATCTAATGGTGAAAATTCAATGCTGCCTTCTGATAGTCAAATCTCAATCGTTCGTCGATCAGGACAATTGAATCCGGTGGCTAATTATCATTCCAACTTTAAAGTTTTAACTTGAGCCGTTTAGATCTCAACAAATTCAATCACAACCATTGACAAATCAGGACATTACATGCTTAATATAAGACTAGAGATAGAGATAGAGATATATAAGTAAAGCTAAGATGAGCTTAAGCTTATTAAGTCTATTGGTGAGTTTAGTTTAAAAACTATTGAAATGACTTCAAACGATAAATTCAAGTTGCATAATAATTTTTCATATTAAAATATTGTAGAATATCAAAATTTTTTATTTAGTTTTTTCTAACAATTTTTTTTTACATTTTTTAAGATGATTCTAAAAATAATAATAAAATATAAAATGTTTGTATAAGAAAATAGGCTAAAATTTTGAAATAAATAGTTAGAAAACTCTAAAAATAGAAAATTTCGGTATCCTGTGAGATTTTAATATAAATAACTTATTGGGAAACTTTGATTTAAAAATTTAAGCCGATTTAATAAATTTCGAGTTAAGCTCACCAACCCTTTGATGAGCTTAACTTCACGCTATGTTTACTTATATAGAGTAAATCTAGCGTGCTTCTAGGAGTACGAACCTTCGGTCCTCCTAACTCAAAAATATATCAAATTAATTTCAAACGAAAAATTCAAGTCGTTTAATAAATTTTTCATATCAAAGTCTTATAGGATACTAAAATTTTTTATTTGTAAGGTTTTTCTAACTATTTATATCAAATTTTTAAAAATTGCCTACTTTTATATGCAAAAATTCATTATTTTATTATTATTTGATTCATTTTAAAAAATTCAAAAAATAATTAGAAAATCCTAAAAATAGAAAATTTCAGTATCCTACAAGATTTTAATATAAAGAATTTATTAGGTACTTCAATTTTTCGTATATTATTGATTTAATAAGTTTTTGAGTTAAGAATACCGAGTTGCTTCGTGCTTCTAGAAGCATGCTAGATTTACTCTTATTTCAATATATTACATTGGATAAAAGAAATTCTATTACACTATTCAAATTCTTTTCATATCTTTCTTCTCTCTTTTTTTTTTCTTTCTCATATAGGGCTGCTTTTGGAGTTATTTTCCCGATTGGACCCACCCTGATCTTGAAATAAGCTTACCTAAACGTCACTAAAAGAGCGGATTGTTGAGAGAGTGGAAAGAAGGTTGATAGAACAAGAGTTTTGCATAATATTAAGAAATTTGTTGCAGTATACAAAAAATCTTGACAAAAATATAAGCTGTGTAGCATTAATAAGTCTAGAAGATAATCTGTATCAAAACATTACTGTTTACATCATACTGATTGTGGACCAAGCCCTAGACTTCTGCTGGTATGCTACTTAAAGGCTATTATTTTGCTTTTCTGGATTGATGGGAATGTCTTGGTCATTTTATGATTTGGTATATTAATTTATATATATCAAGCTTTACAATTGTCAAGAAATGAAGTGTATTTTCAAGTCTGAACTTGCTTCTATTACCACTTTTTGGATCATCTGTCTGCCTCAATCCTACATTGCAATAGAAACAAAGTATTAAGATTTATATCTGCCATACAAAGTTCCTCATTTTGTAAGCAAATAACCAGAACACAATTAAGTTCTTAAATTTCGAAGCAAATATTTGTATGCTGATTTGTTAAAAGTATCCACTGAAGCATAAAAATGTTCAACTTAATCTATATTGATCTGGACTGCATGTATACATTGTTTACTGGCAAGAATCCTTTTAGACAGTGAAAATTAAGGCACTTCGGACTTTAATAAAAGAAGTCATGTACTTTTGATTTAAATTTCTAAGTTTTCAAATTTAAGTTTTACTCAAAACATAAAACGAAATAAAAATTGTTTACTGTAAAAAGTCATTTTGCACTTTAAATTTAAATGTTGAATTTGTCAGATTTAAATTTCACTTATGATACGAAAAGAATCAAACATCTAATATTATTTTCTTTTTCTTTAGTTTTCTTTCAGACAAATTAGTTTTTCCCAAATCTATTTATTCACAATACCTTCTGCTTCTACAAATTAAGAATTGAGAACTAAGTGGAACCATATTTTTTGCTTCTATAAAGAAAACTAAAACCAAGTGAAAAGTAAATAATTGAAATGAAGTTGTTGTACCTTTTGGTTAAATAGCAACGCTAATTTATGATTAATTGCTTCTCAACAGTAATTGCTTGAGCGGCTAAAGTACCCCCTGCTATACTACTTGAAAGTTTCTCTAATCTCCAAAATTGAACGGAATAATTTCAACAGCGAAAGGAATTAAGAACAAAAAAAAGGAAGGGACAAATCGTTATAGACTTCAGAAGAGAAAACAAAAATTAAATTTGGAAAGAAAGAACCTTTGAGGTTAGAGTTTGCGCTTTGAACAATTACTCATTATAGAGGAGAGAAATCGAGTAGTGTTTCAGGCGCTCGGTTGAAAATTCAGATCGCAAGGCATCTCTTGGAGTATTCCTATTACGGGTAAAAGGAGTTGAAAGAGCGTTTCTTTTATGTCTTTACGCTGGTTAAAGGCATCCATTGGAGAAAGATCAGAGCTGTCAAAAAATTGTATCGAACGGTCGGTATAAAGAGGTGACATGGCTGTATAATATTGTTTCTTTCGTTAAGCATTTTTGTATATTACTATAGATTTCTTTTGAGGAGCTAGAAGAGAAGTTAGTTAACCTTTTGCTAGTTCAACTTTGCAAAATCAGAAAAGCACCATTCTCCTATATTGAAGTTGCTAGCAGCACTAAAAATTTACAGTTGATAAGCAAGCTCTGGATCAGAGTCGGTTTAGTTTAAGACCATTCGAGTCCTTTCATATATATACACACAGAGAGAGAGAGAGAGAGAGAGAGAGAGAGAGAGAGAGAGAGAGAGAGAGAGAGAGAGAGAGGGGGGGGGGGTCAAAATGCAACGTGTTGCGCGGATGAACTCATGCAATGCCTTAAAATCTTCAATTTAAAAATAAAAATGATCAATCCGAATCATTGAACATAATCTCGATATTAAAATCTTGTACAACATCAAATTTTATATTTTTTCAAAATTTTTTTGCTATTTTTTCAGATGAAAAGAAAATCAATTGATATAAGGATTTTGAGCATCTAACAAGAACTATTTTCTTTCCATTCAAAAAAATAGCAAAAAATTCTAAAAAATGTAAAATTTGGTATTCTACAAGATTTTGATATGGAGATTAAATTGAACGGTTTGGATCAATCATTTTTATTTTTAAATTGGAGGTTTTAAACTTTTGTATGGGTCAATAAATTATTCATATTAAAATCTCCTAAGATATCAAAATTTTTATTTTTAGAGTTTTTTAATTTTTTTTCAGATTTTTGGAAATGATTCTAAAATAATAATAAAATAATGAATGTTTTTATATGAGAATAGACCACTTACAAAAAAATCTGAAAAAAATAGTTAGAAAATTCTAAAAATAGAAAATTTCGGTCTTCTTCAAGATTTTGATATGAAAAATTTATTGAATAACTTGAATTTATCCTTTGAAGTCGATTCGATATATTTTTTAATTAAACTCATTAAAGAGCTTGATGATTTTAAGCTTACCCTAATATGATTATCTCCATCCGAAATATGTATAAAATTCAATATATTACATAGTATGATTATCTCCATCCAATATTTTAATTACGTCATGTAATTCAGATATATCGTTTTTTAGTGAAATAGTACGTTTCTAGAACAATAAGTATCAAGTTGCTAACCAACTAATTTTTTTAGTGAAAATACTGCATGTATCATGAGAAAAACACTGAGCAAGACTATTCTAACGTCTTTCTATGAATAAGACTAATTTTGTTACTTTGACGGGTCAAAAGATGGCGGGCTAATTATATATTATATCAAAATTGGCTTCTTGTTACTTCTTCCTAATAATTTTCATTTTCTTTTATATTTAAGAAAGATAAAATGACGCGCCAACTTTTATAACTAAGAGATAACTACAAAGTTTTTGATAAGAAAACACTAAATATCCAATTTAGAAGATGATGATATTGATGCGTTGTTGACCAATTAATTTTCATAGTGAAAATGCTGCAATACATGAGAAAAACAATAGGACAAATTTTTGACGGGTCAAAAGATGGGGAGCTAAGATTTTTTTTTCCTAATAATTTTCTTTTTCTTTTATAGATTTAAAAAAAAAGATAAAATCACGCCTCCACCTATTATAACATGTAAGAGATAACTACGAAGTTTTTTTTATAAGAAAACAAACAAAGAACAATAAAAAAGCTCATAAGATTTGACTGGTGTTGAACGGTTAGATTTGCATCTTGTGGTTCATGTTATTCTTGCTAACGTCACTGGATGAGGTTAGCAAGAGAATTTTTAGCCGGTTGCTATCGGTGCAAAAATTTTGCATATTAGATGTATTTTTTGTGAGGATCTTTTAACGACTATTATTTTGACAATTTTTGATAATTAATTTTTAAATAGTTATTAAAAATTCTCAAAAAATAAATAAATTGACAAAATATTTTTTTTTGACTTATAGATTAATTGTATTTCAAATTTCATATAATCTAAGGGTCATTTGATATTCTTTCAAAAACCGTTAAATATGAACTGTTATAAATATCATATAAATTTGATGGTCTTTGATGAAGTATCAGATAATACTTAAATTATATGAGAATTGAAATACAATCGATCTATAAGTCAAAAAATATGTTTATAAATTTTTTCAATTTTTAATATTTTTTTAAAATTATTTAAAAATCTATTATTAAAGTTATGAAAATAATAGTTTTCAAGAAATCTCTTCCTTTTACAATTATGTTCAAAGGTTCACCTCTATTTTTGTGGCATGTAACATGTTGTTATTTTCCTCTATGGTCTTCAGTATTGTTTGATTGTCTACTTCTTCACGCTACAAATGGGGTCAAGCAATATGATTTCAGTATTCCACTGATGCTCCTTTCTACTATATGTCAGATGGGTTTTCAGATTTTTCTATGGAAATTCATGTCTTTGAATAGAGATGTCTATCGATCGTTATGATAATGATCTAGAGATTTAATATTGCTCCCTTGTCCAACTATATTTTATATAAGGAGGGAATCCTTGCCAATTATAATCTTGATAGTCTTGATAACTAATTTTTAAATAGTTTTTAAAAATTCTCAACAATAGTAAAAGTTGGCAAACATATTCTGTAACTAATAGATTGATTATTTTTTAAATTTCATATGATTTAAAAGTCATTTGATATTATATCCAAGAATTTTAAATATGGACCGTTGTAAATGTTATATAATTTTGATACTCTTTGGTGGAATAAAAAATAATACTTAAATTATATGAAATTAGTTAAAGAATATATATTTATAAAAATTTTTTATTTTTAAATTTTTTTTGAAATTATTTGAAAATTCATTATTAAAATTATCAAAGTATATTATTGTCAACAGATCCGCACCCTTTTATATATGTATTTGTTTCAACGTGTTGTACAAAACCTTTATTCAAATTTTGTTCCAACTAAATGCTCTCTCACGGTGGCTAATCATACATGGCGCAGAGAGACAAAAAAACACACCTAAAAAATATAAAAAAATAAAAATGACCCAAAATTTGACAAAAACAAAAAAAATAGATAACGGTCCTGGCGGAGCCAAGACTATAGATCTGGTTAATAATTCAAAGTTGGCAACTTTAGAGGAGCTGCAAAAGTGTGAAGCGATTTCCAATTTGACAAAGACAAAATTATAGTTATCCACTCTTGAACGTACATAAACAGTACTATTTTAATAGTGCTTTGACAGGTGTTGAATGGTTAGATTTGCATGTTGTGGTTCATGTTATTCTTGCTAACGTCACTGGATGAGGTTTGTAAGAGAATTTTTAGCCAGTTGCTCTCGGTGCAAAAGTTTTGTATATTAGATGTATTTTTCGAGGATATACTATCATCTTTGATAATTAATTTTGAAATAATTATTAAAATATCTCAAAAAATAAATAAATTGACAAACATATTTTTTTAACTTATAAATTAATTATATTTCAAATTGCACATAATTTAAGAGTCATTTGATATTACATCAAAAATCATTAAATATGAACTTTTAGAAATATCATGTAATTTTGATGGTCGGAGTATCAAATAATACTTCAATTATATGAGATTTAAAATACAATCGATCTATAAATCAAAAAATATATTTATAAATTTTTTTCTATTTTTAATATTTTTTAAAAATTATTTAAAAATTTAATGTAAAGTTATCAAGAAATGTCTTCCTTTTACAATTATGTTGAAAGGGGGCTGTGTTTCCTCGGTACATAATGCCTTCATAATGGAAGTGGATCTTTCATCTTAGCATATGGGCCTCTATTTTTGTGGCATGTAATATGTTGTTATTTTCCTTTATAGCCAATAGTATTATTTTATTGTTTACTTCTTTACGCTGTAAGTGGGGTCAAGCTATATAATTTTAGTATTCCACTGATGGTCCTTCCTACTATTTGTGAGACGGGTTTTCAGATTTTTCTTTGGAACAACTTTTCAGGAAAAATGTGATCTGTTATCGTCATCATTGTTTTATTTATTTTCGTGTCTTTGAATAGATATGACTATCGAATGTTACGGGAATGATCTAGAGATCCAATATTGCTTCCTTGTCCAGCTATATTGTATATTATATATAGAGAGGGGAACGTTGATAGCTATTAACTTTAATTTGATAATTTTGATAATTAATTTTTAAAAAAAATTTGAAAAATTTTCAATAATGACAAAAGTTGGCAAACATATTTTACAGCTAATAGATTGATTGTGTTTTAAATTTCATAAAATCTAAAAGTTATTTGATATTCTATCCAAGAACTTTAAATATAGAACGTTGTAAATGTTATATAATTTTGACGGTATTTGATGGAGTATCAAATAATATCTAAATTATTTGAAATTTTAAATAGAACTGAAGTATTAGTTAAAGAATATGTTTATAAATTTTTTTCTATTTTTAAGATTTTTTTAAAATTATTTAAAAATCCGTTGTCAAGATTATTAAAATATATTATTATCAAAAGATACCCACCCTTCTATATTTATTTCAACATGTTGTACAAAGCTTTTATTCTAATTTTGTTCCAACTAAATGCTCTCATACGATGTCTCATACATGACGCAGAGGGACAAAAAACGCAACTAAAAGATTAAAAAATTAAAATGAACCAAAATTTGACTAAAAAAAAACAGAGAGATAACGGTCCCGACGGAACCAAGACTATAGATCTAGTTAATAATTCAAAGTTGGCAACTTTAGAGGAGCCACAAAGTGTGAACCGATTCCAATTTGACAAAGTAAAAAATAAGTAAAAATATTATCAATACTCAACTATATCAATCTCATTATAGTCGTTTAAGTTAGAGTGAGTTTAAATTCACCAACATTCTTAATAAGTTTAACTCAAAAATCTATTGAATCGACTTAAATTTTCAAATTCAAGTTGCTCAATA
The DNA here is from genome assembly GCA_031770325.1 of Bolboschoenus planiculmis. Lineage (NCBI taxonomy): Eukaryota > Viridiplantae > Streptophyta > Magnoliopsida > Poales > Cyperaceae > Bolboschoenus > Bolboschoenus planiculmis. The sequence goes on from CM062771.1 coordinate 3,858,841, forward strand.
GAATACTAAAATTTTCTATTTTTAAATTTTTCTAACTATTTGTTTCAGATTTTTTTGAAAATGATCTACTCTCAAATAAAAACAATTATTATTTTAGGAAGCTGATACACAGATACGCTTATTGATACCGTCATCAATACGGACTTAATTATACACATTAAATGAGTTATTATGCATATTAATGGCTTTATTATGCAAACTCATTTTGTACAATATTATCATTATGCAACTTAAATAAGTTATTATGCATATTAATGATAATTAAATTAAATAATAAAAATATTATACAGAATAAAGTCATTAACATACATAATAACTCATTTAATATATATAAATAAGCTCGTATCGATGATGGTATCAATAATGGTATCTCCATAATATTTTCCATTATTTTATTATTATTTTAGAAATATTTTCAAAAATTTGAAAAAAAATTTAAAAAATTTAAAAAATAGAAAATTTGAGTATTCAAATCCAAGTTTCCTTTGTTTGGTTTTATTTTCTCCAATGTTTACAGTGATGGTTTTGAATTAATGGATGAGGCGGCACTATGATGACTAATTTGATCAGTCTGATTAGATGCAAGTGAGGGAAGGGGGGGTTAATGCTGGAGGATATTTTGTTTGAAAACCATAATAAATTGGAGCGCCGAAGTCATGAATTGGTGCTTTTGTCCTGTCTTATATTTTGTTTGAAAACCATAATAAATTTCTGTGCTTTATGTAAAAAATAAAAAATAAAACTAAAATGATTTTGTCAGCTAATTGATTTCATAATTAAATTGATCAATCATTCCAAGCTGGAAGACAAAATGAATGATTTAGTGATCTTAGTTTTAGTTTGTCCCTTAATTCCCTTTTCATATTTATTTTTATCTTGATTACATAGTTTTAGAAAAGGTTAGGATCTCAAATACCTATGATTAAAGAAAATAAGAGTAATTCTAGCATACGTCCAACTTCTAGTGTACAACAAAATATTACGGTATATTTTTTTGAGAAATATTAATTAAACTAAAAAATTAAAATTGTAAATATATTTCTAATTACTTAGATAGAATGTGTATCAATTTTGAGCCAATTTAAAATTTAATTGGTCATTCATCACAAATTCATTAAAACTCTACCATTAAAATTTTAAAATTGCTTGATAGAAGATAAAATCACTTTCAAATTTGATACATATCATATTCACTCTAATAGTTAGAAGCACATTCATAATATTAGTTATTTATTTGATCAATATTTCTAAAAAATACGTATCTTAATAGTTAAATATACGCTAAAAGTTGGATATACACTATAATTACTCATAAAAAATAATAGATTTATTTAAGTGAAATAGAAGTAAACAATTGTTGATCTTTTGTATTTATGCTGCGGTTGTTGTTTCCTTTTTTTAAATATTATAAACTATAAGATAATTTAGCTTAATGAATATAAAAGATTCAGTAGATTAGTTGTGGTAGAACTAGAATATTTATTCTTAAAATGGAAACTTATCAAACATACTTGATTATAAAAAAAATTAGTTTATGAAATAATCTTAGACAAGCTACCCCGTACATTGGACGGGTTATAAGGTAGGTACTCTAAATTAAATAAGCCAAAAATCTCAGCCATCGTTAAGTTTGACCATAATGATTTTTAATAACAAAGATAGGTTGAATAATCGATCTCTCCAAAAACGAATTGGTTCATGACCACTGACACCCCCTCCTATAAATACTTCCGGATGATCATTCCAATCCTATCATCAAACACAAAACGAACTCTCACCTCAAACCACTAAGCCTAAAGACACAGAAGCCCAATTAATTAATTAATTGATTAAGCACTACGCCTTCTCACCATGGCCATTTCTATTTACCAAAGCATTCTCCTTGCCCTTGCTGTTCTTCTCTTCATAAAGCTCCTTTCTCGTACTAAAGAGAACAATAACAAAAAGCTCCCACCAGGCCCGCGGGCACTTCCAGTAATCGGTCACCTCCATCTCTTCAAAAAGCCCCTCCACAGAACTCTTGCTTCCATATCCGAAAAGTACGGCCCGGCTGTATTTCTCAAATTCAGTTCCCAGCCCATTCTTGTTATCTCATCTCTCTCCTTGGCCGAGCAGTGTTTCACCACCAATGACATGGCTTTCTCCAATAGAGTCCAGTTGCCATCTTTCAAACAATTCTCCTTTGACTTCCAAGACATCAAGACAGCCAACTATGGGCCACACTGGCGCAGTGTTCGTCAGATTGCAGCTACTGTTCTCTCTGCACAGCAGCTGCAAGCATCCTCACATGTCAGAAGCAGGGAGGTTAGTGACGTGGCACGCCGACTCTTCCGCTCATGGAATGCTTCTGCAGGATCGAACGGTTTGAGTTATTTTGAGAAAGTCAACCTTAAGGCGAAGTTCTTTGAGCTGGTTATTAATGTGATCATGACATTGATTGCCGGAAAAAGATTCTACGGAGACAACATTGAGGATTTGGCAGAGACAAAGCGGTTCAGTGAGGCGGTGGAGGAGGGGAATCATTTGGGTGGCATTTCGAATCCAGAGGACTTCATGCCGATTTTGAAATTCCTTGGCATGGCAAAAGGGACCAAGAAGCTGAATAATTTGGCTGAGCGCAACAAAGAAATGACGCAGAAGCTCATCGACGAGCATCGTAGTGCAGGAGATCAGAAGAAAGGGACCATGATAGCGAATTTGCTAGAGCTGCAGAAGGAGAACCCGGAAAAATACGATGATACTACTATCCAGATGATTGCAGTGGTAAGTAATAATTGGCACTGTGTGATTCTCACTTTGATATGTAATTTGTACTAACATTAACATGATTTGTTCTGATTTCTTTTGGCCACCTTTTTTCCCCAGAGCTTTGTGCAGGCAGGAACTGACACATCATCCAGTACAATGGAATGGGCAATGTCTCTTCTATTGAACCATCCTGACATACTCAAGAAGGCATTGGCTGAAATTGATGCACACGTCGGTAACAAGCGGCTTGTACAAGAGTCTGATATGCCCAACCTGCCATATCTCCATTGCATCCTCAATGAGGTTCTCCGCCTCTGTCCCCCTGGCCCGCTTCTCGTACCGCATAAATCTCGGGAAAATGTTTCTATCGGAGGGTATGAAATTCCAGCAGGTACAGTGCTTTTGGTCAATGCTTTTCACATTCACAGAGACCCAAGCTTGTGGGACGAACCGACCAAGTTCATGCCTGAGAGATTTGAAGGCAGCAAAGCAGAAGCAAAGAACACAATACCTTTTGGAATGGGGAGGAGGAGGTGCCCTGGAGAAGGCCTAGCAATACGCCATGTCGTTCTTGTATTAGGGATGTTGATTCAGTGCTTCGATTGGCAAAGGATTGGAGATGAACCGATAGACTTGACTGAAGGTTCTGGTTTGGCTTTTCCGAAGGCCATTCCGCTCGAAGCCATGTATCGTCCACGCCAAGTCATGATGGATGTTCTCTCCACCTTATAAAAGGTGGCAGTGTTGAGAAATAAAAATAATAATTAAGGGTTAATAAGGGGATTACGGGCATCAAAGCCATACGATATTTTCATCATTGGCTCATATTATAGAAAATAAAGAGTGCTAATTTTCTGAAATGAAAAAGCATGTGTTGTAATATATTTATGTTTTAGACCACTTTATTTTGTTATATTTGTTTTGGTCAGAGAGCTGAGATTGATGTAGATTTAATGCACTATATATTTGTTGTTTCTTGTTTTTAATAATGTAATTTTTTTTTTAGTTGAATAAATTTATTGTGGTTTTTCAAGGGATAAGTTCAGAAATTTCCATTTTGGAAAGGTAATTTTCATATGTTTATTTCCAAACTTATAATAAGCATAAAAGAACAGAACTCTGGACCATATATTTTCAGTATTTCTCTCTACTGGACCAGCCCATTACCTATAATCTAAATGAGCCTTTTTTTGTGTGCGTGATCCTCCAAACAGGCCCCACTTTCTCTCTTCTCCCCGTTACCCTCTCTACTCTTTTACTTCCTTTCTGATATTGATAATTGATGTTGAGCTTGGAGGTGAATAAGGGATTCGTGCAGCTTTCGTACTTTACATTGTACTTGTGGTCAGTACCTATTTTCTTTCCTATTTTGGTTCAAGTCTGCCACAGTTAGTTGTCACTAATCGTCATGTTTATTTGTGGTTTAAGGCGTTGCTCCTTCTAGTCCATTGTCACCTTCTTCATTCACACCCGAACTGTTGGATGAAATGCCTCTGAGTAATATTTTCTACTTCATCTTATTTATTAATGCATTTGCACTTTGCAGTTAATAATTTACACTTATGCCTTATCCTGATGTGACAAGCCTAGGTAGAATTGAATTTCATCCAGTTTGTTGTATGATAGATCAGAAGGATGAACTTGGTTAAGCCGGCGACATTGTTTCAACAAGTGCTCAAAAGGGGTGTTACAGCACAGGGCAGATTTCTTGGATTGGATGTGGGCAGCAAGTACGTATGCTTAGCTATATCTAATGAACACAACAAAATGGCAACCCCATTAAGGTATATAGATTTTATTTATTTATTAGATATAAAGGCTTCAGTTAGCCCGAGCATTCTTTTTTTTTTTAAGATGCTTCTTGTGGGTCTTGAACCCGTGTCTTTTCTTAGAGTGATGAGGTCTATTATCATTAGTGATAGGTCTGTGTTACATATATAGATTATTTAGCTATGTATATTATTGCTGTTGTACAGTACTGTGTCTCATGTCGTCTTGGGCTCTAAAATTATGCTTGTTTGTGGTTTTGATAAGAAATAGTTGGAGAAAACTTCAGAAGTACCATTATCATACAGACACTGTACTACTGTTACAATTTATGAAATTTATGAAAGGATCTCTTAATTTATGAAATTTGACAGTCTTTTTCAATTTTTTTCCTTTGTTGTGATACATTGTCTTGGAAGTAAAAAGACAAATATCGAAGTCATGGCTGAAGATTTTCAAACACTAGTACACGGAATCTCTCATCGTGTATATAGTTTATTTTTTATCCTTGTTACTTTTCTATTTTGCATGCTTCATATGAAGTCTTTGATCTCATTATACTTCTAACATGTTACTTGTTGTACATATATGTTGTTTGCTTCTCCAGGTTACAAAACTTTCACTAGCGGGCTTTGTGGTTGGTTAACCCTTCAAACTACAAGGCCAATCAAGTCTTTATGTGGGTTCCTGGAATTCTCTACAAATGTGTATGCTTTTGCATGTTGATGTTAGATGGAACTTGTGGGTGGATAATATATATATATATTTTTTTTTTGCTGTAAAACAGGCTTTCAGGTGAAGCTCTTTCTTGAAGAACTTTGCAAACAAGCGTTCTTGATGGTGTTAGCCATGCATATTGGAACTAAAACTGCATCTGGAGGGTATAAGAAATTCATTTCAATTGTTCAATTGGATTTACCATCAAGGCATGATCACTTTATTCTATTTTGTTATGTTTTCTTAGTGTGTGGAAGCCCTTTTGGAGCTGTTGGATATCAAGCCAGTGGATGCAAAGACTATAATGGACAAATTTGCGGCCGTTGGTATACTTCAGGTATTCTAAATAGAACAGTACCCGAAATTAATAAAAGGCAGCTAACAAAATTATAAAACTTGCAGGGTTATCTCGATAACATCAACCGGAGTTTGGTTTCACATGATTTGAATTATCACCAGTAACTCTACAATACATTAGTTCGTTTATGGCATCTTAGTTATGGTTCTTACGTCATCAGTAACTTTTGGCACTATGAAGCTTTTAATTTGTACTTGGGTTTCTCTCTCTTGGGCCCATGGAAATCTAATACTGAGAATCTATATCAAGGTATGAAAGATCTCTTTTGGATCAGCCCAAGTAACAGCATCCATCCTATAAAGATGCTCCGATCAGCTATTTTTTCAATTTCATCCTCTTGGCTATTTTCTCGTGCCACTCTCTGTTCATCAATAAGTCTCTGTAAAAACTCAGTTCTACTTTTTTGCAGCTTCTTTATCCTCCTCCTTGTCCCTTGAAAGTCAAACCACCTCAGGAATGTTAAATAGTCTCACAAATTAGATGTTTGAATCAGCTCCATTGTCTCCTCAACTATCCAGCGAAACCATCTAGCCTCCTCAGAAACCTTTGAGTTCATTTACAAGCATATAAAGAACAGAAAGAATGTCATCGGCAAAGTCATTTGGTTCTATTACTTTATTTGGAATGGTTCTGGCATATATACCTCAGTTTCTTCACATCCAAAAATTATTTTCTCGCACATAATCTGCATCACAACATTCTTATCAGCTCAAACAGCGTTGACTTGAGCTCTACCTTCATAAAAATCTTTCTTTGCCCAGATGTTCTGTTTTCGTAAGTTTTGAATAGCCTCCTCTCCACGGTGGGCACCTCTTTTAAACACAACACGGCGAACCGTTCAATCCAGTTTATGGATAACAGCTCTGTGGCAGCGACTCACCATAAATTCCACCAGTATGGACCGTAATTTGCTGTGCCCATGGTGTTCCCGTTACCAACCTTTTAGTATGTCATATTGACATTTCATTGAACAACATGTAGGCACTGTTGAATAAACATTAAATGTTATTTTTAGTGGGCTTTAAATTTAGAAGTTAGTGGAAAAATAAAAGGTCAAGAGTTTTTTGTAGTTAAAAGGCCAAAGGGTGATATAGAAAATAGTGGTCTTTTATGTTTTTTAATAGAATTTATTGTTTTTCAGTTTTTGATAGAGCGGCGCTTAGTGTCTATATAAAGGCCTTGTTGAAAAAAAATAACTTAGAGGAATATAAAAGATAAAAGTATTTTGAGCTTCTATTTCTCTCCTCCACAGTAATGTTCATATATGCTCCAGAAAGTTAAATATTTTAAGTGGGTTCTATTAGAGAGAGTTGAAAAGCACTTGGAAATAGTATAGTAGTTATGGGTAAATTTCAGTTTTCAAATTGGTATCAGAGCCAATGGCGAATGTGATGAGTCAAATGCCGCTACCACGACTAACGAAGGCGAACTACGAGAACTAAAGCATTCAAATGAAAGCTCTTCTCGGATCTCAAGATGCGTGGGAGGTGGTCGAAGAAGGTTTCGAAGAACCAACAAATACCACGGGATATACGGCGGCTCAAAACAAGGCGTTGAAAGAGAGACAATCGAAGGATAAGGCGGCACTATACATGTTGTTCCGAGCCATTGACGAGTCGGGCTTTGAGAAGATTGCCGGTGCAACTACTTCAAAAGAAGCGTGGGACATTTTAGAAAAAGTGTTCAAAGGAGCCGATCGAGTCAAGCAAGTGCGTCTCCAAACTCTTCGTGGCGAGTTGGAGAGCATGAAGATGAAGGAGTCGGAAAATGTATCTGACTACATCACGCGTGTACAAGCCGTAGTGAACCAACTCATTCGTAATGGCGAAGCATTAACCGATGCGCGAGTTGTGGAGAAGATTTTGAGATCATTAACCGACAATTTTGCTAGGTTGGTTGTTTCTTTGACCTTTTTATCGGCTCGACAATCTTTTGCAAAATGCCCCACTTTACCACAATTATAACATTTGTCGGAGTTGCAATCCTTCACATAGTGATCATATTTGTAACATTTGTAGCACTCAATGTTGGAATAGTTTGACCGGCCGCCTCTTCCTCGACCGCGTCCTCTTCCACGCCAATTTGGTTGGCTCGACTGCCCCTTCTCCTTATAGAACCCTTCATGACTGCTGCCTTGACCACCGCGACCATTTCCACGACTTCCACAGCCACGCCCTCTACCTCGAAAATTTTGAGAATAGAGTACCTTTTCATTTTTTATTGACGCCTTGGTTTGAAGTGCTTGCTCAAGTGTCTCCTCCTCCTTTTTCTTCTTACGTTGTTCGTGTGCCTCGAGAGAACCCGCAAGCTCATCGACTGTGAGCGTCGCAAGGTCCTTTGACTCTTCTATCGCGCACACAACATTCTTGGAAGACGAAGCGAATGAAGGCCTTCTCTTGATGGCTCAAAATGAAGTCAACATCAACAATAACACTTTGTGGTACCTCGACTCGGGGCAAGCAACCATATGTGCGGTCACGAGTACCTATTCAAAGAGATGCAAAAGATTGAAGGTGGACATGTGTCGTTTGGAGATGCATCAAAGGTGGAGGTCAAAGGCCGAGGTACAGTTTGTTACTTACAAAAGGATGGCTTGATAGGGTCAATCCGAGATGTTTATTACGTACCAGATCTCAAGACCAACATTTTGAGTATGGGGCAACTCATGGAGAAAGGTTAATCTATACTTTTAAAAGACCGGGTACTACATTTAAAGGACAAGCAAGGGCGTCCGGTTGCTCGAGTCGAGATGGGAAGAAATCAGATGTACAAACTGAATTTGAGAAGCGTGCGAGAAACATGTTTGCGAGTCAACGTAGAGGACAAGGCGTCGCTGTGGCATCTCCGCTTTTGTCACCTACATCATGGTGGTCTAAAAGAGTTAGCAAAAAAGAACATGGTGCACAGGCTGCCAGACATGGACTATGAGGGCAAATTTTGTGAAGAATGTGTGCTTTGCAAGCAAGCGAGAACCTAGTTTCAAAAGAAGGCAGAATATCGAGCTAAACCTACTCTCGAGTTGGTTCATACAGACATATGTGGACCAATCATCCCCGAATCTTTCAGCGGTAAAAGGTACTTCATTTCCTTTATCGATGATTTCTCACGAAAAACTTGGGTTAATTTTCTGAAAGAAAAATCCGAGGCATTCGAGGTGTTCAAAAAGTTCAAAGTGATGGTGGAGAAGGCAACTGGTAGACACATCAAAGCCGTACGATCCGATAGAGGTGGCGAGTATACTTCGACGGCTTTCATGGAGTATTGCGAAGAGCAAGGCATAAGGAGATTTCTAACCGCACCATACTCTCCTCAACAAAACGGTGTGGCCGAGAGGAAGAACCGGACTATTCTCGACATGGTTCGATCAATGCTCAAGAGCAAGAAAATGCCGAAGGAATTCTGGGCAGAAGCCGTGTAATGTGCCATCTATGTACAAAATCGATTTCCACACGTGAAGTTAGATGATCAAACACCACAAGAGGCATGGAGCGGACAAAAGCCGACAATTTCTCATCTCAAAGTGTTCGGTAGTGTGGCTTATGCACATGTACCAGATCAACGAAGAATGAAGCTCGAAGACAAAAGCAAAAGGTATATTCTTATTGGGTATGATGAGAAGACAAAAGGGTACAAGATACTCGACCCGATAAGCAAGAAGGTGATGGTGAGTCGTGATGTGCGATTAAATGAAGCAAGCGAGTGGGACTAGAACAATTTGACGGAGGTTATCATCGAAGTTAGAGAATCATCTGTCGTTGCGCCAACAAGCATACCAACAAACTCTGAAACTACCGATGATGAAGATGAACCACGACAACCTAAAATATGAAGTTTGTAAGATTTATATGATTCGACAAATGAGGTACACCTTGTATGTCTTTTGGCAGATGCCGAAAATATCAGCTTTGAAGAGGCAATGCGAGACAAGAAGCGGCAAACTGCCATGAACGAGGAGATTAAGGCGATTGACTACAACAACACATGGGAGCTAGCAGAATTGCCGAAAGGAAGTCAACCTATTGGTGTGAAGTGGGTGTTCAAGAAAAAGATGAATGCTCAAGGAGAGATAGAACGGTACAAGGCATGACTTGTTGCGAAGGGATACAAGCAAAAGGCAGGAATCGACTATGACGAGGTGTTTGCTCCTGTTGCAAGAATGGAGACAATTCGATTACTCATTTCACAAGCTGCTCAATTCAAATGGCCGATATTTCAAATGGATGTCAAGTCGGCATTCTTGAATGGTGTGCTCGAAGAAGATTTCTATATCGAACAACCACCCGGATACATGAAAGTCGGAGAAGAGAAGAAGGTGCTAAAATTGAAGAAGACACTTTACAAGTTGAAACAAGCACCGCGGGCATGGAATACATGTATCAATACATATTTCAAGGAGAACAGGTTCAAGCAATGTCCCTATGAGCATGCCCTTTACGCAAAGAAGAATGGAGGTAACGTGTTATTTGTTGCTCTTTATGTCGATGACCTCATTTTTATGGGTAACAATGATGAGATAATAGAAGAGTTTAAGGGCACAATGACACGGGAATTTGAGATGACAGATTTGGGCTTGATGAAGTTTTTTCTTGGTTTGGAGGTTAGACAAGTAGAGACGGGTATTTTTGTATCACGGGAGACATATGCAAAAGAGATTTTGAAGAAGTACAAGATGGCAAATTGCAACCTGGTATCAACACCAATGGAACCGGGTGCAAAACTATCGAAGTTTGATGGAAGAGAACGTGTCGATGCGAGTAGATATCGGAGTTTGGTAGGAAGCCTTCGCCATCTCACATGCACAAGGCCAGATCTTTCATTAAGTGTCGGCATTGTAAGTCGGTTCATGAAGGAGCCGGTTTATTCACATTGGAAAGCGTTGAAGTGAATCCTACGGTACATCCAAGGAACGGTGTCACTCGGGTTGTTCTACTCGAAAGCAGAAGATTACAAGTTGGTTGGCTACTCTGACAGCGATTGGTGCAGAGACATAGACGATCGGAAAAGTACATCGGGATATGTGTTTTTTATGGGAGATACTGCGTTTACTTGGCTTTCAAAGAAGCAACCGATCGTGACGCTCTTGATGTGTGAAGCTGAATATGTGGCAGCATCTTGGTGTGTATGTCATGCGATATGGCTTAGAAATTTGTTGAGCAAGATGGAGCTAAAGCAACTAGGTGCAACCATGATTCAAGTTGACAACAAATCAGCAATTGAGTTGGCAAAGAACCCAGTGAACCATGAAAGAAGCAAACACATTGACGTTCATTTTCACTTTATCCAAGATCATGTGAAGGAAGGAAGTGTGGAATTGGTGCATGTGGCAAGTCAGGATCAAGTTGCGGATATCTTCACAAAACCGCTCCCGAAAGTACTTCTCGACAAATACAAGAAGATGATTAGCATGACAGATGGTAGAAGCATTTAAGTTTACGGGGGAGTTTTGTTGAATAAACATTAAATGTTATTTTTAGTGGCCTTTAAATTTAGAAGTTCGTGGAAAAATAAAAGGTCAAGAGTTTTTTGTAGTTGAAAGGCCAAGGGGTGATATAAGAGATAGTGGTCTTTTATGTTTTTAATAGAATTTATTGTTTTTCAGTTTTTGGTAGAGTGGCGCTTAGTGTCTATATTAAGGCCTTGTTGAAAAAAAATAACTTAGAGGAATATAAAAGATAAAAGTATTTTGAGCTCCTATTTCTCTCCTCCACAGTAATGTTCATATATGCTCCAAAAAATTAAATAATTCAAGTGGGTTCTATTAGAGAGAGTTGAAAAGCACTTGGAAACAGTATAATAGTTGTGGGTAAATTTCAATTTTCAGGCACTAACACCCAAAATTTTTTGTCAAATAATTATTGTTCTATTATTAACAGATTTTAGCTGGATCCTCTTCTTTATGACATGGTAATCAAAACATCCTTAATCATAACCAATACAACGAAGAACAACAAGGAAAAAAGAAATGTAAGAGAAAAGTTTGCCAGAGAAGAGGTTGGACCTGTTTGCAAACACAAGATTATTGACAGAAAAGCAATTCTTAGCCACCGAAGCTGAGAAGGCAGCAAGTCCAGGGAAGTCTGGGCCAATGTGCAGTAGGAGAACTTGGCCATGGAGGTCAGAGAGTACACCCAGTGAATGGTGGAGAGGTGGTTGGTTCTTACGAAACATTACCTTAGCCACTACAAATTAATGTGATATTGTATTATTGAATTGTGTAATGGTGCACTGCAAACCAAATGGAATTGTGCTTTGTGTTTTTCAGACCATTGGATCTGCTTAAAGATTTGCGCTGATGGATTTGCTTGATGAGGGATAATTTGAATTGATTCTTCTCACCAATTTAGTTCAATAGCGTAAAAATAAAATTAATGAAGCAAAGGGTTCTCTCTCTTTCATTCCTTCCGGAACGAAGCTACTCCCTCTTCCCTTCTCAATCCTGTTCTCTCTCTCTCTCTCTTTCTTCCCTCCCTTTCTCTAAGGTTGAGTTGTCTATTTGATCAAATTAAATGACTTTACCATTGAATTGAATTATTTCCGTTTACTGAACATCATATAGTTATTTGTAGAGGTCTGTGTAGTTGATTTGAAGTCGAATGTACTAAATGTGCTTCTGCCATCAATTGATACTAAAATGATTGTGGAATTAATCTGTTCTACAAAATGTATTTGAGCAATGTGATTGTATTTTTCATTAAGCTAAGCATCCTCTTCACTCTTGTTTATTCTTTTATAAGATGAGAGATTTGAACTCAACCAACATAGGCTTATCTTTAGTGTTGCATCTTTCTGGCCTACGGTTTTGGATTCGATAGAGAAGCTGAGGAGAGGGAGCGATGATGTTAGATAGTGAGAGATCGAAGGCGCTGAGAGCGGAGGAAATAGGGCATCCTGAAGGGCGGCCATGGAGGAGAGAGAAGAGCGGACATGGCGATAAGAGGGAAAGAATTGAGAGCAACGAAGATGAAAGGGAGAGGGAGAGCTGGACTGTCTGACTGGAGACGAACGAAACTATGTGACAAATTTTTTGCTCATCAACGACTTCATCAACACAAACATTAAAGCAGATCAGACTGTTTGAAAAATGCAAAGCACAATTTCGTTTGCTTTTACAGTTCAACATAACACAATTCTTATGTGTTATTATCAATCGAGAAATTAACAAGTCTTGGGAGATGCTACCAAGGTTTTTTTTTAAAAAAAGGACAAATTAATATTGTATTGTGTTATTATCAATCAGTATTCAAGGTACTTAAGCCATTGATTAGGCAAATTCAGGAACTTGCAGAATCAGTTCTTTGCTCCTTTAATCAAGGAGTTGATGAGGCAAATTCAAGGAGCTTAGGCCTTTGGCAGAGGTTGAACCTCTTCTTCAACGACCTGTGAAATTGGTTCTTCTCTCCTCCCTCTGAACACAATATCCATTGGAGAAAACGTGAGATTACTCCTAACTTCACTTTTGTATGGCAGCTCTTAAACCTCTTCAAGGCGAACACTGGTACCGTTACTTCCTCTTATGAGAAACTCTTTCTCCAAGAATATCGTATGTCTGGCAACAACTATCTTGTTGTCAGACTTGTGGTAGAAGTAGTATCCCTTGATTTTTTTTGGATATCTAAAACACACTTGTCCGATTTGGGTTTGAGCTTGCCCGACATCATACGTTTGACATAAGTCTCACATCCCCAAAACTTTAGAAAACATATTTTTGAAACCTTTCCATACCACATCTCGTATGGCATCTTCTCAAACGGATTTTGACGACACCCTATTAATTGTGAAAGCGACAGTTTCAAGCGCATAACTTCAAAACAAAAAAAGTAACTCAACTTTACTCATCACACATCATGTCTAACAATATCCTATTCCGCCTCTCGGAAACACCATTCCATTGTGGTGTTTCAAGAGGTGTGAGTTATGGAACTATTTCATACTTCTTTAGATATGTTCTAAAGTTGTTGCTTAGATACTTGCATCCTTGATTCGTTCGTGATGCCTTAATCCTTCTCCCGAGTTGGTTCTCTACTTCGGTCTTGAATTTCTTGGATTTTTCAAAGGATTCATATTTATGTCTCATCAAGTAGACGTATCCATACCTACTGAAATCGCTAGTGAATGTAATGAAGTGTTGATACCCTCCCCGCGCATTAACACTCAAAGGTCCGCACACATCACTATATATGAGTTTCAATAAGTCTTTAACTCTTTCACCCTTCCTGGTAAAAGGTACCTTAGTGATTTTCTCAATTAAACAAGATTCGCATATCTTAATATAGGTCTCATTTATATGACCTAGGCACCAATGCCACATTTGAGTTAAATTCTTTTGAGAAGTTTAAGTCTTTTATTTGTGTTATTGATATTAAGGACTTATTTTTTTCACTCTAAGTATATAAAGATCATTCTTCATATAAGAACAACTATAAAATACTCAATCTCGATAAAAAAACAACACTTATTTTTTATAATAAAATTAAATCCTACAGCATCCAAACACGAAACGGAAATAATGTTCTTAGAAATGAAATGTACATAATAACTATTATCAAGCCCTAATATAAATCCTCTAGGTAAAATTAATTCTACTAATCCTATGACAATGGCTACAATGGTTGCTCAATTATAGAATCACTTCACCCTTGCTCAGCATTCTTCTATTTTTTAGAGCCTAACATAGACGGGACATTCCCGTTCTTCTTGTCCTCCAAGCACTTGGGGCAGTTCCTCTTCCAATGCCCTTTGCCCTTGCAATAGAAGCACTCATAATTGGTGACTATCTTAGCCTTGGAAGAACCTATGTTCTTTGTTATACCCTTCCCCTTTTTATCGATCTTGCGCTTGCCCTTGCCCTTCTTGACCTTACCCTCCCTGCGTTATTCACTGCCAGGACATGAGGAACCTCCTTCTTCATGTCCACCTTGGCCATTTTAAGCATCATATTCAACTCTTCCAAGCTCTTCTCCATGCTGTGCATATGAAAGTTTGTGATGAACTAAGAGAACCTAACCGAGAGAGAGCTAAGGATGATATCCTAGATCAACCTCTTTTCCATCTTGTGCTGCGACCCGTAGTAGACCATAACCACCTAACTTGTAACCATGCAGTGCTTTGGCAGACTTGCTGCGACTCGCAACAGTCATGTCCTGGCCATAACAACCCTTATCACGACTCATGACAACCATTGTCATGACCCGCAGCATGTATACGCTACCTGAACCAAAAACCAAATTAAAAGAAATTTTGGATAAAACAAACACAAATTCGAAACTAAATTAACTAATCTAGCCTAAAATTCAGCCAATTCTAACTGTAGAAGTGAAATCTAGCTCTGATACCACTATTAGTTGCGCGGGATTTGATGCTGTAAGGGCAAAATGTGAATTTCAAAAATTCTCTAACGCACCAAAGGGCCTATTCATGCAGTTAGAATTAAAAAAACTTGTAATACAAACAATTTTGTACGTTTGTTTCGTAGAACTTGAGCGCTTAACACTGATGTGGCTATTTGTCAACATCATCGAAGCTCAAACACAAGAACTCTTTGTCAATATCCATTCGAAAACTTGCTAGGCGCCAGTGGACTCTTTGCTAGAGGAGGTTGAGTCGGCGGCACTTAACGCTCAAAATTGACTTTGATGGTACAGTGGAAAAGTTTTGACATAGGAAACTGTGATGATTGAAACTCTGGGTGCACCCCTCACCCCTTTTATAAGGCGCTAGGAGAGGGGCTACCATGCCTCACCCCACTCAGAACGTGGGTGAGCATGGGTCAGTTCCCAACATCGTGTGTGCTCCAGCACTGTTGTCGCGCACCGTAACGTGATAGCTGCACGCGTTGCGACCTGCAGTATCTAGTGCTTCCATCTATGACACGCTGCTGCGCCTGAAGCACACGATGCTGTGACCTACAACAGCTTCATCTTAAGCTCAATTTAGAGAATGATATTTATCCCATAAATATCGGGTCAAATTTGTCATCCCATGTCATTGCTCAAGCATCACATTCTTGGTTTATCTTACTTTATTTTGGTTTGACCCTATAAGATTTATGTCATTTGATGATAGAGTCAAAACCATTCCAACCAATAAGATGTGAGTGGAACCAAGCAATATGCATTACACCTACCGAGATGATACAGATGATATGTACCATACTCTATCACAATCCTTAAGCAACATTTATCTTGTGTCAATTTCTTATCACATGATATCTCTAATGAATTTAAGGTAAGCTTGTGTCAACCCTACAGGTTCATCATACTCTTGATTCCCTAAATGACATTAGTAATAATGATTAATACTTAATCACATATGCGCAGTCCCTAAATCTTTTAATCAAGTGACAAATAGATATTATCACTCACATAATGGCATATATGAGGAATAACAGTATTCTTGATTAATACATTCCCTCCGCACAAGAGATACGTTTGGAGATGAAATATGTATGCCTATCAGTTATGGATAACGTTGGGTAATATCAGAAGCACATAATCCTCATGTTAGAAAATATATCATCTCATACTTTAGAATTAAAACACACATGAAACATCAGTGACACTAACAAAATTATGATGTCTAATCTTGGGTCAACTCCAATATCATGTTCTCCAATATATATTTATGTGATTAAACTGATGACAATTATCAAATGACTTGTGAAACATAACCATCACATTAATCTACATACTAACTTAAGTTGTTCAATTAATCTTCCTCTCTAATTGATAAGTTATGGACATTTTAAAATAATCCTTAAATTTCACATTATAGGTCCTCAACCCAAAAAATTGATAAATAGAAATAATTCAAGGAATAAAATAAACATAAATATCACACATATAAATCATCGGATTACATGAACTAAATATATGTAGATTCTAGATCACTATACTAATACTAATAGGTAAGCTCTCCATTCTTAAGATACTTATTGCGCCATTTTCTATTATAGGATTATTATGTGATGGGAAATTATGTCGTTTTGATATATTATTTTATGTAATTGTTTGAAAATTTTTACACATGAAAATATAGGAAGAATATACGACCGTATAATATTACTCTAAATAAAATGAGCCAAAATCTCAGCCTTAGTCAAGTTTGACTTTATATTGAAGTCTTCAACCAACATAATTTTTTTTATTTGAGAAAAAAATGAATTTAGACACTTCAACTATCAATTGTCAGCTTTAAATCAAAAATAAATTTAGAAATTCAATTGGTTCTGTGCGGCCCTTTTTCGCGGCCCAGGCGCGAGGCATCGGCGTCCTCGCTCACGGGGGAAGGTGCAGGTACATCCCTGCGCGTGTTTGTGCGTTCAAAGACTTATTATTTAGGTGATTGTGGGAACTTTTATTTTTCCGACGGGCGCAAGCTCCCGTCGTTAATTACCCCGGCTCTCGCCTCGGAAACCTCTGATTAATGGGCTAAAATAATCAAAATATATGGATTAAATTCATGGCTTTAGTTTTCTCCCTTCAAATTTATTTTATTATATATTTTTTTGATAAATTATGTAAAACTAGTTTATTTATTAGCATGGTTATTTAGCCTCCTCTTTTTGTTTGTTTTATGTTGTACTTAATGGTACGATTGAAGTGACCAGAATGTATAATTCTTTTATAATTAGACTAAAGACGTATGATCTAAAGTCAGATAAACGTATAATTTCTTATAAATCAGAGATCGAGGACGTATAACCCTATTGATCTCACAGAGTTCGAATATGAAGCGCACTGCTAACTCGATACTCAAGGAACCGGAGATGTTTAATCTCTATAGAGGTTCATGCCAAAGACAAGGGTGCATCGCCCTAAACAGTCTATTGACCTTCCAAATCCCGAATCTGAAGCGCTATACCAATCCGAAACCTGGGAAAATTGGAGAATCGGGAACATATAATTCTTTATAGATTTCCAAGATGAGGTACATTAAACCTGAAGCGCACTGCCAGTTTAACGTTCTCGAAACATGATTTGATATGTTGGTATGCTTTACCGAGATTTAGATAATTTTGGTCAATATTTGGCTTTCCAGGGGCATTCCAGGAATTCTGATCGATATTTAAATATGTTTTGCATATTTGGATATGGTGACATGTTTGGTCATTGTTTAATTGTATTTTGCATATTTTGATAAAATGACATGCTTGGTCAAATTTTAAGTGGGTTTTGTATATTTACCCATAATGACGTGTTTGGTCGAGATTTGGACATATTTAGTCAATTTAAGTATGATTTGAATATTTTTGACATTTTCGATATACTTAATTTATTTTATCAAAATGTGACATGATTTTGTTATTTCGAACATCTTTAATTTGCTTTATCAAAATATAACATAATTTGACTATTTTGAATATTTTGACTTGTTTTATGAAAACATACATAAATTGGTTATTTTGAATATTTTGGTTTGTTTTATCAAAATATAACATAATTTGACTATTTTGAATATTTTGATTTGTTTTATCAAAATATGGCATCATTAAATCATTTTGAATATTTTGATTTGTTTTATCAAAATATGGCATCATTAAATCATTTTGAATATTTTGATTTGTTTTATCAAAATATAACATAATTTAATCATTTTGAATATTTTGATTTGATTTATCAAAATATAACATAATTTAATCATTTTGAATATTTTGATTTGTTTTATCAAAATATAACATAATTTGATTATTTTGAATATTTTGACTTGTTTCATCAAAATATAACATAATTTGGTTATTTTATATATTTTGATTTGTTTTATCAAAATATAGCATAATTTGATGATTTTGAATATTTTGATTTGTTTTATCAAAATATAACATAATTTGATTATTTTGAATATTTTGATTTGTTTTATCAAAATATAACATAATTCGATTATTTTGAATATTTTGATTTGTTTTATCAAAATATAACATAATTTGATCATTTTGAATATTTTGATTTGTTTTATCAAAATATAACATAATTTGGGTATCTTGAATATTTTGATTTGTTTTATCAAAATATAAGATAATTTGATCATTTTGAATATTTTAATTTGTTTTATCAAAATATAACATAAATTGGCCATTTTGAATATTTTGATTTGTTTTATCAAAATATAAGAAAATTTGGTGATTTTGAATATTTTGATTTGTTTTATCAAAATATAACATAATTTGGGTATCTTGAATATTTTGATTTGTTTTATCAAAATATAACATAATTTGATCATTTTGAATATTTTGACTTGTTTTATCAAAATATAACATAATTTGATCATTTTGAATATTTTGATTTGTTTTATCAAAATATAACATAATTTGATTATTTTGAATATTTTGATTTGTTTTATCAAAATGTGAGAAAAGTATTGTACAATATGATATGCATATCATATGTTTTAAATTTTTCTTAAAAATAAAATAAAATCAAAATTGACTTTTTATTGTTCCAAAAATATCTTCAAATGAAACCATGATTTTTGATATATTTTTCATGATTTTTGGTTTTAAGGAATTATTTTTATTTAATGTTTAAAGTCTATTTTTTGAAACAGATTAATGTGAGCCTTTGATTTAAAGCTAGATCATCAAGATCCAAACTTTAAATTTTTCTGGACTGTCGGATGGCATCAAGATCCGTGCGATTTCCCTCCCATATGCTTGAGTTCAAATTTCATCAATATTTGCACTTTCATATGCATCAATATTCGTACTCCTTCTTGATCGGAGCCCTGCTAGCGTCGGATCGTCGATCGGGGGGCACCACCGGAGTCGCCTCGGGGAGGAGGACACTACTGTCCCGGTCTCGGGGCCACTAGCTCCGGCGATCGCCGGAGATAGCACCACCAGTTCGGCTAGGGCTGGAAACTCGTGGGGAATCGGTTTTTTGTCGATTTTGAACCCGTTTTGTCAAATTGATTCAATTCCTTCGAGCTGTAGCATCGTTAGAACATAACAAACAAGTTTGTGAAGCTTGATTTTAGTTTAAATCTCCGAATATGTGAGTTTCGCCGATCGGTACCGAATAGGCTCAAACAGATTTGGTACCGATTGGAAATTCGTGCATTTATCCTTGTTTTTCTCTTCAATTGATTCTTCTAAAAACATATTTAACCATGTTCCAGTATATTTGAGTGGTCAATTTCACCATTTTTTATTTCTGAAAAAAAAAACGAGAAAAAAAACAGAAAGGAAAAAAAAAACAGAAAAAGAAAAACAGAACCAACCCAGTTTTTTCCTTTTGACAGATGCAACTTCAAAAATTCATATAAAATCACATAAAATTGAAAAAAATGTGAAATTTTGGGACCATGTCCATGAAAACATAATCTATATTCTTACAAAATTTCAGATCAAATGGGTGAGTAAATCGAGATATATTAGCTGATCTTTGATCTGGCCAGATAAGGCACATGCCAAACAATTCACACATCCTAATCAACTTAAAAAAAAAATCCAAATCAAATAAACAATCACCCTTTATCAGGCTATATTTTTTTTATATTTAAATCAGTTTTTTTTTTGGGTGTTGAGTTTGGTGTTTGACCAACAGTTGACTTTTGCAGAAACTTTGGACCAGCGAAATTCAACAGGCAATATCTCCCTGTTCATAAGTCCAAAAATTATGAAATTTTAGGAGAATGTTTGCTTAGTCTTGTTCTAATTCCTGTCCAAATTTGAGGTCAATTGGCGCAGTAAATAAAAAGATATGAAATTTCAAAAAAAATTAACAAAAATGCCCCTGTTTGGCACCAGTTGAGCATCATAAGGCTCAATGAGCTTTAAAGCACTGGTACAAGCTCACAAATAATGTTGTTTCACTAAATAAATGTAAGAGAACATGGAGGGGCAAGTTTTGAACAAATTTTTTTATTAAAAAGCATGAACTTGTGTCAAAATCACAAGTTTTTTCTTATTTTTACAGATTTTTGACAACATTTTGACTCGATTTTTGAGATTTCGAGTTTGATATCGTGCTTTGCTTGATGCTTAGCACTGTATTAAATCCGGAACAAGGGGTAGAATTCACTACAACACCTTATTTCCAAATTTTGAGAGATGGCATTCACCATAACCCTCTTAAATATATATTTGTCAAAAATTTATAAAAAAAGAAATTATATTAACAAAGCTAATTTCAGATTGAGAAAACAAAGATATAGAGGTAGCATTCACTACAACACTAATCTTTGATCTCCTTTTTTTTATTTTTTTTTAAAAAGAAACAAAAGCAAAAAAAGAAATATATTTCATTCATCAAGAAAAATATAAAATTTCATTAATTACATACATATCATACCTTTCACAACTAATGAATTCAAAATCTATAAATGAAAATTTCAGTTTTTTTATAAAAAAAAAAACCAAAATTTTTGAAATTGGCTAACCCTAAGATTTTTTTTTTCTTCCTCTTTTTCTCTTTTTCTCCTCTTTATCTTTGCAGATGGGGGGTCCTTATATAGCCTCAAGGCTAGGGCAATACATTGATATCATCTCCACCATCAATTTTGATCAAATGGTGGAAATTGAAAGTTGGCTAAAGACAAACATTGCCCAACATAGCATAAAATTTGTTTATTTTCTATTCTTCTGATTCTTCTGCATTCCTGAAACCTACCAAAGTGTGTCAAGGGTCTCCAAAAGGCTGGATTGTGTCAGAGGCATCCAAAACACCCTTGTCTTTTTCAATTTTCGGGCTTGGGACAGCTTGCACTTTTTGGATGTGTTTGATACTTGTTTTACATCATTTATAGCTTATTTGGCATCCCTATAGCATGTTCATAGCCTGTAATTACCCTTTGTAACCTCAATTTGCTCAATTAAGGCCGAGCTTGCCCACATTCGGGCTTCCCTTTGTGACCCCGCCATTCCACCACTCCAAACTTCAAATTGAACCTTTGAACACCGTCGTGGCACCCTTGTAACGCTCCCCAACCATTCAATTTGGGCTATTGGTTGCCAATTTGCTCGTTCGGCCTCTTCACCAAGGTAACTTTCGTACCTGATTTCTCTCTCGTTAATTCATCTATTTTTGAAATTAATGGCTTCCCCGAACTCTCCTCGTCTAGCTCTACCCGGGGCTAAGAAGAATCGCCGCGAGATGCCCGGAGAGCCGCCCCTTGTCTTCGGCCAGATCCGGCCAGGGGCTGATTTGCGCAAGAAAGGAGAGGTGAGGGAGGAGAGTCTGTCATGTGGGGTCCACTGTCGGAGAGAGAAAGGGAGAGAGAAGAGGGCTGGGTTCGGGTCCCAGTTGGCAGCCCCTCAAGTGAAGGGGACCCCACTTGTAAGGTTTAATGAGACACATTCCTTTTCTAAGTGTAACATGGACCCGGTGTACGTGAACCAATGTACCCATCAAGTGAGAATGAGTAGGGAGCACATACACCCGGAGTATCTTGCTTTTTTTTTTTTGTATTTTTTTTGCTGTTGGAGAGTATTTCCTCCTCTGTTTTTGCATGGGGGCTCCAATTTGCACCCAGGTGTGTTCTGTCCCCCCCAAGTTGCACACAAAATTGTCTCCAGCTGCTATTTTATTTGTCCCCTTTTTTTTTGAAATTATTTTTCATGAAATTGTTTGTAATAAAATCATGAAAATTATTGTAAAATCATAGAATGCCTTTCTATGATTTTTAATAATATTTTTGGTATTTTTTTTGAATGAAATTAGGCATTAATTTCATTTTATCATTATGTATCATATGAAATTAGGCATTAATCTCACATAATCACCATATTTGATATGATTATTTTATGAAATTATTTCTTAATTTTAAGAAATAAATTTCATATGTGATAAATCATGAAATTAAGCATAATCTCATGATTTAATATTTGACATGATTATTTCATGGAATTGTTTCTTAATTCCAAGAAATAAATTTCAAATGTAATAAATCATGAAATTGGGCATAATTTCACAATCTTAATATTTGTCACAATTATTTCATGAAATTATATTTTTAATTCCAAGAAATAAATTTCATATGTGGCAAATTATGAAATTGGGCATAATTCCATAATTTAAGACTTGGCATGATTATTTCATGGAATTGTATCTTAATTCCAAGAAATAAATTTCATATGTGTGAATTACGAAATTGAGCATAATTTCGTAATTTTAAATTTCGGCATGAAAATCACATGAAATCATATTTGTTAATTTCATGTATTTTAACTTGCGTGTATTTTTGGTATTATTTATTTATTTATATATTTTTTTTGACAGCAAACAGGTTCAAATGAAATACTTCGAAAGTCAATTCAGACATTTCCCTTTTTTTTAAATTAAAATTTTCAATTTTAAATATTTATAAGGATATTCAAGTTTGAATTCAAATGTATAACTATTCATATGAAACATTACTTTAGCCACTGAATAAACTTTTCTCGACAAAATTAATGTGATATTGTGTTATTATCAATGGACAAATTAACAAGCTTTGGCAGCATCTGCCAATTTTTTTTTTAAAAAAAAGACATGTAGTATTCTGTTATTATCAATCAGTATTCAAGGTATAGGTTCTGGGTAAAAATATCTAATTTTTAAATATACTGATTCCACAATGATCTCCACAATTTTAGATCACTAGATGCGTTGTAAGATTATCTCCATCCAATATTTTAATTACGTCACGAAACATCATGTAATTGATATATATCATTTTTTTTGTGAAATAGTATGTTTCTAGAATACTAAATGTAAAATGACATTTAAAAGATGATGATATTGATGTGTTTCAGACCAACTAATTTTCTTAATGGAAATGCTGCACGGATCATAAGAAAAACATTGAGCAAGGCTATTATAATGTTTTTCTATGAGTAGAACTAATTTTGTTGCTTTGATGGGTCAAAAAATGGTGGGCTAATTATATATATTATGTTAATTGCTCAGATTTTACGGTGTAAGAACAGAACAAGAATTTGAAAAATTTACAAATGCACCAAAAACAGCCTACTCATGCAGTTAGAATCAAACCAAACCCATAATACAAACCAGTTTGCACCTTTGTTTCAGAAAAGACTCGAGCGATAACGCTAAAGTGGTTGCCAGAAAATACCTCTAAACTCCGATGTAGAAGTCCTTCATCGGTTTCCACCAGAGAGTTCGCTAAGCGTCAATTGGTGACCTTGCTAGGGGTGCTCAGGCGGCAGCACTCAACATCTCGTAACTATCTCAAACGGTGGAGCAATAGAATTTTGACGTTAGAAACTGTGATGTCTGCTACTTTGGATACGCACCCCTTTTACAAGGAGCTAGGAGAGGGGCTGGGCACTCCTACCCCACCTAGAACGTGGGTGAGCGTGAGTCGGTTCCCCACGTCGTGCGTGCTCCCACGTCTAGGGACCGACTCAGCGTAAATTCTCCCATAACCAACATGTTGCGGCCAGTAACACCTCTTGTCACGGCCTGCAACACTATTGTTACGCATCGCAACAGTGCCTCATGTCACCCAGTGATAGTAGCACGAGTTGCAACCCGCAAAACCTAGTGTTGCCACCTATGATGCCCTGCGACCTACAACAGCTCCGTTTGAAGTATAATTTAGAGAATGATGTTTATCCCTTAAACAACGGGTTAAATTTGTTATCCTATTATATTGTTCAAGCATCACATGTTTGGTCTAACTCATATTCTATTGGTGTGATGCTAGGAAATCTATGTCATCTGGCAATAGAGTCAGAATCATTCCAACCTATAAGATGTGAGCAGCACCTAGCAACTTGCATCATACCTACCCAGATGACACAGATGATATCTACCATACGCTATCACGATTGTCAAGCAATACTTATTTTGTGTCAAGTTCTTGTTACATGATATCCCTAATGAATTCAAGATAAGCTTGTGTCATCCTTGCAAATTCATCATACTTGTAATTCTCAAAATGATATTAGTAATAATAATTAACACTTAATCACATCTGTGCAATCACTAAATTATTTCATTAAGTGGCCAATTGATATCATTACTTATATAATGGCACATATGAAGAACGCCAACATTCTTGATTAATACATTCACTTTGCACAAGAATTTTGTATTGAGATAAAATCTGTATAGTTGTTAGTTATAGACAACGTTGGATAACACCCACAAGCACATACTCCCAATATAGGAAATATATCATTTCATACTTTAGAATTAAGACATGCATGAAACATCAATGATACAAATACAATTATGATGTCTCATCTTGAAATTAAGTCCACTACCATGTTCTTCAACATGTATTTATGTGATTACGTTGATAACAATAATCATATGGTTTGTAAAATATAACTATCACATTAATCCACACACTAACTTCAACTGTCAAATTAGTTTTTTCTCTCTAATTGAAAAGTTAGGGATATTTTAGAATAATCTTTACGTATTATTATTAACTTTCACATTTGTGATTCTCAACTCAAGAAACAAAATGAATATATATATCATATATATAAATAATTCAGATTACAGAAACTAAATGTATTTGGCTTCTAGATCACTATGCTAACATGTTATATAAGATGTGGCTTCCAGATACTTTTCGCTAATAATTTTCATTTTCTTTTATAGATTTTTTTTTAAAAAGATAAAATCATGTCTCCACCTATTTTAACTTGTAAGAGATAACTACGAAGTTTTTGATTAGAAAACAAATGATAACAAATCTCATAACAGACGAACAATAAAATAATTATTTAATTTGGAAGACAGAAAATCTAAACTTGGAAATCAGGTGAGGACCAACCTTAGATCTAGTGACAAAAGTAATGATTACCATATTAGAAAGTCGCAGATTCGAAACTAGATTGAACGTTTTTTATGGACATTTAAATTTGAGTGACTTTGACCCCTATCTTTATCTTAAAAAAAAAAAAGATCGGAAACCAGGCGGAGACAAGTTTAGACTAATGGTAATTATAGGATTATTATGTGATGGGAAATTTTGTCGTGGATATATTATTTCATGTAATTTTCTCAACAAATTAATGTAATATCGTGTTATTATTATTCAACAAATTAACAAGCCTTGGCAGCATCTGCCAAGTTTTCTTTTTCAAAAAGAGGGCAAATTAATGTAATATTTTGTTATTATCAATCAGTATTCAAGGTATGGGTTTCTGGTAAAAATATTTACTTTTTTAAAGGTACTAATTCCACAATGATCTTCACATTTTTGGATCACCAGATACGTAGTATGCAACGATCCAGCAATTAAACCCCACTCCCTATATATATACCCATATACCATCTCTCTCTCTCTGCCCATGCTTAGTGAAGAGATTCCAATTCTCAGGCATGAGGTGTTAAGTCTAGAATACTTCATGGATAAGCTACCCCGTACATTGGACGGGTTATATGCTAGTTACTCTAAATTAAATAATCACAGAGAAATTGTGTTATGGTGCATTACGAAGCCCGGAGTGCCGGTACTTCGGCTTCAAATCTCATATTTCGAAGGTTCAACGGTCGAGCCGATTCGCCCAACATAATCTACATATTGAAATATTATAGAATACCAAATTTTATTATTTTTAGAATTTTTTACTTTTTTTTTTATTTTTAAAAAATAGCCAAAAAAATATTACTCAAATAATAACGTTTCTCATCAAATAAAGTCGTCTTTGAAAATTCTTAGTGGAAACATTGATGTATTGCTGACCAAGTAATTTTCTTAGTGGAAATACTGCACGGATCAAGAGAAAAACACTTAGCAAGACTATTATATTGTATTTCTACGAATAGGACTAAATTTGTTATTATCAATCGGTATTCAAGGTGTAGGTTTCGGGTAAAAATATCTAATTTTTTAAAGGTACTAATTCCACAATGATCTCCACATTTTTGGATCACTAAATGCGTAGTATGGAACGATCCAGCAATTTAATCACATATCAATATAATTTCTCTAATAAATTTCTATTTAATAAAAAGAATGCAAAACAAATGAGGAGATTACCATATCTCCAAGTACCATCTCAAAGTCTTCACTTCCTGTAGTTAATTAATTATTATCACTTTAATTTACAAGCATAATTATAGGATGAGGTGTTAAGTCCAGAATGCTTCAGGGATAAACAATAGGTACGTGGGTTGCCAAGAAGAAGCCAACACGAACCAACAATTTTGACAGCGTGACATGTGCTATACTAAGGTTGGATGATTATCAAATTATAGTTATTCAATCTTGAACATTGGTGAATAGTTCTTTTATGAATTGTGCTTTTGACTGGTGTTGAATGGTTAGATTTGCATATTGTGCTTCATCTTATTCTTGCTAACGTCACTGGATGATGTTAGCAAGAAAATTTTTAGCCAGTTGCTCGCGGTGCACAAATTTTGTATAGTAGATGTATTTTATCAGGAGATTCTTTAATAATTATTATCTCGACAATCTTTAATAATTAATTTTTAAATAACTGTTAAAAATTCTAAGAAAAATTAACAAATATATTTTTTGACTTATAGACTAATTGTATTTCAATTTCATATAATTTAGGAATCATTTGACATTCCTTCAAAGACCGGTATATATGAACTGTTATAAATGTCATATAATTTTGATGATTTTTGATGGATTATCAAATAATACATAAACCGTATGAGATTGGAAACTCAATTGATCTATAAGTCAAAAAATATGTATATAATTTTTTTCCTATTTTTAAGATTTTTTTAAATTATTTAAAATATGTCGTTAAAGTTGTCAAAATAATAGTTGTCATGAAATCTCTTCCTTTTACAATTATGTTCAAAGGGGGCTGTGTTTCCTCGGTATATGATGCCTTAATAATGGATGTAGATCTTTCATCTTAGCATATTGGCCTCTATTTTGTTGACATGTAAATTGTTGTTATTTTCCTTTATAGTCTTCAGTATTGTTTTATTGTCTACTCCTTTACGCTGCAAGTGGGGTCAAGCTATATAATTTCAGTTTTCCACTGATGGTGATTTCTACTATTTGTGAGATGGGTTTTCAGATTTTTCTTTTGAACAACTTTCCAGGAAAAATGTGATCTGTTGTCGTTGTCGTTGTTTTATTTATTTTCATGACTTTGAATAGAGATGTCTGTCGATCGTACGATAATGATCTAGGGATCCAATATTGCTCCCTTGTCCAACTATATTGTATATAGGGTGGGGATCGATTGACAAATATTATTTTGACAACTTTGACAACTAATTTTGAAATAATTTTGAAATAATTTTTAAAAATTCTCAAAAATAGAAAAATGTTGACAAACATATTTGTTCTTATAGGTATAAATCAAGAGATTTATTGACGACGCTGCTACACTGACAAATTGAAATTCCTGAGATTAAGATATCATTCTTTGTATCTTGCGCCCTAGGAATAAAACACTTGAAGCTTATATACTTGAAATGTCATAATAAATACTGAGAGATGCAGATTCAAATCTCGTAAAAGTCATTTGAATAGGAATAAATGCCGGAGTTAACGGGAGCCCTTATATCAAAAAAAAAATTGATGAAAGGAGCACCTTTTACAGTTTGGACATATCACCATGTTGATGCTTGTTGCCTTGATGCCGTCTACAGCAAAGGGTCCAAGGCGTCGAATGGTAAAAACCTAGACTTTTGTTTTGTTTTATTTTCTCAAATGGTTACAGTGATGGTTCTGAATTAATGGATGCGGTGGCACTATGATGACTAAATTGATGAGTCTGTTCAGATTTTATTTTCTTCTTTTGTTATTGACTGTTCCTTTCTTTGATGAATTTCGAGGTCTATTTCAATCAAGAAATATAATTGGTGCACCAAAGTCAGGAATTGGTGCTTTCGTTCCCGAAAATTTTTAATATAAGAAAAAAAAATCAAATTAAAAATGTAAGAAAATCAGACAGAGATTGCGAGATGTAGGCAAAACGTGATTGAGAATCGCGTTTTCAGGAAGCTGCAAAAGTTGCTGAGAGTAGAGTTCTCAAAGATTTTCTTTAATTTGAATTATATTCAAAAATTTCAGCTTTTGTCGTGTCTTACATTTTGTTTGAAAAGCATAATAAATTTCTGTGCTTTATGTATCAAATAAAAAATAACACTAAAATGCTTTTGTCAGCTAATTGATTTCATAATTAAATTGATCAATCATTCCAAGCTGGAAGCCAAAATGAATGATTGAGTAATCTTAGTTTTTGTTTGTCCGTCAATTCCCTTTTCATATTTATTTTTATCTTGACTACATAGTTCAAGAAAAGGTTAGGATCTCAAATACCTATGATTAAATAAAATAATAGATTTATTTAAGTGAAATAGAAGTAAACAATTGTTGATCTTTTGTATTTATGCTGCCGTTATTGTTTCCTTTTGATATGTAATAAACTATAAAAAGAATTTAGCTTAATGAATTTAAAAGATTCAGTAGATTAATTGTGGTACGAGTAGAATATTTATTCTTAAAAGGGAAACTTATCAAACATACTTGATTATAAAAAAAAAATTAGTTCATGAAATAATCTTAGACAAGCTACCCCGTACATTGGACGGGTTATATGCTAGTTACTCTAAATTAAATAATCACAGAGAAATTGTGTTATGGTGCATTACGAAGCCCGGAGTGCCGGTACTTCGGCTTCAAATCTCATATTTCGAAGGTTCAACGGTCGAGCCGATTCGCCCAACATAATTTACATATTGAAATCACTACTAGAAATTTTAGTATAATCGTGGGTAACAGAAACAAATTCGAGGGTGTGGAAGCACCCTCGAAATTAAAATTTTGTACCAATATTACTAAATTAAATACGTGGGCATGCTTACGTATTAACCGACGCACGAAAATAACCACTGTTTGCAAGTCTTATGCTTACTTCTATTTCCCTCCCTTCCCCCCCCCCGCCCTTCCTAAAATTTCAGCGAAAATTTTACGAGTTTCAGTTCCCTCTCTTTTCTTCTTTCTCTCAAAATTCGTAATCTAACCCTAGCTCAACTCAGACCCCCCAAATCTGTCAAACCCCCTCTCCTCCTCCTCCTCCGTACAATCTCTCTTCTCCAAATCACAACTCTCTCTCATTCTCTCCAATTAACTCACTGCCTCTCGTTCACCCTTGTGCCGCCCTCTTTTCCTCTTTTCCAAGTGTTCAAAGAAGATGGCCTTACGGCCGTGTGCGTCGCTCGTCTCTCGACTCCCTCTCATCAGCGGCTCCTGTAGATCGGTATACTTATACATTTTCTTTCTTTGAGCTTTCCTCGCTCTCTCTTTCTAATTCTATTTTCCTTTCTCCTTTTCTCACTCTTGCAGATCCACGTTCATGCTGTTATTATAAACATATATCTGACTTTTGAGCACTTAACATACTAAAATAAAATATTTTCTAGATAGCTTGCTCATGGGTACACCAGATGTACTAAGGATTGAGTTAAGTGGGTTCAATATACCTTGTGCTGCTGGTACCAACAGGATGTTTGTTGGTGAACTGGTATGAGTTGTGTAGAGAAATCAATCGAAATAGAGACTCGAATCTTAGTATTATGTTGTTCAGGAACATGCCAGTACAATGCCGGCAGTATAATTAAAACCCAAATGTGCATTAATTTCAGCACCAATAGAGACTTAATTTATTTTTTTTCTAATGAACAGATATTCTTTACAGAAGCATAGCAAACC
Source organism: Bolboschoenus planiculmis (assembly GCA_031770325.1). Lineage (NCBI taxonomy): Eukaryota > Viridiplantae > Streptophyta > Magnoliopsida > Poales > Cyperaceae > Bolboschoenus > Bolboschoenus planiculmis. The sequence goes on from CM062771.1 coordinate 3,889,031, forward strand.
ATAACAATGCAATTATAATTATTACTGGTTAAGCCTCCTCTGTGTGATTTAGTTTGCATTATATAATTTATGTGACAGGATTTTCAACTGGAATGATAGTTATGGTGATTGTGCAGGTTGTAGCATTTAAATTTGGTGCATCAAGACACATTTCTGTTGATGAATCTGAATTTTGAAAAATTTGAGGTACCATTGACTACTCTAGGTGTGCTTCTAATGGATAAGGTTAGAAGAATGCCACTCTTACTGGTATAACCATTCTAGTAAATTGTAATTCAATGAAATAAGTGATAATTGTGGCACTTTTTATGGCAAGCTTTGGTTGGAATGAACCTTAGTTACTGATTTGGTTGTAGCATCATCCCTACCAAACAATGAACTCCGAATTATGACAGAAATTTCATTTTTTTTTCTTTTTCCTTCTAGGTGGAGCCAACGAGGTGACAATTAGCAAACTATTTTGAAACCACTCAAGTAGAAATAATGGTTGATATAAGAGTGTTCCTGATAGATTAGTTAGTTGATGTGACCGATAGATACTTTTGGTTGTCATAGTTGTGCCTAGAAGGTATTTGATATAATTCCTTCTAGAGTTATGTAACGATTTCTATTGCTAAATAGGATATTGTGTGTACCGGTAATGATAGATCAGTTTGTTGTATAGGTCCACTTTTGGATGTTATTTTTCTGATTTGAATTGGTACAGAATAGGTTTGTTGTCCAGCTGAAGCAAATCGGATTTGGTTTGATAAATTGGGACCTAACACTTATCAAGATGCTGCCTTATTTTCAATATTTTATTAGGTTATTACTATTCTGTTATTCAGCTGAAGCAAATCTGAAGTAAATCTTCTTAAGGCCTGTATTTTTTCCTTGATCAAGTATTCAAACATGTTTTCATCAAACTAAGATGCTGTCCAGGAAGGTGTGTTTTCTGATCTCTCTCTCTCTGTCTCTGTCTCTGTCTCTCTCTTTCTCTCTCTCTCGTTCTTTCTTCCCTTACACTTTCTCGCTAATGAATCACATGAAACTGTAGGTGGTGAATGAGATTCACTTGAAATAAAATTTCTGGTGAGGTTCTAGATCTAGAGCCTTGTTGATTTCATAGAGAATAAAAATCTGTCTCAACTATTTGCATGTTATGATTTTGTCATTTTTGCTTCGTTATTTATTATCTTTATCCAATTTTAGTTATTTTGTTGTTGCTTCATGCATATTAATGTGCATAAACCAACAGTTTCAATGCATGATGGTGATTGATTTGTCAATTCCTTTTTTATTTTAGATTGTTCAAGAAAAAGATCGATTACACTAAGTTTGTATTGGACAGAATCACTTGGGGGGTCAAAGAATTTCATCAATTTTATGGATAATTGAATCATATTGTTAATCTAATATTATATCTTATTTTATGGGTAATTGACCACTATAGCCTATTAGAAGCTCTGCTTCTGTTGGTCCAAGTGAGGGAACTTTAGAGGTCATATTAGTAAATTTTCTATGTTCAACTTATGCTTATAAGAGATTAATAAATGACTTTTGCCAGTTTAGAACATAGGGACAACTTTCAATTTGCTACAACCACAAGGCAGCACACAAGAAGGTCAAGACCATGAGGTAATGAAAACAACTATGCAAAATCTAGCTAGGCCTCACACAATGATTTACTAGTACCGACTACGATTTCAATATTATATTTTGAAAGTGCTACATAGCTACTTTTCCTTTATGAGGAATAGATGATAAAAGTGAATAAAACTTGCATTTTTTGTATTATTATTTTTTGTTTAGAGGATAATTTTGGGAAATCAAAGTTGGGAGGATACTTTTTGTGAATTGGTATGTGATATTTTGGTTATTATTTCGATCTCTTAGTAGGGACTAATTTGTTTTAATTTAATATATAATGTAAATGACTTAATTATGAATTTGATATTTTACTTTAATATGTATGTGATATACTGCTTTCTAATTTTTTGTTGGTTGTTAATTGTGGAATTTACTTCTTCTGGATGTGGAGACATATGGGTATAGAGTTGATTAATGATGATTGTGGACGATGAAAAATAAAATAATGATCCTATTTTTAAAAATAAAGCAAAATTATCGGTCTACACATGTAAATACTAGTGCAGTAAAAATACAATCACGAGATGAAATGGCTTACGAAATAATACCCACGAAAGTATTTCCTCTTTACCCATGAAAATTATGCTAGAGTTTGCTGACTAGGACAACAATTAAACGTGAAAAAGTCCACGAACCTAATGTGAGATCACGCACAAAGTACACTATATTCGTCGGCCCCACGAATATAAAGGGTATTTTCGTGGAGACCTACTTCGTCGGTGCTGAAGCGTGGGTACGCCCACGTATATGTCTATATACGTCGACTTACCCTCGTTTTTGACCTTTTTTTTACCCTCGAATTAAATTATTTTTTTAGTAGTGAATATTATAGAATACCAAATTTTATTGTTTTTAGAATTTTTTACTGTTTTTTTTTAAAAAATAGCCAAAAAAATATTACTCAAATAATAACGTTTCTCATCAAATAAAGTCGTCTTTGAAAATTCTTAGTGGAAACATTGATGTATTGCTGACCAAGTAATTTTCTTAGTGGAAATACTGCACGGATCAAGAGAAAAACACTTAGCAAGACTATTATATTGTATTTCTACGAATAGGACTAAATTTGTTATTATCAATCGGTATTCAAGGTGTAGGTTTCGGGTAAAAATATCTAATTTTTTAAAGGTACTAATTCCACAATGATCTCCACATTTTTGGATCACTAAATGCGTAGTATGGAACGATCCAGCAATTTAATCACATATCAATATAATTTCTCTAATAAATTTCTATTTAATAAAAAGAATGCAAAACAAATGAGGAGATTACCATATCTCCAAGTACCATCTCAAAGTCTTCACTTCCTGTAGTTAATTAATTATTATCACTTTAATTTACAAGCATAATTATAGGATGAGGTGTTAAGTCCAGAATGCTTCAGGGATAAACAATAGGTACGTGGGTTGCCAAGAAGAAGCCAACACGAACCAACAATTTTGACAGCGTGACATGTGCTATACTAAGGTTGGATGATTATCAAATTATAGTTATTCAATCTTGAACATTGGTGAATAGTTCTTTTATGAATTGTGCTTTTGACTGGTGTTGAATGGTTAGATTTGCATATTGTGCTTCATCTTATTCTTGCTAACGTCACTGGATGATGTTAGCAAGAAAATTTTTAGCCAGTTGCTCGCGGTGCACAAATTTTGTATAGTAGATGTATTTTATCAGGAGATTCTTTAATAATTATTATCTCGACAATCTTTAATAATTAATTTTTAAATAACTGTTAAAAATTCTAAGAAAAATTAACAAATATATTTTTTGACTTATAGACTAATTGTATTTCAATTTCATATAATTTAGGAATCATTTGACATTCCTTCAAAGACCGGTATATATGAACTGTTATAAATGTCATATAATTTTGATGATTTTTGATGGATTATCAAATAATACATAAACCGTATGAGATTGGAAACTCAATTGATCTATAAGTCAAAAAATATGTATATAATTTTTTTCCTATTTTTAAGATTTTTTTAAATTATTTAAAATATGTCGTTAAAGTTGTCAAAATAATAGTTGTCATGAAATCTCTTCCTTTTACAATTATGTTCAAAGGGGGCTGTGTTTCCTCGGTATATGATGCCTTAATAATGGATGTAGATCTTTCATCTTAGCATATTGGCCTCTATTTTGTTGACATGTAAATTGTTGTTATTTTCCTTTATAGTCTTCAGTATTGTTTTATTGTCTACTCCTTTACGCTGCAAGTGGGGTCAAGCTATATAATTTCAGTTTTCCACTGATGGTGATTTCTACTATTTGTGAGATGGGTTTTCAGATTTTTCTTTTGAACAACTTTCCAGGAAAAATGTGATCTGTTGTCGTTGTCGTTGTTTTATTTATTTTCATGACTTTGAATAGAGATGTCTGTCGATCGTACGATAATGATCTAGGGATCCAATATTGCTCCCTTGTCCAACTATATTGTATATAGGGTGGGGATCGATTGACAAATATTATTTTGACAACTTTGACAACTAATTTTGAAATAATTTTGAAATAATTTTTAAAAATTCTCAAAAATAGAAAAATGTTGACAAACATATTTGTTCTTATAGGTATAAATCAAGAGATTTATTGACGACGCTGCTACACTGACAAATTGAAATTCCTGAGATTAAGATATCATTCTTTGTATCTTGCGCCCTAGGAATAAAACACTTGAAGCTTATATACTTGAAATGTCATAATAAATACTGAGAGATGCAGATTCAAATTTCGTAAAAGTCATTTGAATAGGAATAAATGCCGGAGTTAACGGGAGCCCTTATATCAAAAAAAAAATTGATGAAAGGAGCACCTTTTACAGTTTGGACATATCACCATGTTGATGCTTGTTGCCTTGATGCCGTCTACAGCAAAGGGTCCAAGGCGTCGAATGGTAAAAACCTAGACTTTTGTTTTGTTTTATTTTCTCAAATGGTTACAGTGATGGTTCTGAATTAATGGATGCGGTGGCACTATGATGACTAAATTGATGAGTCTGTTCAGATTTTATTTTCTTCTTTTGTTATTGACTGTTCCTTTCTTTGATGAATTTCGAGGTCTATTTCAATCAAGAAATATAATTGGTGCACCAAAGTCAGGAATTGGTGCTTTCGTTCCCGAAAATTTTTAATATAAGAAAAAAATCAAATTAAAAATGTAAGAAAATCAGAGAGAGATTGCGAGATGTAGGCAAAACGTGATTGAGAATCGCGTTTTCAGGAAGCTGAAAACGTTGCTGGGAGTAGAATTCTCAAAGATTTTCTTTAATTTGAATTATATTCAAAAATTTCAGCTTTTGTCCTGTCTTACATTTTGTTTGAAAAGCATAATAAATTTCTGTGCTTTATGTAACAAATAAAAAATAGCACTAAAATGCTTTTGTCAGCTAATTGATTTCATAATTAAATTGATCAATCATTCCAAGCTGGAAGCCAAAATGAATGATTGAGTAATCTTAGTTTTTGTTTGTCCGTCAATTCCCTTTTCATATTTATTTTTATCTTGACTACATAGTTCAAGAAAAGGTTAGGATCTCAAATACCTATGATTAAATAAAATAATAGATTTATTTAAGTGAAATAGAAGTAAACAATTGTTGATCTTTTGTATTTATGCTGCCGTTATTGTTTCCTTTTGATATGTAATAAACTATAAAAAGAATTTAGCTTAATGAATTTAAAAGATTCAGTAGATTAATTGTGGTACGAGTAGAATATTTATTCTTAAAAGGGAAACTTATCAAACATACTTGATTATAAAAAAAAAATTAGTTCATGAAATAATCTTAGACAAGCTACCCCGTACATTGGACGGGTTATATGCTAGTTACTCTAAATTAAATAATCACAGAGAAATTGTGTTATGGTGCATTACGAAGCCCGGAGTGCCGGTACTTCGGCTTCAAATCTCATATTTCGAAGGTTCAACGGTCGAGCCGATTCGCCCAACATAATTTACATATTGAAATCACTACTAGAAATTTTAGTATAATCGTGGGTAACAGAAACAAATTCGAGGGTGTGGAAGCACCCTCGAAATTAAAATTTTGTACCAATATTACTAAATTAAATACGTGGGCATGCTTACGTATTAACCGACGCACGAAAATAACCACTGTTTGCAAGTCTTATGCTTACTTCTATTTCCCTCCCTTCCCCCCCCGCCCTTCCTAAAATTTCAGCGAAAATTTTACGAGTTTCAGTTCCCTCTCTTTTCTTCTTTCTCTCAAAATTCGTAATCTAACCCTAGCTCAACTCAGACCCCCCAAATCTGTCAAACCCCCTCTCCTCCTCCTCCTCCGTACAATCTCTCTTCTCCAAATCACAACTCTCTCTCATTCTCTCCAATTAACTCACTGCCTCTCGTTCACCCTTGTGCCGCCCTCTTTTCCTCTTTTCCAAGTGTTCAAAGAAGATGGCCTTACGGCCGTGTGCGTCGCTCGTCTCTCGACTCCCTCTCATCAGCGGCTCCTGTAGATCGGTATACTTATACATTTTCTTGCTTTGAGCTTTCCTCGCTCTCTCTTTCTAATTCTATTTTCCTTTCTCCTTTTCTCACTCTTGCAGATCCACGTTCATGCTGTTATTATAAACATATATCTGACTTTTGAGCACTTAACATACTAAAATAAAATATTTTCTAGATAGCTTGCTCATGGGTACACCAGATGTACTAAGGATTGAGTTAAGTGGGTTCAATATACCTTGTGCTGCTGGTACCAACAGGATGTTTGTTGGTGAACTGGTATGAGTTGTGTAGAGAAATCAATTGAAATAGAGACTCGAATCTTAGTATTATGTTGTTCAGGAACATGCCAGTACAATGCCGGCAGTATAATTAAAACCCAAATGTGCATTAATTTCAGCACCAATAGAGACTTAATTTATTTTTTTTCTAATGAACAGATATTCTTTACAGAAGCATAGCAAACCATAACAATGCAATTATAATTATTACTGGTTAAGCCTCCTCTGTGTGATTTAGTTTGCATTATATAATTTATGTGACAGGATTTTCAACTGGAATGATAGTTATGGTGATTGTGCAGGTTGTAGCATTTAAATTTGGTGCATCAAGACACATTTCTGTTGATGAATCTGAATTTTGAAAAATTTGAGGTACCATTGACTACTCTAGGTGTGCTTCTAATGGATAAGGTTAGAAAAATGCCACTCTTACTGGTATAACCATTCTAGTAAATTGTAATTCAATGAAATAAGTGATAATTGTGGCACTTTTTATGGCAAGCTTTCGTTGGAATGAACCTTAGTTACTGATTTGGTTGTAGCACCATCCCTACCAAACAATGAACTCCGAATTATGACAGAAATTTCATTTTTTTTTCTTTTTCCTTCTAGGTGGAGCCAACGAGGTGACAATTAGCAAACTATTTTGAAACCACTCAAGTAGAAATAATGGTTGATATAAGAGTGTTCCTGATAGATTAGTTAGTTGATGTGACCGATAGATACTTTTGGTTGTCATAGTTGTGCCTAGAAGGTATTTGATATAATTCCTTCTAGAGTTATGTAACGATTTCTATTGCTAAATAGGATATTGTGTGTACCGGTAATGATAGATCAGTTTGTTGTATAGGTCCACTTTTGGATGTTATTTTTCTGATTTGAATTGGTACAGAATAGGTTTGTTGTCCAGCTGAAGCAAATCGGATTTGGTTTGATAAATTGGGACCTAACACTTATCAAGATGCTGCCTTATTTTCAATATTTTATTAGGTTATTACTATTCTGTTATTCAGCTGAAGCAAATCTGAAGTAAATCTTCTTAAGGCCTGTATTTTTTCCTTGATCAAGTATTCAAACATGTTTTCATCAAACTAAGATGCTGTCCAGGAAGGTGTGTTTTCTGATCTCTCTCTCTCTGTCTCTGTCTCTGTCTCTCTCTTTCTCTCTCTCTCGTTCTTTCTTCCCTTACACTTTCTCGCTAATGAATCACATGAAACTGTAGGTGGTGAATGAGATTCACTTGAAATAAAATTTCTGGTGAGGTTCTAGATCTAGAGCCTTGTTGATTTCATAGAGAATAAAAATCTGTCTCAACTATTTGCATGTTATGATTTTGTCATTTTTGCTTCGTTATTTATTATCTTTATCCAATTTTAGTTATTTTGTTGTTGCTTCATGCATATTAATGCGCATAAACCAACAGTTTCAATGCATGATGGTGATTGATTTGTCAATTCCTTTTTTATTTTAGATTGTTCAAGAAAAAGATCGATTACACTAAGTTTGTATTGGACAGAATCACTTGGGGGGTCAAAGAATTTCATCAATTTTATGGATAATTGAATCATATTGTTAATCTAATATTATATCTTATTTTATGGGTAATTGACCACTATAGCCTATTAGAAGCTCTGCTTCTGTTGGTCCAAGTGAGGGAACTTTAGAGGTCATATTAGTAAATTTTCTATGTTCAACAAGGCAGTTGCCAGTTTAGAACATAGGGACAACTTTCAATTTGCTACAACCACAAGGCAGCACACAAGAAGGTCAAGACCATGAGGTAAATGAAAACAACTATGCAAACATCTAGCTAGGCCTCACACAATGATTTACTAATACCGACTACGATTTCAATATTATATTTTGAAAGTGGTACATAGCTACTTTTCCTTTATGAGGAATAGATGATAAAAGTGAATAAAACTTGCATTTTTTTTATTATTATTTTTTGTTTAGAGGATAATTTTGGGAAATCAAAGTTGGGAGGATACTTTTTGTGAATTGGTATGTGATATTTTGGTTATTATTTCGATCTCTTAGTAGGGACTAATTTGTTTTAATTTAATATATAATGTAAATGACTTAATTATTGTGCGGCCCTTTTTCGCGGCCCATGCGCGAGGCATCGGCGTCCTCGCTCACGGGGGAAGAAGGTGCATGTACATCCCTGCGCGTGTTTGTGCACTCAAGGACTTATTATTTTAGGTGATTGTGGGAACTTTTATTTTCCGACGGGCGCAAGCCCCCGCCGTTAATTACCCCGGCTCTCGCCTCGGGAACCTCTGATTAATGGGCTAAACTAATCAAAATATATGGATCAGATTTGTGGCTTTATTTCTTCCTTCCAATTTATTATAATACGTGCTTAAAATAACCCAAAGGTATAACTTTGGATAATAAGACTAAAGACGTATGATCTAAAGTCAGAGAAACGTATAATTTCTCATAAATCAGGGATCGAGGACGTATAATCCTATTGATCTCACGGAGTTCGAATATGAAGCGCATTGCCAACTCGATACTCAAAGAACCAGAGATGTTTGATCTCTAGAAAGGTTCACGTCAAAGACAAGGACGTATGGTCCTAAACAGTCTATTGACCTTCCAGATCCCGAATCTGAAGCGCTATGCCAATTCGTAACCTGGGAAAATTAGAGAATCGGGAACATATAATTCTTTATCGATTTCCAAAATGAGGTACATTAAACCTGAAGCGCACTGCCAGTTTAATGTTCTCGAAACATGATTTGATATGATTTGATATGTTGGTATGTTTTTACCAGGTTTTGGACTTATCTGCATATTTGGCATATTTGACCTGAGATTTGGACATATTTGCATATTTGACATGTTTGGTTGGATATTTGGGCATATTTGTATATTTGACATGTTTGGTCAGAAATTTGGGCATATTTGTATATTTGACATGTTTGGTCAGAAATTTGGGCATATTTGCATATTTGACATGTTTAGTCAAATATTTGAACATATTTGCATTTTTGACATATTTGGTCAAATATTTGGGTATATTTGCATATTTGACATGTTTGGTCAAATATTTGAACATATTTATATTTTTGACATATTTGGTCAAATATTTGGGTATATTTGCATATTTGACATGCTTGGTCAAATATTTGAACATATTTATATTTTTGACATATTTGGTCAAATATTTGGGTATATTTGCATATTTGACATGTTTGGTCAAATATTTGAACATATTTGTATTTTTGACATATTTGGTCAAATATTTGGAAATACTTGGGTTTATTTGCATATTTTAAATATTTCAATTTGTTTTATCAAAATATGACAAAGTTTGGTTATTTTGAATATTTTGATTTGTTTTATCAAAATATAATATAATTTGATTCTTTTGATTTGTTTTATAACATATAACATAATTTGGTTATTTTGAATATTTTTGATTTGATTTATCAAAAAACATAACATAATTTGATCATCTTGAATATTTTGATTTATTTTATCAAAATATAACATAATTTGATTATTTTTAATATTTTGATTTGTTTTATCAAAATATAACATAATTTGATTATTTTGAATATTTTGATTTGTTTTATCAAAACATGACATAATTTAATTATTTTGAATATTTTGATTTGTTTTATCAAAATATAACATAATTTGATTATCTTTGAATATTTCGATTTGTTTTATCAAAATATAACATAATTTGATTATTTTGCAAATTTTGATTTGTTTTATCAACATATAACATATTTTAATCATTTTTGAATATTTTGATTTGTTTTATCAAAATATAACATAATTCAATCATTTTTTAATATTTTGATTTGTTTTATCAAAATATAACATAAATTGATCATTTTGAATATTTTGATTTGTTTTATCAAAACATGACTTAATTTAATTATTTTGAATATTTTGATTTGTTTTATCAAAATATAACATAATTTGATTATTTTGAATATTTTGATTTGTTTTATCAAAATATAACATAATTTGATTATTTTTGAATATTTTTGATTTGTTTTATCAAAATATAACATAATTTGATTATTTTGCAAATTTTGATTTGTTTTATGCATGATTTGATTATTTTGAAAATTGTTGATTTGTTTCATCATTATTTTCACTTTATTTTTAAATATCCTATTTGTTATTTTGAATTTATTTTATACATATATCATATATCTTGAATTTTCTTTTATTTATACTATAAAAATAAAATAAAATCAAAATTGACACTTTATAGTCTCAAAAATATTTATAAATGAAATCATGATTTTTGATATATTTTTCATAATTTTTGGGCTTGAGAAATCATTTTTATTTGGTGTTTAAAGTTTATTTTCAAAACAGATTAATATGGGCCGTCAGATTCGGGCCCATGCATCAAGATCTGAACTTAAGTTCAGTTTTTAAAGCATCTTTTAAACTGGGCCGTTGGATCTCTGGCGCGCATCAAGCCTTCTCTGGGCTGTTTGAATTTCATCAAGATTCGCACTTTGAGATGCATCAATATTCGTGCTCATCCTCCCCGACACTGATCGAGGCCCTGCCGGCGTCGGATCTCCGATCAGGAGGCATGGCTGGCATCGCCGGAGCGTGGGGAGTCCATCGGTGATGGTCTCGGCGGCGGCGGCGGCCTGGATCGCCGGAGATGGGGGTAGCCATTTGGTTTCGGTTGGGAAGTTGGCTGAGATGAAATTTTGAGGAATTTGAGCTGATTTTTGACAAATTAACTCGATTTCTTTGTCATATGGCATCGCCAGAGCATGTTTAACAAGATTTTGAGGCTTAATTTGGGTTTAATCCATCAATTTTGCAACTTTGGTCATTTGGTACCAAACTGGTTTCGGGGCTTTGGTACCAAATGGTATTTCATAGCTTTCCTTTGCAATTTTCTTACAATTAACCTTCCAAACAATGTCGTTTAGCATGTTTGAACATGTTTGGATGATCAATTTCATCAATTTAGATGTTCATTGTCCTTTATGCATATTGGGTCATTTCTGGTTTTATTTTCAATTTTGTTTTCTTTTGATTTCATCACTTTCTTCTCAAATTGCATGTTTAAGTATGTTTATTTGGGTCAATTGTATGTTTTGGAAAGGTTTTATACTAGATTTGCATGTGGATTTCATTTGTATGTAAGTTAATTTCATTTTTTTCTTTTCTGGCATTTATTCCAGAATTAACTCAATTCTGATTTTTACAGATCCAACTTCAGAAATTCATAGAAAATCACAGAAAATACCAAAAATGGTAAAATTTGGTGAATAAATGCATTAAGACTTATTTTATATTCCTATGAAATTTCAAGCTAATTGAGTAATCAGAAAGCATATTTTTTGTATTTTTACCAGACTGGACAGAAATGCCCTTTCAGATCTGTTAAAAATCAAATTTGGCTTAACCTATGGATTAAAGCCTGGTTTAATTATTCTAAACCCTTTAAAACATCATATGAGGTGTCGTAAAGGTGAATTAATCAATAAATTTTGGATTTTTGAATCAAAAGAAGAATGAACTTCTCAGTTTGACCCAAAGTTGACTTTTTTGGAGTTTTTGACAGATGAGATTGTAAAATTCATAACAATTCACAGGAAATTCCAAAAATTGTAAAAATTGGGTTGTAAGTTGGTACAAACCCAATATACCTGACTGTGAAATTTCATGAAAAATTAACACCCAGACTGAGAGATATGGATTGATCTCTCAGCTGGACAGAAGCTGACATATACTGGACTTAAACCAGCATTGATGTATATTGCCTTTTCATTACTCAATTATGATTTTGAGCTATCAAGCACATCAGAGAACATAAGAGAAGAAACTAAAGAAGGAAAATAAAGCCAATTTGCACCAAAACATCATGTATTATAACAAATTGAAATACAATACACATAGAAAACATGGAATTTTGTTTCTCCATGGAATTTTGACAGCATAACAGCTTGTATAAAGCCATTAATGAGCTTTATATAGCCACTGCACATGTGCACGGGGCTTGAGAGAGAAAGGGGATGAACATGTGCCCATCCCCATGAAACCAGATTGGCATGTGCCAATTGGTTGGAGTATACTGCCAAATTCCATGGTGAACTCACCATGTGAGCTCCTGAGACTCAAGCTCAGCCACCAATTGAGCTCTAGAAGGAGGGAGGCACATGTGCACCTCCCCAGCCAGAGGCTAGCCATCTCACCCAGCAAGGTGAGACTGGCTCCTTGGGCTCAATTGGGACTGAGCCAAGCTCAAGGCTTGGCTCCTCTATCCCTTACCTAGCTGTTCAAGACTTGGTTTCTTCTCAGCTAAGCTTTCTTTTTGTGGAAATTGGGTTGAGTTTTGATTTTGGCAGAGTTTCAGCTATGTTGCTCTCTCCCCTTTTTTTTCTTCTTCACTGGGGGTCTATTTATAGCCCAGAGGGCATGGTTTAAGCCTCAGGGCTGAGCTGGCATCATCCCAGCCTTTGGTTTGATCAAATGGCCAGAATTGAGCCAGCCAGGCCTGTGCTGGCCTGTGGCCTGTCCTTGGAAGATTCCTCCAGCTAACTGGCGCTCAGAGCTCTCCATTGAGGTGCCTACACGTGTCCATGTGCACAGGCCTGGAGAGAGAGAAGGAATCTGCTGATTTTTGTCTTCTTCTTGGGCTGGAGCATCATGCCTTTCAAGTGAGGGTATATCCAGAACTTTCCTTGGCCTTGCTGGCGCTTGACATGTCACCAAGGTGCCACTGAGTGTGCCCAACGTGTCAATTTGGCTGCTTGAGTGCTGAGTTGTGCCAACTGACCACATCCAGATCAGACCAAGGTGCCAAGTGGTGCACCTGCCAATTGAGTGCTTTTCACCCCAAATTGGCACTTCAGGCAGCGTCGTGGAGGTGTCTGGAAGCTTCTCCAGGTGTTGGCTTGGCCTCTCGAGCTCCCAATTGCTCAGTCACCTTTAAGGTCGAGTTACTTTCTCCTTCGATTTTCTCCTTGTTTACTTTACTATTTTCAATGCTGTTTGTGGCATTGAACTCCCCTTAGGATGTAGATTAAGTCCCTAGAATGGTTTAAGCCAACTCGAACCATACACCCAAACTCCATTTTCGAAGCTCCACTGAGCTCTGGAGCTCGAGGAGGAAGAAAGGAGGGAGAGAGAGAGAAATTCAAAAGGTTTCTCTCGCTTGGGTTGGATGCACATGAACCGTGCTTTGATTTCAAACCTGTCAGAGGGAGAGAGCGCTTGCACCGCGCTCATCTCTCTTTTCTTTATTTTCTTTTCGCTGGCCAAAATAACTCTGGGCGCTGGGTCCCCTTGGCAGTGAGACTGAAGGAGAGGGGCCCAGTCGTCAGGTTTAATGAGACACAGCCCCAGCGAAAAACTGAGGGTTGGGCTGTGGGCTTGGTCCTTGTGCACCGAAACATATCGTCAGTGGTATGGTGCATGTGTACTAGGTCCACGCAAATCACCTTTAACATTTTGTGTGTATGACACGCGAGTCCCAAAGGCAGAGGTCGTGTTTGACCTCCCCAGATTGTACCCAGAGTGTTGCACATTCCCCAAATTGCACCCAGAACTATCTCCAGTTCTGATTTTGGTATTTTCTTTATTCTTTTTTCCATTTTATTTTATTTCTCATGCAAAATTCCATGAAAAATTACTGAAAAATCACAGAAAATATATTCCATGATTCTGTTATTTTGGGTAATATTTTTGGTATTTTTGGGTGTGAAATTAGGCATTAATTTCACTTAAATCATTAATTGTATATGATTAGGCATATTAATCTTATACAATTAATATTTTGGCATGATTATTCCAAAGAATCATTTTTTTTAATTCCAAGGGATAATATTTGGGGCATTTTTCATGAATGAAATTCATGATTTTTGGATTTGGCATGTTTAATTATATGAAATTGTTTCTTGATTTCATATAATTAGGGTTTTGTGCATAGATTTTTTTTTTGCACACATGTGTATATATATTTTTTGAAAGGGTGTTTGGCATAATTATTTCATGAAATTATTTTTTAATTTCAAGAAATAATTTTGAGATTTGATAAATCATGAGATTGAACATAATTTCATGATTTAATATTTGACATGGCTATTTCATGAAATTGTTTCTTTAATTTCAAGAAATAATTTTCACATATAGTAAATTATGAAATTGGACATAATTTCATAACTTCAAATTTTTTGGTATAAAAATCACATGGAACTATATCATCAATTTCATGCAATTCAATTTGTGTATTTTTCTGGCAACTTTTAAACAGCAAACAATTATGAATTTGATATTTTACTTTAATATGTATGTGATATACTGCTTTCTAATTTTTTGTTGGTTGTTAATTGTGGAATTTACTTCTTCTGGATGTGGAGACATATGGGTATAGAGTTGATTAATGATGATTGTGGACGATGAAACATAAAATAATGATCCTATTTTTAAAAATAAAGCAAAATTATCGGTCTACACATATAAATACTAGTGCAGTAAAAATACAATCACGAGATGAAATGGCTTACGAAATAATACCCACGAAAGTATTTCCTCTTTACCCATGAAAATTATGCTAGAGTTTGCTGACTAGGACAACAATTAAACGTGAAAAAGTCCACGAACCTAATGTGAGATCACGCACAAAGTACACTATATTCGTCGGCCCCACGAATATAAAGGGTATTTTCGTGGAGACCTACTTCGTCGGTGCTGAAGCGTGGGTACGCCCACGTATATGTCTATATACGTCGACTTACCCTCGTTTTTGACCTTTTTTTTACCCTCGAATTAAATTATTTTTTTAGTAGTGAATATTATAGAATACCAAATTTTATTATTTTTAGAATTTTTTACTGTTTTTTTTATTTTTAAAAAATAGCCAAAAAAATATTACTCAAATAATAACGTTTCTCATCAAATAAAGTCGTCTTTGAAAATTCTTAGTGGAAACATTGATGTATTGCTGACCAAGTAATTTTCTTAGTGGAAATACTGCACGGATCAAGAGAAAAACACTTAGCAAGACTATTATATTGTATTTCTACGAATAGGACTAAATTTGTTATTATCAATCGGTATTCAAGGTGTAGGTTTCGGGTAAAAATATCTAATTTTTTAAAGGTACTAATTCCACAATGATCTCCACATTTTTGGATCACTAAATGCGTAGTATGGAACGATCCAGCAATTTAATCACATATCAATATAATTTCTCTAATAAATTTCTATTTAATAAAAAGAATGCAAAACAAATGAGGAGATTACCATATCTCCAAGTACCATCTCAAAGTCTTCACTTCCTGTAGTTAATTAATTATTATCACTTTAATTTACAAGCATAATTATAGGATGAGGTGTTAAGTCCAGAATGCTTCAGGGATAAACAATAGGTACGTGGGTTGCCAAGAAGAAGCCAACACGAACCAACAATTTTGACAGCGTGACATGTGCTATACTAAGGTTGGATGATTATCAAATTATAGTTATTCAATCTTGAACATTGGTGAATAGTTCTTTTATGAATTGTGCTTTTGACTGGTGTTGAATGGTTAGATTTGCATATTGTGCTTCATCTTATTCTTGCTAACGTCACTGGATGATGTTAGCAAGAAAATTTTTAGCCAGTTGCTCGCGGTGCACAAATTTTGTATAGTAGATGTATTTTATCAGGAGATTCTTTAATAATTATTATCTCGACAATCTTTAATAATTAATTTTTAAATAACTGTTAAAAATTCTAAGAAAAATTAACAAATATATTTTTTGACTTATAGACTAATTGTATTTCAATTTCATATAATTTAGGAATCATTTGACATTCCTTCAAAGACCGGTATATATGAACTGTTATAAATGTCATATAATTTTGATGATTTTTGATGGATTATCAAATAATACATAAACCGTATGAGATTGGAAACTCAATTGATCTATAAGTCAAAAAATATGTATATAATTTTTTTCCTATTTTTAAGATTTTTTTAAATTATTTAAAATATGTCGTTAAAGTTGTCAAAATAATAGTTGTCATGAAATCTCTTCCTTTTACAATTATGTTCAAAGGGGGCTGTGTTTCCTCGGTATATGATGCCTTAATAATGGATGTAGATCTTTCATCTTAGCATATTGGCCTCTATTTTGTTGACATGTAAATTGTTGTTATTTTCCTTTATAGTCTTCAGTATTGTTTTATTGTCTACTCCTTTACGCTGCAAGTGGGGTCAAGCTATATAATTTCAGTTTTCCACTGATGGTGATTTCTACTATTTGTGAGATGGGTTTTCAGATTTTTCTTTTGAACAACTTTCCAGGAAAAATGTGATCTGTTGTCGTTGTCGTTGTTTTATTTATTTTCATGACTTTGAATAGAGATGTCTGTCGATCGTACGATAATGATCTAGGGATCCAATATTGCTCCCTTGTCCAACTATATTGTATATAGGGTGGGGATCGATTGACAAATATTATTTTGACAACTTTAACAACTAATTTTGAAATAATTTTGAAATAATTTTTAAAAATTCTCAAAAATAGAAAAATGTTGACAAACATATTTGTTCTTATAGGTATAAATCAAGAGATTTATTGACGACGCTGCTACACTGACAAATTGAAATTCCTGAGATTAAGATATCATTCTTTGTATCTTGCGCCCTAGGAATAAAACACTTGAAGCTTATATACTTGAAATGTCATAATAAATACTGAGAGATGCAGATTCAAATCTCGTAAAAATCATTTGAATAGGAATAAATGCCGGAGTTAACGGGAGCCCTTATATAAAAAAAAAAATTGATGAAAGGAGCACCTTTTACAGTTTGGACATATCACCATGTTGATGCTTGTTGCCTTGATGCCGTCTACAGCAAAGGGTCCAAGGCGTCGAATGGTAAAAACCTAGACTTTTGTTTTGTTTTATTTTCTCAAATGGTTACAGTGATGGTTCTGAATTAATGGATGCGGTGGCACTATGATGACTAAATTGATGAGTCTGTTCAGATTTTATTTTCTTCTTTTGTTATTGACTGTTCCTTTCTTTGATGAATTTCGAGGTCTATTTCAATCAAGAAATATAATTGGTGCACCAAAGTCAGGAATTGGTGCTTTCGTTCCCGAAAATTTTTAATATAAGAAAAAAAAATCAAATTAAAAATGTAAGAAAATCAGAGAGAGATTGCGAGATGTAGGCAAAACGTGATTGAGAATCGCGTTTTCAGGAAGCTGAAAACGTTGCTGAGAGTAGAGTTCTCAAAGATTTTCTTTAATTTGAATTATATTCAAAAATTTCAGCTTTTGTCCTGTCTTACATTTTGTTTGAAAAGCATAATAAATTTCTGTGCTTTATGTAACAAATAAAAAATAACACTAAAATGCTTTTGTCAGCTAATTGATTTCATAATTAAATTGATCAATCATTCCAAGCTGGAAGCCAAAATGAATGATTGAGTAATCTTAGTTTTTGTTTGTCCGTCAATTCCCTTTTCATATTTATTTTTATCTTGACTACATAGTTCAAGAAAAGGTTAGGATCTCAAATACCTATGATTAAATAAAATAATAGATTTATTTAAGTGAAATAGAAGTAAACAATTGTTGATCTTTTGTATTTATGCTGCCGTTATTGTTTCCTTTTGATATGTAATAAACTATAAAAAGAATTTAGCTTAATGAATTTAAAAGATTCAGTAGATTAATTGTGGTACGAGTAGAATATTTATTCTTAAAAGGGAAACTTATCAAACATACTTGATTATAAAAAAAAAAATTAGTTCATGAAATAATCTTAGACAAGCTACCCCGTACAATGGACGGGTTATATGCTAGTTACTCTAAATTAAATAATCACAGAGAAATTGTGTTATGGTGCATTACGAAGCCCGGAGTGCCGGTATTTCGGCTTCAAATCTCATATTTCGAAGGTTCAACGGTCGAGCCGATTCGCCCAACATAATCTACATATTGAAATCACTACTAGAAATTTTAGTATAATCGTGGGTAACAGAAACAAATTCGAAGGAGTGGAAGCACCCTCGAAATTAAAATTTTATACCAATAATACTAAATTAAATACGTGGGCATGCTTACGTATTAACCGACGCACGAAAATAACCACTGTTTGCAAGTCTTATGCTTACTTCTATTTCCCTCCCTTCCCCCCCGCCCTTCCTAAAATTTCAGCGAAAATTTTACGAGTTTCAGTTCCCTCTCTTTTCTTCTTTCTCTCAAAATTCGTAATCTAACCCTAGCTCAACTCAGACCCCCCAAATCTGTCAAACCCCCTCTCCTCCTCCTCCTCCGTACAATCTCTCTTCTCCAAATCACAACTCTCTCTCATTCTCTCCAATTAACTCACTGCCTCTCGTTCACCCTTGTGCCGCCCTCTTTTCCTCTTTTCCAAGTGTTCAAAGAAGATGGCCTTACGGCCGTGTGCGTCGCTCGTCTCTCGACTCCCTCTCATCAGCGGCTCCTGTAGATCGGTATACTTATACATTTTCTTTCTTTGAGCTTTCCTCGCTCTCTCTTTCTAATTCTATTTTCCTTTCTCCTTTTCTCACTCTTGCAGATCCACGTTCATGCTGTTATTATAAACATATATCTGACTTTTGAGCACTTAACATACTAAAATAAAATATTTTCTAGATAGCTTGCTCATGGGTACACCAGATGTACTAAGGATTGAGTTAAGTGGGTTCAATATACCTTGTGCTGCTGGTACCAACAGGATGTTTGTTGGTGAACTGGTATGAGTTGTGTAGAGAAATCAATCGAAATAGAGACTCGAATCTTAGTATTATGTTGTTCAGGAACATGCCAGTACAATGCCGGCAGTATAATTAAAACCCAAATGTGCATTAATTTCAGCACCAATAGAGACTTAATTTATTTTTTTTCTAATGAACAGATATTCTTTACAGAAGCATAGCAAACCATAACAATGCAATTATAATTATTACTGGTTAAGCCTCCTCTGTGTGATTTAGTTTGCATTATATAATTTATGTGACAGGATTTTCAACTGGAATGATAGTTATGGTGATTGTGCAGGTTGTAGCATTTAAATTTGGTGCATCAAGACACATTTCTGTTGATGAATCTGAATTTTGAAAAATTTGAGGTACCATTGACTACTCTAGGTGTGCTTCTAATGGATAAGGTTAGAAGAATGCCACTCTTACTGGTATAACCATTCTAGTAAATTGTAATTCAATGAAATAAGTGATAATTGTGGCACTTTTTATGGCAAGCTTTGGTTGGAATGAACCTTAGTTACTGATTTGGTTGTAGCATCATCCCTACCAAACAATGAACTCCGAATTATGACAGAAATTTCATTTTTTTTTCTTTTTCCTTCTAGGTGGAGCCAACGAGGTGACAATTAGCAAACTATTTTGAAACCACTCAAGTAGAAATAATGGTTGATATAAGAGTGTTCCTGATAGATTAGTTAGTTGATGTGACCGATAGATACTTTTGGTTGTCATAGTTGTGCCTAGAAGGTATTTGATATAATTCCTTCTAGAGTTATGTAACGATTTCTATTGCTAAATAGGATATTGTGTGTACCGGTAATGATAGATCAGTTTGTTGTATAGGTCCACTTTTGGATGTTATTTTTCTGATTTGAATTGGTACAGAATAGGTTTGTTGTCCAGCTGAAGCAAACCAGATTTGGTTTGATAAATTGGGACCTAACACTTATCAAGATGCTGCCTTATTTTCAATATTTTATTAGGTTATTACTATTCTGTTATTCAGCTGAAGCAAATCTGAAGTAAATCTTCTTAAGGCCTGTATTTTTTCCTTGATCAAGTATTCAAACATGTTTTCATCAAACTAAGATGCTGTCCAGGAAGGTGTGTTTTCTGATCTCTCTCTCTCTCTGTCTCTGTCTCTGTCTCTCTCTTTCTCTCTCTCTCGTTCTTTCTTCCCTTACACTTTCTCGCTAATGAATCACATGAAACTGTAGGTGGTGAATGAGATTCACTTGAAATAAAATTTCTGGTGAGGTTCTAGATCTAGAGCCTTGTTGATTTCATAGAGAATAAAAATCTGTCTCAACTATTTGCATGTTATGATTTTGTCATTTTTGCTTCGTTATTTATTATCTTTATCCAATTTTAGTTATTTTGTTGTTGCTTCATGCATATTAATGTGCATAAACCAACAGTTTCAATGCATGATGGTGATTGATTTGTCAATTCCTTTTTTATTTTAGATTGTTCAAGAAAAAGATCGATTACACTAAGTTTGTATTGGACAGAATCACTTGGGGGGGTCAAAGAATTTCATCAATTTTATGGATAATTGAATCATATTGTTAATCTAATATTATATCTTATTTTATGGGTAATTGACCACTATAGCCTATTAGAAGCTCTGCTTCTGTTGGTCCAAGTGAGGGAACTTTAGAGGTCATATTAGTAAATTTTCTATGTTCAACTTATGCTTATAAGAGATTAATAAATGACTTTTGCCAGTTTAGAACATAGGGACAACTTTCAATTTGCTACAACCACAAGGCAGCACACAAGAAGGTCAAGACCATGAGGTAATGAAAACAACTATGCAAAATCTAGCTAGGCCTCACAAAATGATTTACTAGTACCGACTACGATTTCAATATTATATTTTGAAAGTGGTACATAGCTACTTTTCCTTCATGAGGAATAGATGATAAAAGTGAATAAAACTTGCATTTTTTTTATTATTATTTTTTGTTTAGAGGATAATTTTGGGAAATCAAAGTTGGGAGGATACTTTTTGTGAATTGGTATGTGATATTTTGGTTATTATTTCGATCTCTTAGTAGGGACTAATTTGTTTTAATTTAATATATAATGTAAATGACTTAATTATGAATTTGATATTTTACTTTAATATGTATGTGATATACTGCTTTCTAATTTTTTGTTGGTTGTTAATTGTGGAATTTACTTCTTCTGGATGTGGAGACATATGGGTATAGAGTTGATTAATGATGATTGTGGACGATGAAAAATAAATTAATGATCCTATTTTTAAAAATAAAGCAAAATTATCGGTCAACACATGTAAATACTAGTGCAGTAAAAATACAATCACGAGATGAAATGGCTTACGAAATAATACCCACGAAAGTATTTCCTCTTTACCCATGAAAATTATGCTAGAGTTTGCTGACTAGGACAACAATTAAACGTGAAAAAGTCCACGAACCTAATGTGAGATCACGCACAAAGTACACTATATTCGTCGGCCCCACGAATATAAAGGGTATTTTCGTGGAGACCTACTTCGTCGGTGGTGAAGCGTGGGTACGCCCACGTATATGTCTATATACGTCGACTTACCCTCGTTTTTGACCTTTTTTTTACCCTCGAATTAAATTATTTTTTTAGTAGTGAATATTATAGAATACCAAATTTTATTATTTTTAGAATTTTTTACTGTTTTTTTATTTTTAAAAAATAGCCAAAAAAATATTACTCAAATAATAACGTTTCTCATCAAATAAAGTCGTCTTTGAAAATTCTTAGTGGAAACATTGATGTATTGCTGACCAAGTAATTTTCTTAGTGGAAATACTGCACGGATCAAGAGAAAAACACTTAGCAAGACTATTATATTGTATTTCTACGAATAGGACTAAATTTGTTATTATCAATCGGTATTCAAGGTGTAGGTTTCGGGTAAAAATATCTAATTTTTTAAAGGTACTAATTCCACAATGATCTCCACATTTTTGGATCACTAAATGCGTAGTATGGAACGATCCAGCAATTTAATCACATATCAATATAATTTCTCTAATAAATTTCTATTTAATAAAAAGAATGCAAAACAAATGAGGAGATTACCATATCTCCAAGTACCATCTCAAAGTCTTCACTTCCTGTAGTTAATTAATTATTATCACTTTAATTTACAAGCATAATTATAGGATGAGGTGTTAAGTCCAGAATGCTTCAGGGATAAACAATAGGTACGTGGGTTGCCAAGAAGAAGCCAACACGAACCAACAATTTTGACAGCGTGACATGTGCTATACTAAGGTTGGATGATTATCAAATTATAGTTATTCAATCTTGAACATTGGTGAATAGTTCTTTTATGAATTGTGCTTTTGACTGGTGTTGAATGGTTAGATTTGCATATTGTGCTTCATCTTATTCTTGCTAACGTCACTGGATGATGTTAGCAAGAAAATTTTTAGCCAGTTGCTCGCGGTGCACAAATTTTGTATAGTAGATGTATTTTATCAGGAGATTCTTTAATAATTATTATCTCGACAATCTTTAATAATTAATTTTTAAATAACTGTTAAAAATTCTAAGAAAAATTAACAAATATATTTTTTGACTTATAGACTAATTGTATTTCAATTTCACATAATTTAGAAATCATTTGACATTCCTTCAAAGACCGGTATATATGAACTGTTATAAATGTCATATAATTTTGATGGTTTTTGATGGATTATCAAATAATACATAAACCGTATGAGATTGGAAACTCAATTGATCTATAAGTCAAAAAATATGTATATAATTTTTTTCCTATTTTTAAGATTTTTTTTAAATTATTTAAAATATGTCGTTAAAGTTGTCAAAATAATAGTTGTCATGAAATCTCTTCCTTTTACAATTATGTTCAAAGGGGGCTGTGTTTCCTCGGTATATGATGCCTTAATAATGGATGTAGATCTTTCATCTTAGCATATTGGCCTCTATTTTGTTGACATGTAAATTGTTGTTATTTTCCTTTATAGTCTTCAGTATTGTTTTATTGTCTACTCCTTTACGCTGCAAGTGGGGTCAAGCTATATAATTTCAGTTTTCCACTGATGGTGATTTCTACTATTTGTGAGATGGGTTTTCAGATTTTTCTTTTGAACAACTTTCCAGGAAAAATGTGATCTGTTGTCGTTGTCGTTGTTTTATTTATTTTCATGACTTTGAATAGAGATGTCTGTCGATCGTACGATAATGATCTAGGGATCCAATATTGCTCCCTTGTCCAACTATATTGTATATAGGGTGGGGATCGCTTGACAAATATTATTTTGATAACTTTGACAACTAATTTTGAAATAATTTTGAAATGATTTTTAAAAATTCTCAAAAATAGAAAAATATTGACAAACATATTTGTTCTTATAGGTATAAATCAAGAGATTTATTGACGACGCTGCTACACTGACAAATTGAAATTCCTGAGATTAAGATATCATTCTTTGTATCTTGCGCCCTAGGAATAAAACACTTGAAGCTTATATACTTGAAATGTCATAATAAATACTGAGAGATGCAGATTCAAATCTCGTAAAAATCATTTGAATAGGAATAAATGCCGGAGTTAACGGGAGCCCTTATATAAAAAAAAAAATTGATGAAAGGAGCACCTTTTACAGTTTGGACATATCACCATGTTGATGCTTGTTGCCTTGATGCCGTCTACAGCAAAGGGTCCAAGGCGTCGAATGGTAAAAACCTAGACTTTTGTTTTGTTTTATTTTCTCAAATGGTTACAGTGATGGTTCTGAATTAATGGATGCGGTGGCACTATGATGACTAAATTGATGAGTCTGTTCAGATTTTATTTTCTTCTTTTGTTATTGACTGTTCCTTTCTTTGATGAATTTCGAGGTCTATTTCAATCAAGAAATATAATTGGTGCACCAAAGTCAGGAATTGGTGCTTTCGTTCCCGAAAATTTTTAATATAAGAAAAAAAATCAAATTAAAAATGTAAGAAAATCAGAGAGAGATTGCGAGATGTAGGCAAAACGTGATTGAGAATCGCGTTTTCAGGAAGCTGAAAACGTTGCTGGGAGTAGAGTTCTCAAAGATTTTCTTTAATTTGAATTATATTCAAAAATTTCAGCTTTTGTCCTGTCTTACATTTTGTTTGAAAAGCATAATAAATTTCTGTGCTTTATGTAACAAATAAAAAATAACACTAAAATGCTTTTGTCAGCTAATTGATTTCATAATTAAATTGATCAATCATTCCAAGCTGGAAGCCAAAATGAATGATTGAGTAATCTTAGTTTTTGTTTGTCCGTCAATTCCCTTTTCATATTTATTTTTATCTTGACTACATAGTTCAAGAAAAGGTTAGGATCTCAAATACCTATGATTAAATAAAATAATAGATTTATTTAAGTGAAATAGAAGTAAACAATTGTTGATCTTTTGTATTTTATCGTGGGAATGCTGCGCGGACCCATATATGCGGCGGTTCTTGTTTCCTTTTTTCACATATTATAAACTTTAAGAGAATTTAGCTTAATGAATATAAAAGATTCAGTAGATTAATTATGGTAGAAGTAGAATATTTATTCTTAAAATGGAAACTTATGAAAACATACTTGATTATAAAAAAATTAGTTTATGAAATAATCTTAGACAAGCTATGCCGTGCATTGGACGGGTTATAAGATAGGTACTCTAAATTAAATAAGCCAAAATCTCAGCCATAGTTAAGTTTGACCATGATTATTTTTAATAACAAAGTGAGGTTGACTAATCATCAATCCAAAAAAGAATTGGTTCATGGCTACTGACACCCCCTCCTATAAATACTTCCGGATGGTCATTCGAATCCTATCATCAAACACAAAACGAACTCTCACCTCAAACCACTAAGCCTAAAGACACAGAAGCCCTAAGCACTACGCCTTCTCACCATGGCCATTTTTACTTACCAAAGCATTCTCCTTGCCATTGCTGTTCTTCTCTTCATAAAGTTCCTTTCTCGTACTAAAGAGAACAATAACAAAAAGCTCCCACCGGGCCCGCGGGCACTTCCAATAATCGGTCACCTCCATCTCTTCAAAAAGCCCCTCCACAAAACTCTTGCTTCCATATCTGAAAAATATGGCCCAGCTGTATTTCTCAAATTCAGTTCCCGGCCCATTCTTGTTATCTCCTCTCTCTCCTTGGCCGAGCAGTGTTTCACCACCAATGACATGGCTTTCTCCAATAGAGTCCAGTTGCCATCTTTAAAACAATTCTCCTTTGACTACAAAGACATCAAGGCAGCCAACTATGGGCCACACTGGCGCAATGTTCGTCAGATTGCAGCTACTGTTCTCTCTGCACAGCAGCTGCACGCATCCTCAGATGTCAGAAGCAGGGAGGTTAGTGACATGGCACGCCGACTCTTCTGCTCATGGAATGCTTCTGCAGGATCAAACGGTTTGAGTTATTTTGAGAAAGTCGACCTTAAGGCGAAGTTCTTTGAGCTGTCTATTAATGTGATCATGACAATGATTACCGGAAATAGATTCTACGGAGACAACATTGAGGATTTGTCAGAGACAAAGCGGTTCAGAGAGGCGGTGGAGGAGTTCTTCTCCTTGGGTGGCATTTCGAATCCAGAGGACTTCATGCCGATTTTGAAGTTCCTTGGAATGGCAAAAGGGACCAAGAAGCTGAATCATTTGGCTGAGTTCAACAAAGAAATGACACAGAAGCTCATCGACGAGCATCGTAGTGCCGGAGATCAGAAGAAAGGGACCATGATCACCAATTTGCTAGAGCTGCAGAAGGAGAACCCAGAAAAATACAATGATACAAATATCCGGGTGATTGCAGCGGTAAGTAATAATTGGCACTTTGTGATTCTCACTTTTATATGTAATTTGAACTAACATTAGCATGATTTATTCTGATTTCTTTTGTCCACCTTTTTTTTCCAGAGCTTTTGGAATGCAGGAACCGACACATCATCCAATACAATGGAATGGGCAATGGCTCTTCTATTGAACCATCCTGACAAACTCAAGAAGGCATTGGCTGAAATCGAAGCACATGTTGGTAACAAGCGGCTTATACAAGAGTCTGATATGCCCAACCTGCCATATCTCCATTGCATCCTCAATGAGGTCTTCCGCCTCTATCCCCCTGGCCCACTTCTCATACCGCATGAATCTCGGGAAAATGTTTCTATCGGAGGGTATGAAATTCCAGCAGGTACAATGCTTTTGATCAATGCTTATCTCATTCACAGAGACCCAAGCTTGTGGGACGAGCCCACCAAGTTCGTGCCTGAGAGATTTAAAAGCGGCAAAGCAGAAGCAAAGAACATAATACCTTTTGGAATGGGGAGGAGGAGGTGCCCGGGAGAAGGCTTAGCAATACGCGAAGTCGGACTTATATTAGGGACCTTCATTCAGTGCTTCGATTGGCAAAGGATTGGAGATGAACCAATAGACTTGAGTGAAGGTTTTGGTTTGTCTCTTCCGAAGGCTGTTCCGCTCGAAGCCATGTATCGCCCACGCCAAGTCATGATGGATGTTCTCTTGACTTTATAAAAGGTGGCAGTGTTGAGAAATAAAAAGAATAATTAAGAGTTAATAAGGGGATTATGGGCCTCAAAGCCATATGACATTTTCATCATTGGCTCAAATTATAGAAAATAAGGAGTACCAATTTTCAGAAATGAAAAAACAGCTCGACCATAATTTCTATTTTTTTTTTACCGTTGGAACTTTCTCTATAAATACCATCATGTTAGTAATTAACAATAATCATAATAGCAATACAATTACTGTTCATCGTTTTACTCCTTTCTCTGTGTTCTATCAGCTTACAATAAAAATCAACATGGTATCAGAGCATGTTTCAATCCTGTCTCAATAAGTCACATAACAGCAAGAGCAAGAGAGAAGGTCAAGAGCCAACAGAACAAAGAACCAAATATTGCCAGCAATGAGGAGACTAGTACAGTGATGAAGCTAGAAAGTACTTAAAGTAGGGGCCAATTTTGTTCAAAATCAAAGTAACAATTTGATGTTCACTTTATAATATATAAAAGGAAATATACTTTTTGTGCTTCATATAGTTCTTTTATTAAATTTTGTCTATTATGTTTTGTGAAAATTTTCATCATATTTCATTTGTCAATTTTACAATACGTTAATATGCGACTTGTTAAGAGTGTAGATGAGTTATTAATGAACCAAGATCACAATCTGTCAATCTCACTATAAAAATGGAAATATTCCATACGAGGCAAAAGAAAATTGATTGTAATATATTAGATCTTTCTTAAAGTCTCATGCATTGTATACAATTTTGGAAGGATATTATTTAAATATTAATTAACCAATTTGATATTAAAGGGGGCCAAATGTGGTATTCCTATTAAAACTAATAGCATTATACGAAATCAAGGGGGGGCCATGGCCCCTCCATTACCCCCTCCCTCCATCTCTAGACAAGTATAGAATTGGTTAGCAACTCAAAGAGGCAATGAAGGTCCAGAGCCAGAAAAAGAGCCTAAACCAATCTGTCTCAAAGGTCACAACATTAGTAAAGTATACCAAAATTTCTTTTTAGAAAACCAACAAGTTTGTACCTGTTCTTATCAAAATACCAAAACTCATCCAAAAGATCTGTTCCAGCAAAACAACCCTCTGTACTAGCAAAAGATTGTGTACTAGTAAAAGTTTCAAAAAACACAGAATGGCACAACATCAAGAAAAACTTATAGGGGTAATGATCAACGGTAAAAATTACCATCTATGGGCGAGGCAAGTAATGTCTGCATTAAGTGGCAGAGAGAGATGAAGGCACATCAATGGGGACAAGCCTCAGCCAATTCCAAAAAATCCAAAGGAACCCACTGTTGATGAGACCAAAGAGATCTCTCAATGGAGAGTAAATGACCATCAAGTGATCAGCTGGCTACTAGCCACCATGGAGCCACAGGTGGCCGATTTAATGGCATACAAGGATACAGCCTTGGAGGTGTGCCAAAGAGCCGAGAAGCTATACGGCCACAGAAAGAACTACGCTCACATATACCAAATCCAACAAGAAATTCAACAGGCCAAGCAAACTCATTCAGTAATTCACTACTAGAATTTTTAGTATAATTGAGGGTAAATAGAAACAAATTTGACAATGTGAAAGCACCCTTGAAAATAAAATTTTGTATCAACAACACTAAGTTATATACATGGATATGCCGACGTATTACCTGACACACGAATTTAACCACTATTTGCATGCCTCATGCTAAGTTGACATGAGAAAGAAAAACTATATTTTAATTCCTCACATATCAAGACCCGTATTTGTTCTATCCGTACTTTGGAGAGTTTTTATCTTAAGAAAAAAAACAAAACAAAGGTGCAACCAATGAGATTCGAACCCAAGTATTTAACCCCTAAATCAACATGGTATTAGCACCACTGGCTGTGCTTCCGTTTCCTTCTATTCAACCAATCATGATATCTTGTACCGTCTCCCTTCTCCAGACTTCTTTTTTCCCCTCAAAACCCTAAGCTTGAATCAAATAGCTAAGAGAGAGTGATTCCTCTAACAAACTCTTAAGAGCGTTGTTATCAGGAGAAATGTGGGTAGTAGTTTAAATGCACTACTCGCAAAAAGGAAGGTACTATGGTACGCGCGCTACAGTAACTAAAAAATTAGAGGAAACAGTGAAATGGAAATGAAATTAACTGATGTTGAAGGAAGTGATGGAGGTTGTCGTGAAGTCTCACAAAAGGTGAAAATGAGACTATAAAGATGGAGTTAGAAGAGATCAAAAGTATAGTTAGTCACTTGAGATTCTCATATAAAGTTTCTTCAACACATGATTTGTACACTACTAGAATTTTTAGTACAATCAAGGATAAACAAAAACAAATTCGAGGGTGTGAAAGCACCCTCGAAATTAAAATTGTACCAACAACACTAAGTTGAATGCGTGGGTATGCCGACGCATTAACGGACGCATGAAAATAACCACTATTTGCATGCCTCATGCCTGAGTTGACAGGAGAAAAAAAAACAAATATTTTAATCCCCACGCATCAAGACCCATGTATTTGTTCTATTCGTACCAACAAGATTCAAACCCAAGTTTGGTGGGAGTGGACACAACCTTAGACACCTCCTTGAGACCAAGCAAGCCAAAGTTCACTTGTATTATAATTTACAATTTTATTTGTATAACCTAATATAAGTTCCAAGAAAACAAAATCAAAATTCAATTAAAATAGCATAAAATTCTAAAAAATTATAAAATTAAATTATTAGTAATTGAATAATCTTAACAAAATCTTTTTATTAGTTTGTAAGAATTTTTTTATTGTTTGCCCATCGATCAACACATTTTTACTTGTGGCCTCTCATTTTTACAAAAAAGATTCCATTCAATGGGTGGTCAAATGAATTCTAAATTTGATGAAATTTGGATACTAAGCAATCTATATAATTTCATTTGATTTTAATGGTTTGGATTGACAACTCACCATTTTCAATGTGCTTGGAAGCACTTTGGTAAAGAATTCAGATTCATGTTTCATATACTAAAGTCACAACTACATGTCAAACTAGTTTTAATAGCATAAAAAATCATCAGTAGTCGATCCAAACCGTTCAATTTTAAAAACTTTGTATAGATCGTCTAAAAATCAAATTTTATCAAATTTAAAGTTGGTTTGATCATCCATCACATGAAATTTTTTTTGTTATAATAAATGATCATAAATTCAAATATATGATCGATGTAATATACAAATTTCAACATTCGATCAAACTATGTAGATGTGATAATCTAGTTGCAAAGTATCTACAGATAAAAATTTGTTTAATTTTACAATAATTTTACTGCTGATTTTTCAACTTTTTATTTTGTACCATTCTCTCCAAATATGAAAGGTAGATGTTGCGAGAATTATCAGTTGTGAATCATCTTCTAACAGAGTTGTATACTTGATATAAAAGATCTGAAAATTGACTTTTGATGTGATCATTTTGTTCTTGATATCAAAATCTAATGAATAAAACTTTCATCTCATCCTTAGTATGATGTATCCAATCATAAAAGTTGGCTGAACTTTTATTTCCCTCCATTCTTTCCTCCCAAAAAATTTTCAGCGAAAATTTTGCTAAGTTCAGCTGCCTCTCTTTCCTTTTCCTCTCAAAATTCGTAGCCTAACCCACTTGATCGGAATGGCGATGCGAATCCTCAAACGTGAAACGGAAAAGGAATTCGCGTCGCGTTCGTGATCGGAAGCGGAGGAGGAGGAGAGAGTGATTTCATTCGGTGCGAAAATTTCTCCCTCAAATCACATTTAGACATCCCGTCTCCAACCAAAGTATTTGTACGGACGAGAAACGCGAAGGTTGTTAAGTCAAGTTAGCCCTTCATCGTTATCTTCTTCAACTGGTGCAGAAGCTTGCGATTGTGGAGGTTTAGGGGGGTAGAAATTTCCAACTAAGCCACTAGTGTCTTCTCCTCTCAGTAACATTCTTTATCATCTTCATTTGTTTTTACTTTCATATTTTGTATTCACCTAATTTCAAAACTCTAGTTCAATGGCAATTATGTAGATAAACAAAGATCGATGGCTAAATTTCAATTTATGTGAAATGAACTCAGGTTGATGAAGATTTGATTTTGATCATGAAATTTCAATTTGAAGTCATCTCTGTTCATTTCTTTTCTACTGAGTTGAATTTAAATCTTCCTTCATTTTATTCCGATCAAGGCGTAACCCTAACTCAACTCAGATCCCCAACCTTCAAATCTGCCAAACCCCTTCCTTATTCGTTTAATCCAAATCTCTCTTCTCCAAATCACAACTCTCTCTCTCTCTCTCTCTCTCTCTCTCTCGTTCATTCTTTCCAAAAATCCAAATCGTGATAAATGGCCGACACGACATAAAAGTTCATTCTCCACTGTGCCTCCAACTCCAATACTCCCACCCTCCGCACAGTCACGTACTCTCCACTACAGTCTACCCTTTGATCGCCTCCCTATTGCAACTGAGTCCTAACTCTTCCCCTTCACCTCTAGATCGCCAACAAGGTAAGCTAGTATCTACTCAGTTCATTCATCGAATCGGAAACAAATCAAGTAGGATGGTAAAATCAGAGAAATAAATGGAATAGAATGATTAAATCTATTGATAAAGTTTGTTATATTGCATACCTATGAACTATTCGTTGAAATTATTATAAGAAAAGGTCATGCTATATTCACCAAAATGAAGTTTATTCTATCTCTAGTTTTATGTGTTGTTGTGGTGACTCCCAATAAATTGATACCTGAGTTTGTTTTAAATGGTTTGTTATTTTTGGTCATTGGCTCTAATTTGTTCACAAATTTTGTACCAGCCTTTTATTTTCCAAAAATAGAAGTATTCTCCTACAAATTGATGGACTTCTTTTATTCTTACTAGTTGACACATATGCTGGCCAGATCATCAACTCGGTTGGGTGCGCTGGCCTTCTTAGAGGTTATGACTACATATCGGTTTGCTTTTTATTTGGTTTAGTCATCACATTTTTTATAGTACAAAACATTCTATTTTGTCAGGTTTGTCAGAAAAATGGTGACGTACCAACCATTAACCAATGGGGTTGACGTGATTGCCTGAAAATGCCAAATATAGATTGGTTTAAAATATTGGTTGAGAAGTTTGGTTGCCTTTTTTTTTTTCAAAAATTGCAAGTAAAATGAAGTTTTCCTGACCTAATCTTTTATCAATTCAAGAGTTCCTGCCATCTATTTTTAATATGGAAAGTAAATCAAGTTTTTCTGACCTGAACCTTTACTGTTAAACAATCTTGGTCAATCTGACTGGTTAACCCATTAGGCTGGGGCTTAAAATGTACTGGGTTTTTGCTTGCCAGCAGCAGTTTACATGTGCAGACGTACCTTGTACCAGTCCCTATTAATCTTAGTTGCTTGCTAAATATGGCACAATTTTTTTTTTTTTTTGTTTCTTGGCAGGTAGTTGAGTATATATGAGATCCAAAAGCACCAAGGTAATTCTCACTTTTATATTATATGATTCATCAAGGAGTTCAGATTTTAGGATTTTTCATTAAAATTGGCAGGTGAAGGTTATATCTCAAGCTTATGTTGACACCTAGCTAGAAATCTTATCCAAACTTGCATATATTGACAGAAGTTTGAGTAATTGTAATGTATTGACACCTATCATAATTACTAATTTGCTTTCTGCCTATAATAACGCTTACATTTGAATTATAATCACTCAAACTTGCTGACTATATTGACACATGTATTATAATCACTCAAACTTGCTGACTATATTGACACATGTATTATAATAACTCAAACTTGTTTGTTGCCTATGTTGACACTTATATCTTATAATCACTCAAACTTGTGTTCTTCCTATATTGACACTGTATATTATAATTACTCAAACTTGCTTGTCGTCTATATTAACACTTATAATTACTCAGACTTGCTTGCTGCCTATAAAAAATCTAGGTTGCTCTATTTTCCAGGTTGTTAGGTTTGCTGGCAATTTTCAAGGTTTGTTGGTAATTTTGAAGGTCTACTGATCAGAGGGTATAAAGATAAAAAAAAGGTTTGGCATGGGAACAGCAGAAAAAAGGATTTTAACATTACTTATGAAATATGTGAAGAGTTAAACAGTTTAGTTGTTGATCAATATTACTAGTATAAAAAATGGTCTTCTTTCCAATTTTAACCCTAGTTTAATTTATTGTGCATAACAATATGAAAATGATACAAATATATATTTTTTTTGGCAGGTTCTTGCTGTAAAGGATGTTGAGCACATTCAAAATCAAGATTTTCATAATTAGTTATAAGAGACTAATAATTGCTATAAAGGTTTTTTGGGCCAGGACCCACTACTGCTATTAGAAGCTCCGCATCTGCTGGTACAAGCGAGTGAACTTTAAAGGTCTTATTAGTAATTTTTTTATGTTCAACTTATGCTTATAAGAGATTAATAAATTGTTTTTGCCAATTTAAAACATAAGGACAGGCCTCCAATGTGCTGCAATCTCAAGACAACACACAAGCTAATGGCAACACACAAGAAGATCAAGACCATGAGGTAAATAAAGTCAATCATGTAAATATCTAGCTAGCCTCACACATTGGTTTGCTAGTACCAGCTATGATACCAACATCATATTTTGAGAGTGATACATAGCTACTCTTCATCTTCATGAGGAATAGATGGTAAAAGTGAATGGAACTTGATTTTTCTTTTTCTGTTTAGGATGTAACTTTGGGAAAATGAATACGGGGATATATTTTTTGCGAATTGGTATGTGATATTTTGAGAACTTTAATACTGGTATGTGATATTTTGGTTAGTATTTGAATCCCTTAGTAGGGACTAACTTATTTTAATTTAATATGTAACGTAAGTGATTTAATTATGATTTTGGTATTTTATTTTAATATGTATTTGATATATACTGCTTTCTAAATGTTTGTTGATTGTTATTTGTGGAATTTACTTCTTCTTGTTGTGGATACATATAGGTATAGAGTTGATTAAAGATGATTATGGACGGTGTGAAATAAAACGATGATCATGTTTTTAAAAATAAAGCTATATTGTCGGTCTACACATGCAAATACTAATGCAATAAAAACCACAACGTATATAACCACAAATTGAAAGTATTTGCATGAATATAATAATACGAGGGTAAGCTCACGAAAGTATTCCCTCTTCACTCTCGAAAATCATGCCAGAGTTTGCCGACTAGGACAATAATTAAACGTGGGAAAGCCCACGATCCTAATATAAGATCACGCACAAAATAAACTATATTCGTCGGCCCCACGAATATAGAGGGTATTTTCGTGGAGACCTATTTCGTCGGTGCTGAAGCGTGTGTAAACCCACCAATATGTTGATGAGTGTCCAGCGTATAGATATTTTAGGATATTTTTAAGACACTTTTGGGTTTTGAAAATTTATAATTATCCTAATTTCTACTTGGTAAAACCGCAAGCGCACGATCTATCGTCGTAATAGTTGGAGTGTCAAACCACAAGAACAACCTAAAGTATCAATTATTACGTATTCACTAAGCTAGACTAAAAAGATTGAGTGAATTTAAAGTAAAAGAAATAAAACAAAACAAAGCAACAATCGACTTTGGTGTTGAATCAATAAACGAATCTAGGGATTTTTTATTTTTCTATCCACTTGTATATGAATTTACTTGAAATTATACTTTTAATAAATCTTAAAATATATGAGGATTTTTTATTTCTGAGGTAGCATTAACTAACACTCTCGTGAGTTAACACCTTGCCTAAAAATCTTTCGGATTTCTCCCTTCAGTACCTCACTGCCACACCCTTAGACCCGGGGTGGAACAACCTGCCGTGCGTATTTTTACTTAAATACACGCAAGATAGTGTCTTTTGTACGCATTACCAATAACATCAATACAATTTTGCCACATCCCAAAAATTTACAAAATAAGGTTTTTGTATACAGAACCTTTGAACAATTTATTTGTCCCAATATTTACAAAAAGATAACTAATAGAATGTGGCAAGCGGTATTAGAGTAATTCTCTCCACATCCCATCAGTGAAAACAAACCGAAAACCCCAAGTGGCCATGCTATCAAGTCTCACTCAAGCGTCTTTCGATATATGTCTAATGTACCTAGAACCCACAAAGTGGAGGGAGTGAGAAATAAATTTCTCAGTGCGGTATTTAGTTCCAGTACGTGGATTTGCGAGAAATCCATATCTAGAATTAATTACCCTCAAACACGACAAATTTTAAAGTTAACATAACAAGTTATTATATCACGTGTGCAAATGAATGCAGATACCAAATATCAGAATTCAAACAAATAACAACATACAGATAACAAACAGAAATCAGATAACTCGTATCAAGGATACTTGGTATCCCAACTCAATTTACTAAGTCCGGTAAACACACACAGATGGCCCACCTCTTGCCATACAGATGGCCAACCGGAAACCCACATCTGCCTTGCCATCCAACCCACATCTGTTGTTTAGGGCTTATACCAATAGCTAGACTAGTTTCAGTTCGGATCAAATTAATTCAAATGCACAAATATTCAGACATATCAAGCTTTAAGCAAAACACATTTCCAATCAATTGACCCAGCGGCATGCCCAGGTCCAGAGCAATAACAGATCCGTTATCCCAACCGGTATGGGCACAGAAGGGGCCAATCACTAGATGCGCATAAAGATCATTGATTCACATTTCTCATTCCAACTCAGGTTGCGACCCTGATCTTGGAACTACATTCACACATTCAAGTCATTCCAGATTCACAGGATATTCTGTGACATTTCCGATTTGCAAATTATTTCAAGTAACGGAGAACATCTAAATCTATTACCAAACGAAATGATATATTTGCATAGTCACATGTAATGCAATCGTATTTTTATTGTGTTTATGCATATGATGCGACAATTCAAAAATGCAAGCAAGCAGATATTCAAAATGCAAAAATGACAATAATTAATTCCAAAAATGAAATCTCAACAAATCTCGTAACTCCGCACCTGATAACGAAGAGCAGACCGAGCAAAGAAAATATCATTATCCAATAAGCGCACAAACTTCCTTGTTCGATCAAAATTCTGTGTGTTCATGCCTACATCTAAAAGCGATGTTTCTGAGTTAATAATTCGCTATGTATATTAGATTTTTAACCACAAAAGGATTAGCATAATTTTACTTTCGCAAAACTATTTTTTTCGTTTTAACTTGTTTTACAAAGATATAATAATAATAATAACTTCACGCATCTAACCAATCTATTTTCTTGCAATATACTTAATGCCAATTGCTTATGCC
This sequence comes from Bolboschoenus planiculmis, assembly GCA_031770325.1. Classification (NCBI taxonomy): domain Eukaryota; kingdom Viridiplantae; phylum Streptophyta; class Magnoliopsida; order Poales; family Cyperaceae; genus Bolboschoenus; species Bolboschoenus planiculmis. Next base: position 3,925,002 of record CM062771.1, read on the forward strand.
TTCATTCTTAAAGATTTGCTTTACTGTTCCAAATCTGTAACTAAATTTTTATGCGTTTTATAACAAGTTTTTCATGAAATTCCTATTACAATAGCTCATTCTACCATTTTCTGCATTCTGTCACAGATCAGTCCCTGCCAAGGGACTGTTTACTAAAATAATTTAACTTTCTGTCAGAGTTAAGTCCTAGGACCTTGTCAGACCCGAAAATTTACACAGAAGCCCCTGTTATTTACCAGTATTCACCCAAAACTGTGCAGAAGGCTGGAATTTAATGAAACAGTCCCTGAAATTAAACTAGAACAGAACCAGAATCCAGAAAATTGCAGAACAGCCCCTGGTTCATACCAGAATCGTACCAGAAACGAAGGTTCATCAAAAACGGATTGAAAAACTGATTGAAATCCATTTCCCATTTATCAATTGCTCCACATGATTTCAATTTGAACAAATAATTATTAGAATTATGTGTTTTTCCCGCAAAATTGCTATTTCCCCAAATAATCACTTTGTTTCAAGTAAAACAAATTGAGTTAAGCAAATTGCTATAAACTACATTAGGGTCTGAAATTGAATGCTAGCAACTGAATTTATTACTTAACCATCTCAAATCAAGCAATTTGGGACATGGTTTAAAATTGAAATAATAGGTACTCAGGGAGAAGATAAGGGATTCGATACCGTTGCTCAAGGATGTCACATCGCGTTACTCCGCTGCCTTCGACAGTCTCTTTGCCGTGCCCCGCCACTCTTCCGTCGCCCGTCGTCACCAACGACACACACACTGCTAGAGAAGGAAAGGGAAGAAAGAGAGGGTTCTATGTGGAGCGGTTACCAAACCGAGAAGAGAAGAGAGGAGGGTTTTGCTTCCTGGGAGAAGCCAAAAATCCTCCCCTATAAAATTTATTTCCACGTATCTCAATGCTGCCCGCTACAGTTCGTGCTACTGTAATCGCGTGTAATTCCTCGGTGCAGAGAAGAAAGAGAGACACGTGGGAAGGGGAAGGTGCTGTGTGTAAGGGAAAGAAAAGAGCGGGGTTCTGTTCCTCGGTGAAGGAAATGGGGAGAGAGATTTAATTACTAATTTTTCTCTCCATTAGGTTCACATGGGAAGTGCTCCATTTTCTCTTTTATTTTTTCCTAGTTCCTTTATTTCACATTATTAGTGTAGCAACTGATTCCTCGATTAAACCTCTTATGCTTGAAAATAGTTTTCAGATAATCAAGAGTTCGTTTTCTTTCATGAATTAAGTTTATTGATTCATTCACGTGTTCGGGAAACATTTTTAAAAATGGGCTTCTAATTCTGTCTTATTTGAGATTTAATTCAGATTTTTCTGTGTTTCGTACTAAAGAGATGTTACTAACTATTCAAATTTGCTTAATATAATGCTCATTTTAGAGGTTTAAGATCTACATTCTTTGGTTTGATTTAAATTGGACTTCAGTATTCACAATTCATCATTCGGTGTCTCTCACAAACACCTAAATTTAATTGAAAAGTTCCCTACTAGTTTTAGGTTTCTCCGTTCGGTATCTGACCTAAAATTTTTGTATTTTTTCTTGGATTCCGGGCTTTAAGCAATTATTTGATGGATATTTACCTAAATTCTTATGTCTATGTGTAAGAAAAGGGAGATTAAACAAATTAGCACATAACTTAGCAAATAACAAGAGACAAATTACGCCAAGAATTATTAAAAGTAACAATTGAGCAAATTAATAATGATGAGGGATCCAATGTCCATGGTCATTAGTGTTCATGGTGTCTATTTTAATATTTATATTTTAATTAATATATATAAACCATTAGATATATTCTAATTATCTTAATAACATGCATATAGAAAATTATTGAATTTTAACTTTATTTAGATGGTCATCAAGAGAGCATATTAAATCATAAAATGTAGTCTATCAATTTTTTGTTATTGCTTGATGCATATCAAAATAAAGTTTAAATGATGTAATTTTTTGTGTACTTATATAGTATGATATATATAAAATGTCCAATTAATTATTTTTATTATTTAAGAGTTTAACAAATAACTATTTGAAATTTAATTTCATGATCATTAATACGACACCAATGACCATAAGCATCGGATCCCTCATCATTAATAATACCGAGTTTTAAGTATTACAACCATCGCCCCTAGAGAGGCGAGTAGCCTCTCATAGGCACAAAAATAACAAACAAATAAGTATTCACATGAAATTCAAGAAGTAAAAACAAGAATAGAAGAAATACAACAAGAATCTAACTCTATTTCTTGCTTATGTTCCAAGAAAGTGCTCCAAATTTGCTCTTGAACCTTTAATTCTCTTCTAGCTTCTCTCCCTTTGGTGCCTTTCAAGCCTGCCACTGGAGGCTTTCTCCTTTCTTCACGGGTTATCTATTTATAGGCCAAATAATTTAATTCTCAAGTGAAGTATCTCTCAAAAATCTCTAAATATTTGATATCTTTAATATTTGCTTCCAAACTCTTCTCACAATTGTTTCTAATCAGATTATTTCACTTTGTACGAAAATATGGTCAATATATATTCTGATTATGAAGATTCTCATAATACAAAAGTTGTATATCTCATTCATAGCTTTCCATAGGGTCTTGATTCTGCTATATCCGAACTTGGTATGATAAAGATATAGCCGAAATACCAAACATTGTCAGAATTTTTCAGAATTCGTGATTTGTTTCATTTTTTATGAAATTCCTTCATTTGCTCTGGTGCATGTGCTGATTCTTTTCTTGTTTCTTCAATTCTTGATTCTTCTTGTCAAATTGCTTCAAACCTGTATTTAAATTTTGCAAACATAACAGTATCTCGAACTTAATATGAAATTATCCTAAATTACCATAAAAATCAAAGGAATTGATATGGTTTGGGAGATAAATCCTAATAAAAATATATAAAATTGAGGCTTATCATATGCCTATATACGATGACTTACCCTTGCTTTTGGCCCCTTTTCTATCCTCAAATAAAATCAATTTTCTAGTAGTGATGGACTTCTTCGTGTACCTCCAAAGAAAGAGATGAGCTCAAAATATATCGGCCACCCACCTCAGATCTCACTAAAATCCAAAAGAGAGAAGAGCAAGATGAGATCTTTCAGTTTCTTGCAAGCCTCAACCCAAGCTAGGAGGCCATGAGGTCTCAAATTCTTCTTCTCGCTGAACTCTCCTCTATGGATGAAGTTGCAGCTATGGTGCAAAGAGAGAAAACGAGGCAAGTCATGATGGGGTCACAGACGATCGAGAACCTCGAGGCCAAGGCATTCGCCATCGCGATGTGAACCACCACAAACCCTAGAGGAGAGCCATAGGAGGAGGACACCAAGTTGTGCGAGCATTGTAAGAAGGTGGGGCACAACAAAGAAGAGTGTTGGCACCTCCATCCGCACCTCAGACCAAAGGGGCTGAGGTGAGGCGAAGATCAAAAGCAAGAGGAGAGGTGGAAATCACGAAGAGAAGAAGAAGGGGGGAACACGTAGAGAACAACTTGGAATTAAAAGGGAATGCAAGCGCCTCGGATCCAATGAGGTAGCTCCTTTAGCAACAAATGCGATAGATGCAACTTCTTCAACAGATGCTCACCAAAATCAGCAAAAGTCTGGTATTGTTGCAAACTTGTATTTTTCTTCTAAACAAACTAATTGGATTTTAGATTCAGGCGCAACTAATCACTTGACTAGCAATAAAAATTTGCTCAATGATTATAATGAACATAAAATAAAACAATGTGTGAATGTAGCAAATGGAGAGAAAATGGAAATTCTGGGATATGGTTTAATTAATTTTTTTTCAAATATAATTCCAAATGTCTTATATGTAAAAAATGGTGCATCTAAATTGTTGTCCATTAACAACATTACAAAAGAACTAAATTGTGAACTTATTTTTTCTACAAAAAATATGACTTTTCAGGAATGGACAACAAAGAAAATTATTGGTGAATGATTTTTGAAAAATGGACTTTATATTTTAAATGAAGAAAAATTTAATTTCAACAAAAGAAAGGAAGAAGAATTGAGCACTCTTTAGCATAAAAAAATTGATCGTTCCTCCGACAAAATTTTAAAGTGTCTTTTAAATTTTACAAAAATATATAATAGAAGTTATGAGATTTGTAAATTAGGAAAACATACTAGATTACTGTTTAATTTATCAGATTGTAAGAGTGAAAAATCTTTGATTTAATTCATTCGGATGTATGGGGTCCCGCCCCAATTGAATCATTTAATAGATAAAAATATTTTATTATCTTTATTGATGATTATTCTAGAACAACTTAGTTATATTTATTAAAAAATAAAAGTGAAGTATTTTCTCATTTTCAAGATTTTTATATTATTGTAGAAAATCAACATGATGCAAAAATTAAAATCTTTAGCTTCAATAACGGAATGGAGTTAGTGAATAAAAATTTCTCAAATTTTTTCAAACAAAAAGGAATTTTGAATCAAACAATATGTGTTTATAAACCCGAACAAAATAGACATTTAATTGAAATGACATGAGTACTTTTATTTCAAAATAATGTACCTAAAATTTTTTGGTAGGATGTCGTTCTCACCGCAACATATTTAATTAATAAGTTGCCAAGTGCTAATTTAAAATATAAGAGTCCATTGAAAATTCTTTATCAAAGAAAATTAAAATTTGATTATTTATGAGTTTTTGGATGCGCATGCTATGTACACAAAAATAAACAAGATAAATTAGATTATACTTCAATTAATGCTATTTTCTTAGGATATTCATGACAAAAAAAAGAATACAAATGCTATGACCCAATCAACAAAAAAAAATTGTTTCTAGGAATGTAACATTCCAAGAAAATGAACCTTATTATAAAGAAAAAAATAATAATGAACAAAATGTTCAAGAACCACCCAATGAATTTACATTTTCCATTTTTAATTCTCCAAATGAAAAGGAAAATCCAATAGAAAATGAAAATACAACCGAAAATGAAATTGGGAATGAAGTAGAAGAAACACAACTTGAAAAGTGAAGATGAAAATATTGAAGAATTATAATAAAGAAGATCAAGCCAAACAATAAAACCTTCAACAAGATTAAAAGACTTTGTAACATACAAAATAGATTATCCTATACAATAATTTGTTACTTGTGATAACATTTCTACCAACCATAAAGCCTTTTTGACTTCAATTTCAAAAGAACAAGAACCAAATAATTTTCTAGATGCCATAAAAAATCCGATATGGTACAAGGCCATGAAGGAAAAATTAAACGCCTTAGCAAAAAATGAAACTTGGGTAATCGTACAATTACCCAAAAATAAAAAATCAGTAGGTTGGAAATGGGTTTATGAAATTAAATATAATAGTGATGGAACTATAGAACGGTATAAAGCATGGTTGGTAGCCAAAAAGTATACAGAAATATACGATATAGATTACCAAGAGACTTTTGCATCCATAACTAAAAATGAATACCGTTAGAATTTTACTTTCCATAACAGTAAATCAAAATTGGACTTTACAGCAAATGGATGTCAAAAATGTATTTCTACAAGGAACATTTGAAGAAGAGGCATACATGACTTTACCACTCAGCCATGAAAAAGAAAAAGATACTAACTTGGTTTGTAGGCTTAAAAAATCAATTCATGGATTAAAGCAATCTCCACGCGCATGGTATGAAAAACTCAGCTCGTATTTAATTTCTTGTAATTTTAAATGAGTTATGCAGATCATTCCTTGTTTACCAATTATGATGGTAAGTTTATCACCATAGATTTAGTATATGTAGATGACATAATAATCACCGGTAACAATCAAGAAGAAATTAAAAAAGTCAAGATTAAATTAAAAGAAAAGTTTGATATCAAGGATTTAGGTTTATTAAAATATTTCTTAAAAATTGAAATAGCTCATTCCTCAAAAGGTCTTTCTATTTTGCAAAGAAAAATATGTGTTAGATTTGCTAAAAGAAGTCGATAAGTTATGATGTAATTAAGCCGACCATTACACCTATTGATAGCAAGTGAAAATTAAATAGTGAAGAAGGAGAACCATTAGAAAATATAAATCAATTTCAAATGACTTGTAGGGAAATTTATTTATTTCATGGCAACAAGACTCGATAATTCTTTTTCAGTAAGCCAAATAAGCAAGTTTATACATTCACCACAAACACCACATTTAGAAGCAATAAATAGGATTCTTAGATATTTAAAGGGTTCACCCAGGAAGGAAATTTGGTTGAAAAATAACAATGCTAATCATATATGTGGCTATTCCGATACAGATTGGATCAGAAGCTTCGACCGGAAGTTGACTATCAGCTATTGCACATTTGTATGTGAAAATTTGGTCACGTGAAAAAGCAAGACACAAAATATCGTAGCATGATCGAATGTCAAAGCTAAATATCGAGCCATGACATCAACCACGAGCGAGCTAATTTGGATTAAACAACTATTAGCATATATTGGCATATCGACAAGTGAACCAATGAAATTGTATTGCGACAATCAAACAGCATAACACATAGCCTCAAATCCCATATATCATGAGAGAACAAAACATATAAAAGTAGATTGTCATTTCATTCAAGAAAAAAACTCAATCAAGGGAGATCGAAACACCTTTTGTGAGTGGAGATCAACTAGCCTATGTGTTTACCAAAGGATTGGAGCCAAAACTGTTTGGAGAAAATATCAGCAAGTTAGGAATGATTGATATTTATATTCTTAACTTGAGAGAGAATGTTAAGAGATAAAAATAATAATTAAGAGTTAATAAGGGGATTATGGGCCTCAAAGCCATATGATATTTTCATCATTGGCTCATATTATAGAAAATAGGGAGTATCAATTTTCAAAAATGAAAACGCAGTTGAACCATTATTTTCTATTTTTTTACCGTTGGAACTTTCTCTATAAATACCATTATGTAAATAACAATAATCAAAATAGAAATGTTTACCCCTAAGTTAGCTTGGGGTAAAAAATGAAGAAATGGATGGACTAAAACACAAAACGCAACTCGGACAAACATCCAGACACTGGAACAAAGTGCTCAAGCGGCTGATTAGTCCCACTAGGATTAATATAAGTGGGACAGAGGGCATAAATATCCAATTACTAACCGAGGCGTCAAAATTAGGTGGCACAGGTAGAAATCATAACTCAATCTGACTCTTACCTGTACTACGTAATTCTTAAATCATTTTGTCCGACGAATGGGACCCACTTGTCATAGACACATAAAAATTTGGGTGTTATACAAAATTCATAATGTAAAATATTTCATGCGATATCATGCCAAAACCTCTCCAAACTACACAAACTCAAATGCAACCGAAACCTAAAACCATAAATCTCCTCAAAATAGCCTCTAAATGTTCAGGGATGAAACTAATATCCCTGATATCATGCCAAGACCCTAAACCAAACCTCCAGACATTTCAGGGCAAAATAAATGCTCTAGGTGTAAATTTAAAATTTGGAAAAAATCAATTTCATGATTTTTCAAGTTCAAAACCCAAGTTTTATGACAAAATCAAATTCCTCATAAAATTCTTAGAATTTTGATATGTCATACACAATTTTTGGAGTTATATAACTCCAAATATTGAATTTTTACAGATCAAATGTGCTAATTAAGCATTAAAATAAAATTGAAATGCTTAATTACTAAAAAAATCATGAACCAAAATATTTCTAAATGTTTGAGAATGATTGAAATGATTTTTAGGCACATTTCCACGAAATTTGCCCAATTAATTTCATCGAAAAAGCGATGTAATTGGAAAAATCGAAATCAAATATATATGGAGACCTTTCTGGGTACAAACTTTGGTATCTAAAAAAAATACTTTTGCCATGTCAGCAGCCATAGGACATGCCACGTCAGTAAGCCCTGTGTCACTGACAGTGGCCCTCTACCATATGTCAATGCCACATCAGCAGTTCATTAAATTGAGCCTAGCTTAATTAAATCTGCCAAATGATGACGCAATGTCAGCAAGGCATTAAATTGACACGGGTTTAAATGCATCAGGTCCTGTTACCAGCCTCTTGGTTTATATGCACCCAATTCATCCAAGTAACCTTTAAAAGTCGAAATAAAAGAGGGGAAAGAAAAGTGTACCTATTTCATCAGAGCCGGCTTAGTGGTTCTTGTTGTGGAGCATGAACACCAAGTGTAGGGAAATGAACGGATCACCTTCTTCTTTTCTTCCTCCTCCTCCTCCTCTTCTCCCTTTCTCCGACACTTCTCTAAGCTGAGAAGGGAATCAAACTAGATGAAGAAAGCAAGGAGCAAGCCACCGACGTCGCCTGCAAGAGGGAGTAGGCGCAAACTTGTGATCGCACTTGGTGGTAGCCTTTGCATGATCTGGCGATGCTCGCTGACACAACAGTTGGGAGAATGGCACACAAATCCAGTTAGAGCACTCAAGACCAGTTCATATGGAGCTGCCAGAGAAAGGAAAAGAGAAAATTAGCACTGATGCAAATGTACCTGGCTTAAAGAAGTGAACAAGAGCTCTGCAACAGACCAACCAACTTTAATCCTGCTTGCTTCTCTTCTCAGGGTGGACAAAGAGAAAAGAAGGAAAAGGGGCTTTTACCATTTTTGTGAAAGATTGAAAAGGTGGACCATATGAAGAAAGAGGAGTAAAAGAGCAATGCTGCCACCTTAGCACACCAAGGCCAACTCCGATGCCTATAAGAACCCCAGGTGCTTCCATGCAAAGGAGCACTCTCAAATTAACTCTCTCTTACAAAAAAATTATCCTAAAAAAAAAAGCTCTTAAGTTGACAACCCCTTTTTTTTCCAATAAAAAAAAAAGCCTTGCAACTTTTCACACAATCAGTTAGAATAGAAGTAGGATATACATGAGTGAGTATGTAATAAATTTTGAGAGGCTCAAGCATGGTATTGATTTGACCTACTAGGTTCACTAAGTTCTCAAGGTTACTAAACTTAGAGAGGCACAATAAGTATCTCTGGACCTGATTTGGATCATCTCAATATATGATACTGAGTTATATCATGATACACAAGGGTGAATGAACAAACACATGAATTGAAATTGTCTTTTCTCATTTCATATTCCTTAATTTATTTTCCCTTTTAACTTTTCTTAATCTTCTTTGGGTCTTTGGCATGAACGGACTAGTTGATGTAATAAATACCTAGCTGTCCCTTCGCTCTTGCAAAGAAAATTCAGTGTCGGAAAGTAAATAAAAGAGATATACCATTCAATCGAACTAAATGATCCAAATAGGAATTGGCACGATAAGTGTATTGTCTAATATTCTTACGCCTTGCACGAAAAGTGCATAGGTATCGAAAAGGGAGGAGGCCTCACAATAAGTGTAGCGCTCAATGCTCTTGTGTCTTGCACAATAAGCGCATAGGTATCAAATTTGTAAATATAACCTTTTCCAAAGAGATATAATGTCAAATCTTGTAACAAAAATAACTTTTAATTGCACAGATAAAATAGAGATGCATTCTGAGTTTGACAAAATTGAAATGTCTTTTTTGTTAGATTTTGATTCCAAGTTTCATTAAATGTCCCCACTATAATAATATATGTAACTGAAATGTGTTAGTTACGTTGGGCAAGCTGATCTTCCTCAAAGGATCCTTTCCTGTTAGATGTTCAATTAGGTGCCAAATGAAACAAAGATATAATAAGCTTAAGCGTATGACCATCGACACCGAACCACAATTACTGGAGATTAGTCAACACAATCAAACCGAAAAGGATATATGACACCGTGCGGATTGAATTAGGCACTAACAAAATTATACAAGTATAAGTTAAAGAACATAGAATGGAAAAATAAAATATAAAAAAAATGCTAAGAATTAGTGAGAAAAGGACCACTGGTACACAATAGACTATTCAAACCGATACCAATCTGGTGAACTCTACAATCGAATCCGATTAAAATCAACCACATGGAAGGCATATTAACAACCAGATAATGTCGTATAAATAAAACCAGCATCAATTTAAAAGAAAGAAAATCGCAAAACAAAAAAAAACGAGCTCAAATCGCGCTTGTGCCGAGACCAAGACCATGGTGACCACGCCGGCGATCCGCTGCGCCCCAGTAGACAGCAGGGCTGCCTCCGTGCTCCCTTGTCTAGGCGATGCTTACTGACATCGGCAACCGCTGCTCCGACGATGGAGATGTGAGAACCCGTTAACCTGCTTTGCCTTCTAGACCCGGATCCAAAAGGGGAAAGTAACGCGCCTCTTCTAGTTTGAAGATGATCCCACACGAATCTTGAAGGAAATCCAACGCACCATGTATAAATACGAAAACCAATTTTTTCCCTGATTCTTTCTATGTTGGCCCACTTGCAAAAAAAAAAAGGAGCATGGAAGCCCAGGTACATTTTATCCGGCTCGGAAAAAAGAAAGAATTGGAGCCCAAGCTGAAAAAGAAGAGCAGCCCAATCTTAAAATGAGCCCAAAACAGAAAGTAAAAAGAAACTGAAAAACAATCCAAAACAAAAGGTTTTGAAACCCAAATTTCATGAAAATTGTTTCTAAAAAATTCTATATTTTACCTAGAATATTTTGATTAAAAAATTTATTTTTTTATTTTCTTCTCTTTGTAAAAAAATCACATTTTTACACTTTTCCAAAGTCCAAATCTCATGAAAATTGTTTCTGAAATTTCTATATCTCAAATAGAATTTTATAGAACTAAGATATTGAATTTTGATACTTAAGAGTTTTGAATTTAAATTTAAAATCAAAATGGGCATTAATTTTACCATAATTTGACTTTGATCAAATGCTTCATTAAAAAATCATTCCGTGCATAGAATTCCCAAAATTTCTCCAAAATTGATGGAAATGATTTTTGATGCAAATTGACATTTTAAATTCAAATTCAAACTTTTAAAAGTGAATAAATGACACGTTGACCATGTGTTGACTTTGGTCAAATTGTTAATTGAAAGTCATCTCATGCATGACGAAATCCCCCCAAAATCACCAAAAATCCTCAGATGAAATGAAGTGATTTTTTTTTTAAATACCAATTTGAGACCAAATTTTGCCAAAATTGATATTTTGGATTCAAGCTCAAATTCAGAGGCAAGTTGACCGTGTGTTTGGTCAAATTGTTAATTGAAAGTCATCTCATGCATGACGAAATCCCCCCAAAATCACCAAAAATCCTCAGATGAAATGAAGTGATTTTTTTTAAATACCAATTTGAGACCAAATTTTGCCAAAATTGATATTTTGGATTCAAGCTCGAATTTTCAGAGGCAAGTTGACCATGTGTTGACTTTGGTCAAAATTATCATGTTTTCATGCATAACAAAATCTTAAAAAAAATCCTTAGATTTGATAAAAAGAATTTCAAACATAAAATTGTGTTTCACTCATGTTTGATTCTCCTATACATGACTTTCTCTCCACCCCCTTCAAAGCATAAAGTCACTTCAAGAATCCTCAAACTCAAATCCAAACCTCCTGAGACTCAAAACTCAAGCCCAAATCCCTATAAATCTCAAGTCAATCGTGACATTGAAATCAGTCTAAATTCTAAATCAATCGTGACATTGAAGTCAACTAAATCCCAAATCAATCGTGACTTTGAAGTCAAAAATAAAAATAATTGTTTGTCCTTACGTCATCAGTAACTTTTGGCACTGTGAGGCTTGTAATTTGTACTGGGGTTTCTTTCTCCCTTGGGCCCAAGGAAATCTAATACTGAGAATCCATATCAAGCTGTTTATGAAAGATCTCTTTTGGATCAGCCCAAGTAACAGCAAGTATCCTATAATGTGAGCCTAATTGAGATTCAGATAAACTCTGCATCTGTAAGTAGAGAGACTAAAAGTGTTAAAAATGGACAAGTAAGAATCAAATGCTACTTCTATTTATCATTCATTCCCAACAGAGATTCTATATTTGATTTAGAGAGTCATTATCTTTTACATTTGGAAGGAATGAACCAGGATATTAGCCAGACTGGAGTGATTTGACGACAACATACTTATTTATTTATTCTTATTTAACAATCAGGGTATCTATGGAAGTTTTAATTCACATCATTGTTGTCTAAAATAATACTAATCAATGCAAGCAAATTGGCCAGGCCAGCTGGTGGCATGGATGCACATCTTACATCTAGCTCGTGGCTTTGTCTTCTTGTGAAGGAATTGCATATCATTACATATCCCACTTCCACTTGCAAATAAAAATCGGTTTCTTGGTCAAGATCCCAACTTCAAAACCTAATTATGATCCAAATCTATGTTATAGTATATCCAAGTGGCGCCGCTATATAGATAGCGCTACCCAACGCCCAGGCAAACACTAAATAATTACAGTTTTTGCTCTACACAAATGCATTCTTAATGTAGCTAACTGAAGCAGGTAGATTTTCTGTTGATCTATCTATCATGCTCCTTAAAATTATTATTATTTTTTTTATATTGTTACTTTGCTATACCAGCCTCTTAATGTAGTGCCAACATGCTGAATAATTGAACATGTAATCATCAATATATAAACGGAAGAGAAAAATGCATGTCACATGTATGCATTGAACACTAACTTTTACTTGATAGAAACATTTCTGTTAACATAATATATAGAAAAATCCACGGTATGAAATGAGCAATCTGCTAATTCGCTTTCTAGTTGCAATTATTTATTCAATATTTTCAATTTGGCAATATAATAATTTGCTGACATTTTCGGGACCTACATTTTTTGTTTCTTCTGGAATTGTTGAAGAAGCAAACATTCTGACCATAATCAAGCCAGCAGTGGGCAGTAGCATTACATCAGGCATACGCAGGTCAGGAATATTTTAAGGTTAAATCAACAAACAGGAGAGTCTTGGTTTTATTCATCAATTCCTGTCCCACAAAGTTTGACCCTGATTTAGCAAGGCATTAATTGTTTATTGCTCCTCTTAATTTGTCTATTTCCAATCTTGTACTATTTGTTGGTTGATTTTAAGCTGTGCAATCTTCCTGTCCACCTAATTGTAGTGGGATGGGTTGTAACGTGCAATCCAGAAAGGACAAAAAAAAATTCAAATTTGACTTTTCATATAATGCCAGAAAATTGTGAATATGATGACGGTACCGAGCATTACAACAATTTTAACTACCATAAATCTAGACATCAACATATACAACATAATTACAGAAAGGATATGTGTATACATATATAAAAAAAAGTTTAACACTGTAACACATTTATTATAATTTTTACTGGGTCCCGCTCGTTGTTAGCCCATCATGCGGCCAATTTCTCACTCTTACTGCATGTCCTTCCTTTGCGGGCTCCACTGGGGCTTGCCCTTGCTGAAATGGGTCGATATGACTCGCGAGTCCAACAGCTCGATGATCGGCGGGAAGGTGACGCATCTCGGAGCCTTGTATTGGTTGATTGAAGCCCCCCTGGAGATGGCATAGTCCATTAGCTCTTCAAATGCACCGCTTTGGAGAACCCTAATCTCCAATGGACCAATTATATCTCCAGCACGGCCTTGCCGATACACCGAGTTCAATTCCTCCTCCATTTCCAAGCAACATTTGTCGAACACCTCTTTCTCAGGCCATGTGCCGCCTTCTTTGACTAGCAACTCCCAGTAGATCACATAATGGCCCGGTATAGTTGTTGTGTCAGTCCGACTGGTGTACTCTACAATGCCAGCACAGTATGGCTTTATTAGCTCGGCAGCACGCTCCACTCCCTTCTGGAGCTCCGATTCATCGGTCTTGTCAGAATCAATGCTCAACAAACAATTCTTGCGCCTGATAAACCGGAATTCGGGTGCTGCATTGTGGAAACCAGTCACAAGCAGCACGTCACCGACTCTGTACCGACACAGGCCAGAGTATGTGGTAATAACCAATTCATACTCCTTCCCAATTTCAACATCTGCCAGGTCAACCAGATTGCCTGTCGCCTTGCCGTAACTTTCTTCCAGTGGTATGAACTCACAGTAGCACATGTTAGGCATGATGGTGTATGACACCTCATCAGGTTTATTCATGGGCTTTAGGTTAAGTCCAAAATAGCATTCCGACGAAGCATACATGGTGCATGCCATCGGCAGCCCACCACTGTAGTACTCAAGTGTTGGTATGTATTGTGCCATTGCACCTGTGACTATGACATCAAGGTACTTTGTATGTGGCCAGATACGGGTTATAATTCCGGCCCAGTTCTCCATGGAGCATTCATCGGCTATGAACTTGGCTAGTTCAGGATTAGGCTTCAGTATATCCTGAACTGACTCTCGGACTAAAGGATCAGTTATTGTGTTGTTTAAGGTTCCTGTCTCAATATCATTTGTCAGGTCACGCCAATGGGTTTGAAGGAACCGGATTGCACGAAGGAGACCGGAGGCAAAGACGGCACCCATTCGGAGCACCTCATCACGGTAAATTAGGCCACAAAGCATCTGAACATACATGGACTGGAAAGAATCTGGGCAGAGGATGGCAGCTGTCGGGCTAGTAATCACGTTGTATGGGTCAAAGGGACGGTGCTTGAAATGGTTGCTCTTGTAGTAGCTTGTCAGTACCGGTCGGGCTACTAGGCCACCAGGAGTCTTGGTCTCTGATTTGATGAAGTAGAAGTAGAGTCCTTTGCCTTTGTCAAGGCCCGGTACATATCTGTTCGTGTAAAAGCGATAAATAAATAAATAAACGAATATTCAGGAAGGCTGTAGCTTGTATGCTGAACTTCTGATTGATGACATATACGGAAATGAATTGAGTGATTGATACTTCATTTAATCATTATTGCAAGTTAGGTACGACTATATATATAATATTCTTTTACACTCAAACTTTCTGAAGGAGAGAGTTTTTTATGAAAAATTTTGAAATTCATTTCATCTTTATGAATGAAAATCTCACAATATCTTTCCAAATTCATATTCAGTCAGTATGTTGTACATATATATACCTACATATATATATATATATATATATATATATAAAGAGTTTGGTTAATATGCTTCCATAAGCATTTCAGTTCGAAACACTTACGGAGTCAGATTTCAAAATTTCGTGTCGGAAATATCGATTTAAGTAGCTCAATAAATTCTTTATACCAAAACCTTATAAAATACCTAAATTTACCATTTTTAAGATTTTGAAATTATTTTTAATGATTTTCTAAAAATATTCATTTTTTGACATTCAAATATTAATATTTTTCTATTATTTTTAGGTCATCTTTTAAAAATCATTAAAAATAGTTTCAAAATATTAAAAATGATAAATTTTGATATTCTACGAGATTTTGATATGAAAATTTATTAAGCTACTTATTTCGGACACGGGATTTTGAAATTTGACCTGTAAGCATTTCGAGCCGAAATGTTTATGAAAGCATATTACCAAACTCTTGTATATATATATAATCATAAATATATATATATATGAAGTCAAACATCTTTAGTTGACCGTTGAGTTTGACCAATTGAGCTTTCATTTTTTCTTTAGCATTTTTCGCTAGCTAATTAATATATGAAACTATCAATTATAATAGTCTCATCATTTTAATTTATTGGTTATGAAAATAATTCGGATTTGTTAGAAACATTTTGTTTCAAAAAAATATGAAGTTGCTGGATCTTCATTTTTTTATTGGCTGGTCAAAAAATATTGACTCGGTTGACCAGTTAGGGATGAGTTCGTAGTAAAATCTTTAGGACTAGCTGCATTTATTGCTTAATTGGAGGGAAGAATAATGTGATTTGTTAACGCACACGGATATATATGTATAGATTTAGTCGATCTAATTCTAACCTTAAAAAATGGATGGCTAGTGGAAACGAACAAAACTCTATAGACTTTTTTTGGAAGGTGAATAGTGTTAAATAGGAATTTGAAACTCTAGGAGTTCATGTGCACCAGATGGTCTTAATTTCATTCTTTCTAAGAGGTTACAATTTCTTTACTCTTTGGACATGTTTATTATATTATATATATATATATAAATGTGGAATTTCTTCTTTCTTATATTATATGCAAACTTCATTGACTAATTAATCCTAACTTCCGTATTCCAAAAGAGAATTACCAACGTTACTTGTACAACTTTATTAATTCTGGTAAGCTTGAACTACTTTTTTGTGGTGGAAGTTGAAATGTCTTGTATTGAAATTTAAAAATGGAAAATGAACAACTCTAGCAAGCGGACATAGAGCGGTCTAGCCTATATGAGGAAGAGGAACAATTCAATTCTAGTTTTCTTTACTTTATTAAGCAAACATTTAGAAACTAATTAACAATCAATAATGCTTACAAGTTCATGACAGGCGTAAGTAGGCTGTACAACAACTGCCTTCTATCCAACTCAGCTTCAATGGTGGGCATTAGCTTCCTCTCTCCAGCCGACGTCCCGGAGCTTACGTAAATATCAGGAAAAAGAAAGTGTTAATGACATTAATTAATTATTAATTTCAAGAGAACCCTTCTGCAATCTAAAGAAATGGGCATGTATCTATGAAAATTCTGAAACCAATTGATGCGCACCTTGTCAAGAACTCAGAGATGGGGTCGGCAGCCAGAATCGGCGACTTATCCCCCTCAGCTATCCTCTGTATTTCTGGCTTCAGGTCCTCGTATGTTACGATAGGAATTTGCGCTTTGAAGGTTTTCCTGTCGGTGGCCCCGTTCATGTTGTGCCTATATATCACAAAATTAACAAATTAGAAGAAAGTTCAATTAGCAGTGATCCAGAAACGCATACACTTAACAATCTTACTGCATTAGATTAGGAAAAGGAAAAAGGAAAAAAATAGAAAAGAAATCATAACAGACGTTGAAAATCAAACTTGCAATACGGTGCGCATCTTGGCATGGAGGAACGATTAATGAATATACCTTTTGAGGTACTCTGTCTCAGCATTCTTGCTCAGTATCTCACTCAAAACCTTGGCCTGGACCTGATCGGTGTTCTTGGTCGTATCGTCGATGAAGTCGAGCTTGTCCCTGTGGTCGTTACTCACAGCCATTGATGGTTGTTACTAATTTGCAATTAATATATGAGATGAGAAGGATAGAGAGGGGGAGAGGGAGATATCTGGGATTAATTGGTTGGGGGTAGGATTGGATAGGCACGGGGATATAAATTGGAAGAGAGATCAGAGATGGATGAGAGAGGGCTGCATAGCGGAGGGCATACATATATATATATATCATGCACGTAGGGGACAGGATGGCCCGCATGGCGTCACATGTTGGGGCAGGGGGGAGACAGGTGGGACCCGCAGGATGGACACGTCGGAAGGGGAGGAGACATGATGGCAAGTGGCGGGGGAAGATGTATAGGTGGGGGGGCCATGACAGGGATGGGTGCGGCCGCCCGCGGCAGCTAGCAAGCTCCGTTTGTGTCTGTGTCTGTGTCTGTGTCTGTGTACGGATTAATTGGGATAGCTCGAGAGCAGAGAGAGAGCAGCGAGAGAGGTGAGCTAGCTCACGTAATTGGAACATTTGGAAAGATATACACTAGCAATTAATCAATTACTGGATGGAACAAGAGCCAGCTTAATTAATTAAAAGATCCCCTGATGAGCTTATCTCATTTATCAATTATGATACATCTCATAACTACGATAAGTGTCGTGTTATACGTGTCACGTGCCATTCCGTTATCCATGTTATGTTGAGTTTTTATCGTCAAAGGTACTACACAGCACGCACGGTTAAGCAGATCGATACGGTATGAAACACGCATAGACATGACACAGGAATACAGGTAGACACGAATAGGCATATGTAGGCACAAATAGGCACCGCACCCATGGATTTTAAGCAGTTGGATGTTAATCAACAGTTGATTTTGTATTTTTTTGACGGAATTTTATAATGGGGATTAAAAAATATGCTAGATATGATATTTATCTCTAGTGCAACGTACCCTGCCACACCCCCGCCTCCTTAGCAATATTAAACATTCTCAAAATAATATATTCTGATAAATACAGTTAATTTAAAATTCAATTTGAAAATAAGAAAATAATCAAAAAATTCGAAAAAATTGTAAAAAAATGGGGAAAAAATCTTAAAAAAATTTCTTTTACGAATTTTTCAAATATTTTCTTATTAAATATATTTAACACGATTTAGACACGCCGTATCAAGTCGACGCGACATGGTTAAGGCACATCGTGTTTTGATACGGCACGCACGTTTTTAGAACACTACTGATGGTATTTATTTTCATATGATATTTTAATGGTTATGTTGTTTCAAAATATTTAATAGATTATATATGTAGAGGATTTTAAAAAAAATCTAGTACTTATAACAAAATCAAATAATCAATGTTTCAGTTCCTCGATTCAATAAGATTCTAGCATATCAGCGGATGGCATTAGTATATTTATACAGCCGTTGATCCAGATGATATTATTTTGAAATATACAGAAATGATATGCCGTTCATACATGTCTACTAAGAAAATTGCTCAAATCAAATACTAATTATTATCCGTTAAAGTATATAATATCTTTCTTTACAATTTCAATGCCAGTTTTCTAACAGTTGTATCCACCTGTTCTTTTTTCTTTTTTTTAAAAAAAAAAAGAATAGATGTAAATGATAATTTAGAACATAAAAGCTGCACATTAATGGTTTTTATATATTGATTGTTCTGAAAATAAGAGCACTCAAAACCCCTAATTAAAATCTGCACTGCTCTACGCGTTCCATAAGACTGGTAATTTAGCTTATGCTAGCACAAGATATTCATAATTCAACAGAAGTTTTAAGTTCTAATAACACTTATGGCAAAATTAAGATTTAGTCTCAACATGACCTAGGTTAAATTATGCTATTTTTGTTAAAATAAGGGTTTATATTAGACCGATTTTATTACTTTTTAAATACTTTTTACAGCAGTTAAATTTACATCTCTCTATAACAATACAAAATCCATCGTGCTAAATATATATACGTATACGGTTCATATTACTTCAAAAAAACATATACGGTTCATATACTAATTATTTATACATTCTCATACTATAGGACCAATTGAATTTGTAAATTAAATAGAGCGATCACTCTCTACCTTCAAATAATGGTCTGCAATGACTGTTGCTAAAGTAGTATATATATCCATTAATTAACTGTGTACCATACAAATATATATGACACTAAATAAATGGAACATAAGCAATGAGACGTCTGATATTTTCCAAACGCACGACAAAAGCATGGCATATATAGTTAGGCACACCCTGTTTCTAGTGCCATGATCATGACATGCCTATTACGACTAGCTTCCTCATCGCGAGTGCTTATCTTTTTAATTTTAATTTTAGCTTTCTCATCTCAATTTATTATTATTTTTGTCACTTCCAGAAACTTCCTAAAACAGAAAAAAACTTAATCTAGTGGCATTGGATGATCTTAGTTTGACTGTTTTAGTTGTAGAGATTAATTTGTTGCAGTGCACTACTTATTGGAGAGATTAAAAAGGAGCCCCAGTTAATTAACCCTTCCAAAAGGAAAATTAAGGTATGATCGATGAAACCATATATAGAGCTCAACGAATTAATTCATGCTTTTATATATGCAGGTAGATTTATTTTGTTGTTTTCTTTTCGCATTAATTTTTAGTAATTCTAATTGGATCCCTAAGTATGCATAGCAATAGCCAATAAGAATGATAATAATGATGTATATATATTGAACAATCAATAGTGATTGAACATATATATGCATCTAGGATTTGGTCGAATGTCCACTTAAGCTAGCAGATTTTATGTGATGTAGTCGTCTGACTTTGGTTTTAGCTAGAGGAAAAGAAGTAAATCGAGTCGAGATGGAAATTCTCTTGCGTTACACAATCTGCTTGCATTGCTAATTCCAAATGTATACTCGATTGTATGTATCCGGAGGTGTTGTGATTCGGAGCTACAATTTTTTAGAAGCTACGCTAGGTGTTTTAATTAATTTATGTATCTAGATGGGAATTAATTAATTAATTAATTAATTGATTGATTGATTAAGAACAATCATCAAGCATTAATGAATTAGGTGCAGTAGGAGAGTGACATATATGCATATGCGGTTCGCATGCATGCTATGCATCTCTCCATCATTTATCTATTTATATATTGTGTCCACTCATTAATTGTTTAGCTTTCCAAATTAAAGAGAACAAATTAACTTCAAAAAAGGTGAATTGAAATTGATGGGGCATTAATTAAGCTACTAGCTACTAGCTACTAGCTCGTGTTCAATTAATGCTAACGCCTAGTCTTATCGTAAGCGGTCCAAACAAGTAACCCCAGTGCGTAACATTAATTAACTCATATATATCTGGACGGAAATTTGTATAGAATCTTTGGCATCCGAGAATTAATCATTCCATAAAGTCATGATTTTTCCGGACTCCGCAGAGGATTGGAAAGATGATCTAACAGAAAGTAACATCTAGAATTGATTCGAATTAGAACAGAAAAATGGAAGCAACGAGTGATTGGTTGTTTTCAACTTTTCCAGAGTACTCAATTCTCGGTCGGCAAGCAAGCAAGCATTAAGCAAGCAAGGTAGATAATTAATCTTTCACTATTACGGGGATGACCTCTCCAACAACATTAATTTGTAATATCCCAACCAGTCTTTTGTTGTACGAGAGTGTATATATGTATGTGTATGTACGGCCACGGCCACCATGATATACCAACATACCATCCAAACTAAGCCCCATCACAGTCACAGATGAGATGGATGAAGATCTCACACACAACATGATCAACGCATTTCATTATCCAAGCGCAGGAGATCATGAATTTAACTACCACATCTCAAATCAACAAGCCCCATCCATCAATTCAAATCGACCCACGACTTAATTAAACAGACATCTCTTTCTCTCCCCAAATTAATTAATTCATTAGTTAAACCACAGCATTTCTCCCATCCTCATACATACACATGCAGAAAACGATCGAACGGAGAGGAATAAGGCGACAGCACGCCTCCTGCCAGTCCCACCTGAGGAAACATGCAACCTCAGCAAATAGATACGCCTTGTACTTTGTCTGACGGAACCCCTAGCTAGCTAGCTAGCTAGCTACAGTTACTTGCATCTTTGTCAAACTCAAAACCAATATATATACATATACATAGATATATGTTTAATTTTGTCAAATGGAAATCATGATCAATTTGGCACCTGTGATGCGTCACTCCATACATCAGCAAATTGCATAGCTGATGATGCTGGAATTAGCAACTGCGGGACTCATCAGTTCATTGATACGATAATGTTGGAATTAATTTTTATTAATTACAAAATATATGAGTGTGTATGTAATATAAATATATATTGAAGAATAGACTGTTAAATATTTAATTAAATTCGTTATGAAGTGATCAAATTAAATATTATTTATCGGGTTTCAATACGTATCATGAGAAGTGGAATCTCTAATGTGTAGAATGTGTATTAATAATTTTATGATTTAGTGATGGTCTATATTTATAAAGTTTGGTGATAATACAATTATGTTATTGGTCCCTAGAGAATACAACTAATAGACAGTTTTCTGATTATGAAAGTAAACCCGTTAAAAGAGAAATTGGATCTGATATGGATCCGCTAAAGTATAACCATTGGTTTGTCAACTTTTCGGTTATTAGCACCCATTATATATTTCAGAACCGTCCTCTCTCTCACAGTCTCTCTCCATTATCTTCTAAAGAAGAAACCAACAGAAATTTTCTCTCAATATTCGGGTGTTCTAGAAAGAGAAGAAAACCGTCGGTGCCGATTCTCTTCATCTCTCCATCGAATAAGAGAAAGATCACCGCGAAGGCTTAAGAAATCCGGTATTCAACGGGTTGCGTCTCTTCAGAAGACCGACAACATGGATCAAGGTAATTTTAATTCAAATCAAGAGTTCACTAGAGGATCATGATTAATATTCTAACAGATAATGCATTATATACAAGTGTCACAAACAAAGAAAAAGGAAAATAAATTAGCCATATATACCTAATTCTCGCTTATCAAGTCCAATGTCCCTTAGTATATCATCCCCGGCCACATTAAATCTTTCACATGAGATAATTAAGTCCGTATATAAAATGGAGCATGACACGACATTGACATAGAACATTGAGGAAACACTTTACTAATTGCTCATTGCATGTGTATATATGATGGTCTCCAATTCGGAATGTAAAGTTGCTTTAGATTAAGTCACCCTTTATCCAACATTGTCACTTTGTTTGATCTTTTGGTAGCATTCCTTCGTTTACCAAAAGATGTTGTCATGTTTTAATAAAGGAACTCTCTTAAAACAGAAAAGACTTGTCTTCTCATACTTAACTTTAGGGGTCGTTATCACATGAAATTTTATACCAAGTTCACCCAAAAAAAGATGAAATAAATTATTGAGTAAGATCAGTTTACAATGATGGAGAATTATATTAATTATTACTTGGAGACGAAATTAACATATCAAAAGGAACATAAATTCTTCTTTTTATTCCAATTAATAAAGATGATTAATTCCAGGAGGATGCAAAACTTATTTTTCAAATTTAAATTATGTTATTTTGACGTGTAGTATGCAATTGTATGAACAATAATAGTCTAATTAATTAGAGGAGAGGAGGTGAATGGAAAGGATGGAAGAGGAACATTCATCTAAAGAAATTTTGAAATAAAGAAAGAAATGTGGGGGCGAACAGGCGGATACAAGTGATTGGTTGCAAATATTGTACGCATTGACGATATTGCCATGCAGCCAAATAAACAACAAATGAAACGAGTGAAAAAGAAAGAAAGAGAGAGGGAAATAGAAATAGGTGGAAGAAATTGACGTGTGCAAGTGGAAACCTATATCATATGACATCCGCCACATTGAAAAAAGAAACAAATCACCCGCTAAAGACAAAGACAATAATATAACATGAAAAGGATGTAACGCACATAATCTTGGGTAGAGATCCATCACAATTAATTAATTTCATAATTTTCACAACGATTTTTCAAATAAATTTTTAAATAATTTTAAAATGCATATGACTAATTGTAGACATTATCTACAATTAATTATAGTTGATTGAAAGGATAATACGCGTCATGTGCGAAGCTTACACTACACGAAAACCCCTCTCTTCATTTGTAAATTGTAAGTTGTAATTGTAAGTTGCAAGTTGGGATTTATAAACTTATCATGCTATATTTGTACGTATCAGATATATACGTGTCATGTCGTAACGTGTCGTATTTTTTTTATAATAAGGCTAAAAAACGGTATTTTTAATGACACGGTACGTCTTAATATGTCTTGCCTAGACATGCTTACACGCGTTTGGACGTGTTTTAATCTTTTTAATTTAAAATTATGATTTTAATTATTAAAAATATGTAAAAATTCGAAAAAAAATATTAAAAAAACAGAAAAAATAGAAAATATCTCATAGAATGAAGGAATTATTTTTTTCAATAATAATTTTTTTTTACAATATGCTTATAACAGTTATTAAAAGTATATTATAATAGCTATTTTTTAAAATTTTATAGACGTGCTTAAACGTGTTTAAACGTGCCTAGACGTGCTTAGACGTGTCACGTGTCAGCTATACACTTGAACATACTGTAACATGTCATGTCCAGTGCGTTTACCGCTTAACACGACACTTATAAAAATACGGCACGTCTAAACACACGTATCATATTTTAGCCGTGTTCATATATCACATGTTTTTGTTAATATTCTAGTTGAGTAGTAATATAATTTCATAATTTGAGTGGTGCACTGCTTGACAAGATTCTAATTTGTACTCGATCGATCGATCATGCAGTCAATTTTAATTTGTTGTCACTCGATCGTCTCCTTTCCCTTTCCTGCTTAATTAATTTTAATTTGCTATTTTCACTTTGTTATTTCTGCGTATACAAATTATTGATGCATAGATTTATTGGTCAAATAATTGATACACAAGTGTCAAGTGGCGACTTCATGCCGACAATGGGCATGAATATCAATTATATGACTATACAACCACTTAACCATTTTTTTTCCCTTTGTTTTCTATTTTTGCGTAAAATAAATAAGGATTAATTTCTTATAGACCCTTCAATTCTATACTATTTTCTTATTTCTTCCTCAATATTTTAGTATATTTTATTTATCCCTCAACTCTTCAAACTCTTTTTTATTTATCCTTCAAATAAATCACAACAACTATTTAACATTTATATTTTCCATTATACGCTTCTTCTCTTTGTTTGTTTTTGTAACTTTTGTTAAATCCCCATGGAATAATATGCAAAACAAAGCACCTGAACGCAAGAGCCAATAAATATTCAAAGTCACAAATAAAATCAGAGCACGATAAGTCTTTGATATCTTATTCAGTTTTTTCTTTGCATAATAGCCAACTCGTGTGCATCTTGAAAATGCTTTCTTTATGCATATCAGACTATTGGGTTCTTATCATTTTCTTCAACTTTGTAGGATTAATAATTGTTAAATCTTAGTTGAGACTATCGCAATGTTTATCTTTCTTTTTGTGAATAGGAGCTTTTTTTTCTTTCCGTATCATCCACAAAATATTGCAAAATAATTATCATTACTCATTTAACAAGAGGAGAAGCATGTTTAGTAGCTGAGCCCATTGACTAATTCAAAAGGACAGAAGGGAAAAACAAATGAAGCAAAATACCTTTAGTTGCGTTGCACAACAAAATCAAATCGGAGAAAATATGGGAAGAATCATAAAGAAAAAAGAGGGAAAACGGAGAAAGGGTATTTTTGTCTTTTATTTTAGTGATTCAAGATAAAATGCTGATTTAATTGGTTTAATGTAAGTATAATAACTTAAAGGATATATATAAAAAAGTCTTTGAAAGAGTTGAGGGATAAATAAAATATATTGAATTGTGGAGGGGCAAATAAGAAAATGACGTAGAGTTAAAAGATATATAAGAAATTAACTCAATAAATAAATGTCGCTGCATTAAACAGTACTTGTACTTATATATCATCCCTCTGTTTTAAAATGATACAATTCTTTTAGAGAATTTTGTGCAACTAATTATATTGTTCTTAATTTTATATATAATATTATTTTTTAGAGAAAAATATTTATTTTTAAGTACGTCACATATAAATTTATGGTTAAAATACTTTTAGTAAAATAATTTTTTGTTGGTAAATATTGTTTTAGGACGAAGAACAAAAAATAGTCCTGGTACAGAGAAAGTTCAAATTAGTGGCCATATGGCTAAGCTCTTTTGGGATCTGAATTCGCTGAATTAAAAAAAAAGAAACTTGAAACTTTTATGAATTTTTAGTATCATCAATGAAAGTTCTTAAATCTCCTTTTATTTGACATTATTGGATGAAAATTTTATCCCTGCAACGGTTTTAAGTATATGTGCTTACATTAAAAAAAATGCCTAGATGAAGATCAAGTTATTAGTATTTTGGGCTATAAGTGTGAATTCCTAATTAAATTGAATTTAGGGATGCAAACGGATCGAATACAGATCGGATAGTGATTAAATCATATCCGTATTCGCATTCATTTTTCGGATACGGATACAAATATGGATAATACTCGGATATAAATATGAATACGGATCATATACGAATACAGATATAGTTCAGATATAAATACGGATTTTTTTTAAATTCTATAAAAAGCTTCGGATATAAATACGGATCTTTTTTCAATACTATCATCTATGAACAAATATAAATCTTATAAAAAAATTAAAATTTATATTATATATCTAATTATATTGATAAAAATATAATTATTTTCATAATAAATATTAAATTAAAAAGTATATATCTTGTTAATCGGATATCTGTATTTAAAAAAATACGGATACGAATAATGAAATATGAATATCGGATATCCACTTTATAAATTTAAAACATATCCAATAATCGGATACCGGATACCTGTATTTACTTTTGCGGATACAGATCGCTCTGTTTGCATCCCCAGCTATAGCTGATTTTCCAAGTAATATGTAAATATTGCACACATTAGAGCTCAATTTCTAATCCCCAATTGTTTAACAGGACTAGTTACACCTCACCTCGTGAAAGTAATTATCGGAACCAACAAAAATCAAAGAAAATATGTGCATTTGACAAGTTTGAAGAATTAGAGCAGTAACATATTTAAAAGGTCGGACGGTATTTTCTTAAAATAAATGCTACTTTACTAATTTGATAATGTAAATCAGGTTAAAAAATCTCCTAAATTAGCATACCAGTGGTGCTAGTATTGGAAGATATTAGTTGTGGTGACAAACATAGCTCATTGAAAGGATCTCGTCGTACACTTAAGCTCAGGAATGAATTCAGTACAGAAAATGCTAAATTGAGATGATGATCCAAAATTTCTAGACAAAATCGACAATAAAAAAAGGAACACCTTCTTGCTCACACAAAATGCCTTTGAACCTCTCCTGGGAAAGCATTATTCTTTCTCTGGCTCTCCTTGTTTCCATCAGAATTCTTTTCTCTCAAATTAACAAGAACAAAAGTAACGGCAACAAAAGACTACCGCCAAGCCCACCGGCATTTCCAATTATCGGCCACCTCCATCTCCTTAAAAGACCCCTCCACCATGCCCTGGTCCACATATCAGAAAAATATGGCCCTGCCATCTTCCTCCGCTTCGGCTCACATCCTGTACTCGTTGTTGCATCTCGCACCTTGGCTGAGCAGTGCTTCACCACCCATGATATTGCCTTCGCTAACCGTGTCCAATTACCCTCTGTCATGAAAAACACCATAATAGGCACTTCCAACTATGGGTCCCAGTGGCATAACATGCGTCAGGTTGCCATTACTGAGGCTCTCTCAGCCGAGAGGCTGCTTTCCACCTCGCATGTTAGAGATGGCGAGGTCAAACAAATGGTTCATCAGTTGTTTCGTTATTGGAAGGCTTCTACGGCTAATAAAGGATCGTACTACTTTGAGAAACTGGAGCTGAAACGAAAGCTGTTTGAGATGTCACTCAATATGAAAATGATGATAATTGCAGGAAAGAGGTTTTATGGAGACAATGTCGATGACTCGGACGAAATGAAACGGTTCAGGAATGGAGTTGAGCAGTTTTTGGCCGTGAGTGGTGCCTCGGTTTTGGAGGACTTCTTGCCTATTTTGAGGTTGACTGACGTATTTGGCCTGATGCGGAAGAAGAGGCGGCTCGTGACACTGCTCGATGAGATGTCAGAGAAACTGCTTAGGATGCATAGGAGAAAAGGGGACCGGGAGGGAAAGACACTGATTTCCAATTTGATTAAACTACAGAAGGAAGATCCTTTTAGGTATACTGACCAGATCATCCAAGATATCATCATAGTAAGTCCAATACATGCATATGCGATCAAGAAATTTGGTTATTTACGAAATGTTATTTCAAATCAAATTGAATAGATCCAATCAGCTACTGACATTAATTTTATAGAAGAAACACCAATTTTAGAAACTGTTCTGATTCTTCCTTGTTGAACTATTTCACAGAGCTTATTGCTAACTGGTACTGATAATCCAGCAAACACTGCAGAGTGGGCCATATCTCACTTATTAAACAACCAAGACGTGTATAAAAAAGCCATAGCTGAGATTGAGACACAAGTCGGGAACGATCGGCTCATTCAGGAGTCAGATCTAGCCTGCCTTCCATACCTCAATTGCATTGTAAATGAGGTGCTACGACTCAATCCTGGCAGCCCCTTACTCATACCCCATGAAGCAAGTGAAGAAATTTTACTGGGAGGTTATGCTATTCCACGTGGCACTATGCTATTGGTAAATGCATATCAGATCCATAGGGATCCACAGACCTGGGAGGATCCAACAAAATTTAAGCCTGAGCGGTTCGAGGGCAAAGAGGAAGGGAATTGGATGATACCATTCGGCATGGGAAGGAGAAAGTGTCCCGGAGAAGAATTAACAAGGCGTGAAGTTGCAATTATAATAGGAAGTCTCATACAATGCTTTGATTGGGAAAGGATTGACAATGAACTCATCAACTTAAGCGAAGGTTCCGGACTAACACTTCCAAAGGCCGTTCCAATGGAAGCATTGTACCGTCCTCGCCAAGTCATGCTGAAAGCTCTCTGTGAATTTTAGGCTGCACAATTCATTCCATCCTAGTTTTTGCTTAACTAGTTGATGTAAAGAAAAAAGAAAATATAATCAAAATGTGCTTGTACATGGATATGCAAAGGTAAAGTTTTAGCCAATTATGCATGAGAACAAGGCATCAAGTACAAATTCGTCATCCTTGAATATTACTTGATAATTGTTCATTCGTACAATACTGCTTTTGATTAATTCATGAAACACATCTTAGATCAGGAGTATCCTTTGAAATGACATACATTCACTAGTGCTAGGTTCAGGTTCCACCAGGATTTTTTGTGACAGGGAGCTTGCCATCATAAGTGCACCTTAGCACATCCGGTGATCTTTTAACTAGTCTTGGTCCCTTCGGCACTTTTCCAGTTCGAGGCCTTATGTCCTAGTTCATCAAATAGAAATATTAAAAATCGAAATAAAATGAAAATATGCAAACAAAATAACTTTTGGAATTGAAGAAAATGATCAATGACGGAGGTACAATGTAGGAAAGCTTGCGATGATGGTGCCATCTTGTTAAGTGTTCATACCAGTGCAAATAACCCAATTAACTCAACAAAAGCCCAGAAGAAAGATCCAAAAACAATGATCTGATGGTCAATTTGTACCATCAGCCATGTATCTATAATGACTATGTTATATATATTTCTTAATTCAAAAATAATATAACATACCTGATCAAAAATGGCAATAGGGATGGCGAGAGTTGCAACTGCATTAGGAGAGTCAACAATACCAGATATTCTTCCTTCACATGGACAGCATGACAACAAAATGTACGCCTAAAAAAATTTTGCAATCCATATTAAGTGTTAGTATTTATTCGCTTAACAGCTATTTAACCTATGCTTGATATTTTTGTGATGTTGCAATTTTTGTTCCGGTAGCTCTCTATAACATGAAGTTACAGTACAGGATGACATCTATGTTCAAACTAGCTGGGTTCAATAGCAATATGTACCAGGTGGTACAGATTTTACTGGTGGAAGGTGTGGCAAATCTCAGTTTAATATGTTTTCTAATATAATTCTCTTTCATTTCGTTTTTTTTGTTCGATGTTTCTGTGTTTCAGGTTTTGTCATAATTAATAAAGGGGGAACAAAATGATTTAAGTTCTATGCATAAGATGTGAGGGGGTGTGGACTGAGATGATAGACCAGAAGTTTCATTTCAGATGCTACAAGTACTACAAATAAAAAAGAATGTAATTCAAAGTAAAATGTGTAAAACCTGCTCTTTAGAATAGCCGAAGTTTGAGAGATAATCAATAGCATTAAGAACCGCCCGCTTGTATGCTACAGTTGCATCAAGATAATGCTGCTGGCCAGCCTCATCCACACTTATTCCCTCAAAAACCAACCACTCTGAAAAGCGGGGCTCCACTGGCCCGATTTCAAAAATAGGATTTACATGAAGCGGTGTGGGGCCCATTGGAGTCAAGTACTCTTTCATGCCTCCCCTGATTATCTCACACCTTCACAAGACAACTCTTTTGAGATGGTTTGAGGAGTACTTAACATGATTAAAACAAGAACAGAAAGGTTTTTATTAATTTTAGCAGGACCGGATTATTTTATTGATATAACAACAAGCTCCAATAAGCAGTTAACATTTAAGATAGTCAATATTCAGTCAAATAACAATTTACTTAGTTGCCCTTGCCCCTCAATTTTTACATAAATCAGTCATTCATGCAAGGTTGTTGGGTCCAAAAATCATTAACTAAAAATTATGCAATATGTAACAAATTATATAAAGCGGGATGTTATTTACTTCAGCTCAAGGAAGCCACTCATTTCAATGGCTCCACAGAAGGAAACCTCACCATCTCCTTGAGAAAAGTGCATGTCGCCGGTACTTAAATTTGCACCTTCGACAAATACAGGGAGATATACTTTTGAGCCTCTGCTTAGATTTTTAATGTCACAGTTCCCTCCATTTTCTCTGCCTGGTATTGTGCGCGCCGCCTCATTTGCTATCTTTTCCCATTCAGGACTCTCTTCTTTAATCTAACAAGTAAAACTATTATTTCCAAGATGTAATTTCGAGTTTGTTTAACCAAGGATTAACATAACTAGAACCAAAATGGAAACAAAAGAACAGATATGCAACTATTAACAAGGAAATGTACAATAAAACATACTAAAACAATAAACAATAAAATAAAATTGTTTTCATTCTTCAACACCGCCCATCAAATTGTGTGTAACTAGTATTGTAGTGTGCAGAGTATGTGAAATTCTACCTTGCCTAACAGACAATTCTTTGGAGTTGGCAAGCTAGCAAGAGGGCGTTGGTGCACAACCTCGCACAACTTCAGGGACCCAATGTCAGTCTCCGCTAATTTTCTCTCTCTTTCATTCCAGATATTAAGAAGATCATGAGAAGGTGCTGTGCCAATTATTCCAGGATGTGTCAGACCCGGAAAGCGAACACCTGTCAAACCCAACAATTAAGTTCTTCAGACCCCAGATCTATGGTACCAGCATACTGGTGATTGCAAATTACAATACCTGGAATATTAGGTGAGTATGCGTAAATTCCTTCAAAATACCAAATAGCCTTTGTTGCACAAGGGAAGTGGTCAGTCAAAAACCCTCCCCCATTCTCTCGATCAAAAGTGGCAGTGTATCCCCATTCGTCACCGGGCAGCGGGCCGAGGTTGCATATCTCCACTGCCAGGAGATCGCCAGGCTGAGCCGGATTCCCATCAGAATCCAAAATCCGTAATGGGCCACTGAGATAGTGGGTCTGTCATGCCAATATTTTGTTCGGTTAGTTAAAGGTTCAACTGCGTATCATATTATCTGCACATGTATGAGATTGGAAATAAATTGATAAACAAATATACATAAAAGAAAAATGAATGGAAAAGGTTCAACTGAGACAAGGTCCATCTGTTTGTAAAAATGGACTGCACAGTGCACACCTTGAACCTGAATAAACTTCAATTCAAACCTACTCTTCTAAACATATAGCTCCACTAATTTCTTGCATAGTTGCAGTTGTAGCCTGTACTATAATTGATAAAATTGTAAGCTATTCATATAAATAGTTGCTTGTAGTGCCATTTTTTTTTTTTAATTTCAGGAACAAAAAGAGCTCACAATAGAGAGATCAAGTGATTTGATATCCTCAGCAGAGTTATTATCTTGGACTCGACCGCCAGTCCAGTCGACCATCTCCAGCCGGAATAGCTCACCCTCGGTAACATGAGCAACCGGGGGTATGTCGGGATGCCAACGGTTGTGTAAAGGAACTGATTGCTCCCATGGCCTCTTCTTGACATCTACTGGCACTACTACTCTTGGGGTAGACGGTGCCATGTTAAGGCTTCTATTTCTGGAATATGGACATGAAATTGATTCTATCCCAAATAAAACCCTGGGTTGAATATGAGGTTAGAAACAGACCAGTGCACTAGAGCTAGAGCGGGTGGGTTGATTACTGTCATAGTTTTGATTTGTCGAAGATGATGACTTTTTGCAGGGTCCTATGAGGGAGACATGTAGATATTTTCGTCAATTGTGGCTAAAGAAGCTCGAGTGTCGTTGTGTTTCTCCCTGTGCGTACTGTGAGAGGTTGGGTGGAGCTTGGAACAGCGAAATCAGCAAAAGCGCCTCTCCTTCCAGTGCAGTTGGGCAGGAGAGGAAATGGGCTCGATCAATCAGACCGGGGTCCGGGTCCGGGTCCGGGTCCGGAAAGGGCATGAGCATTAATTAGTTCAACTACGGAGTTTCACCATTCCGCGACACAATGTCATTCCTGAATTTTATTATTTCACCTTAATTCTTGTATTCCTGTCAGATGGTAGGATGAGTTCCCCGAGAACATAATTCTGCAGGAGGAGTCGGGAGACGACATATTAACTAATGACAAAATCAAACCTGTTCTACAAGAGACGACAGATTAATTGATACAAAATAAAATAGAAAAAAAAAAACAAAACAGTTTTGGGCCCGGCCATTTCCATCCCACTGCCAGACGCCTCTCTCGAAGGTTCCAAAGCCCTCTCTCTCCCCCTCTCCGCCGGCCATGGCTTCGGCGGAGCCGCTCCCTAAGAAGAGGAAGCTCCTGGATCCAATTCCTCCGCCTTCTCAGGAGGACCTATTGCGAAAGAGGAGAAACACAGAGGAAGTGCGAACCCTCCTCGACTCTTACCGGAGGATTCGCTTCTGCCTTCAGAGAAACGATCCTCGCCTCATGCCCGATCTCGAACAAGCTTATCTCTCTCTCATCTCCGCTTCGAGAGGTTACTCTTTTTCTTTTTCTTCTTAATCTTTCACATTTTAGACACCGGGGTTTAGTGTTTTGGGACGGAACCTGGATACTTTCTAGTCCAGTAAACCCCCCAATCAAGCCTTTTTTGAGCTCTATACCTAGCCTCAATTAAGCCGTAGAAAATCAATTCAAATATAACTCAAATTCAAATTCATAGGTTGCACAAGTGTACAACAAATTGTGGCCGAATTGATTCCTCAGTATGCATCATTTTGCCCCACGGCACTGGAGGCTGCTGCAAAAGTCTCCATTAACATGTACAACTGGAGCTTCTCTATCGTTTCAAGGGGAGAAGATGCCAACCTCTCGGCTTACCACACTGCCAGAGCCTGCATACTTGGCCTCACAAAGATCTGCCATGCAGCATCCCGTAAAGCACCCGCCTCATCAGTCATAGCTGGCATATGCTCAGCTGTTTTTGCCAATGTCCTGACCTTCTTTGTTTCTACCTTTGAGGGGAAGGATATATATCATATTGGCAGGGGTTATATTACAAGACTGCAAGAGCCGATGGAGCTTTTGTATGACATAAAGGAGAGAAAAGATGGCTGTGGGGATGAAAGAGAAACTGATTATTTGTACAAGTTGTTTGAGCTTAGGGTTTTGTGCTTGTTATGCATATTTATGATGTCACCAAGGAATGTGATGGAAGCATGCTTTGAGATTGGTGTTTCAGGAGAGGTTGATGGGATGGGTAAGGCCGGGGTTTATTTTGTAAATCAGATTTGTCATGATTTGACTGACAATATTGCTCACAAAGAAGAAAGTGGAATGGATGATGCTCCGGGTACTTCTCCGGTGCCACAGCAGAACAATTGCTACAGCTACATGCAAATGGTATGTGCAGAACTTATGTTTGTGATCTTATGCAATAGTTAGAGAACTTCATTTGTACTGTACCAATATGTAACCAGTAAAATTTAATTTGTTATTGAACTCAGTGCCTCTCCTCCACTGCAAACAAAAATGAAGCAACAAAAGACAACTTTCATTATCGTGCTTACCAGTTACCACCTCTTTATCCATGATCATAAATTAGGCTGTTTGAAAAATCTACACAGAATCAAGAGATTATTAGACCAAACAAGAACTTTAAAAGGCCAAAATTTTGCAGGCTATTTTAATTTGATATTTTCAGTGTTTATCTAGTAACTGACTCCAGTTAGTGGACTTCCTCATGCAGGTGATTAACCAGGACCCATCTTTTAAAGCTTGGATTGTTTCAAAGCACAAGAATTTACCTGTATCACCTAGCCCAAGGGCAATATTGGAAATATCATCTCATATCGAAAGAGTTTTGGCTTCTTTACCAGAAGAGTTTGATGAGAAAAAGAATGAGGTTAGTTGCATGACGGCACTTTCAACCCTTGTATCTTATTGAATCAAGGTTTTTGTGACTTACAATGCCTTCTTTTGTTGACTGTGGTTACTGTCTCATATTCCTTTGAGAACATTAAACTATCCTCTCTGCCCAAACTGCTGCACCTTGTCCGTTGTCTGATTTTAGATGCGTCTGAGAGATGGCGTAGTTTGGTGCTTCTGGATAACTTTAAGAGGAGTACCATTTACTTACTTGTTTTTGGGATTTTATGGATTTTGATTTTGTGCTATCATGGCCATTCTTGAGGTTTCGTACGGTGTAGACAAATCTGCTGCATATAATGTATCCTTTTTTATGTGTAGGATTTCTCAGCGAGTGAAGAAATGCAAGAATCCCCCAAGAATTTACCTAGTGATGCTACTAATTCTACTGATTTAAACCTCGCCAATAACATTCCAGAGAAAAGGGTAGAAAAACAACTGTCAACTAGTGGTACGGCTACCTTGAATGGCTCTCCCAACAAAATTTTTGACTTCAACAGGAATGCTGTATCTAGCTTCGTTGTCTCAGCTTCAAAGGAGCTCTGGGTCAGTTGTCATGGGACCAATGCCACTGAATCATCTCTCAAGTCAAAATTTGAGGAGTTCGGGCCATTGGATCGATTCCTTTTCTACTCTCCTAAACATTTTGCACTAATCGAGTACAAAAACATTATTGATTCGATAAAAGCACATGGTTTCATGCAAGGATCCACAATGTGGGGTGGATCTCTCAAGGTTAAGTACTTAGATAGAGGGTTAGGAAGTAGGGGCTTTGCTGAGG
The DNA here is from genome assembly GCA_031770325.1 of Bolboschoenus planiculmis. NCBI lineage: Eukaryota > Viridiplantae > Streptophyta > Magnoliopsida > Poales > Cyperaceae > Bolboschoenus > Bolboschoenus planiculmis. The sequence goes on from CM062771.1 coordinate 3,959,569, forward strand.
GCGTTGCAGTAGGTGACAGCTGTCATGTATATGTGGGTAATGTGCTAAGTCTCCAAGAGAGAGATGAGATTTTATCTGAATTGACAGGTTCTGGACTGAAACGACCCATTAACTTTGTGGATTTGAGCAGTGAGAATGCTGTGTTGATGGAGTTTGGGTCAGCAGAAGAAGCTGCTGTTGCAAAGGCCCGTATCAGGTCTCGTGCTTGTTCTAGTAGAAGTGAAGGACCTGCATGTGATAAGTCTGTTCCTGGAAGGTTAGACCTGTCTTACCATTTTTCTTTTTTTTTTTGTCAAATAAAGATATGTTTGTGCCCAATTCTGGCAAAGAGAGTTAAAGAGCTTCGCTTTGAACATTTAAGAATAAAGTTTTTACTTCAAATCCACTTATATGAACAATAGTTAGTAGTAAAAGCGATCTGTTACTTAGAAAGGATGCTCCGCATTCTTGAAGTAATCTTATTATCTTTTTTCTTTTGTTTTCTATTCACTAATGCTGTCAATACTTTTTAAATTTTAATTTATCTCAATTGTTGCAGGGTTTCAACTGTAGTACAGAATGATGAACCACAAAGGACATCAAGGACATTCTATTCAGCTGAATATATGTCATGTCATCGATCTCCAAGGCTGAGCAATGAGAGCGTTGGTCCATGTCCACCAAGTGCGCAAGTTTTTCGACCTGGATGGTTCGATAGAAGTGGTCCGGAAACACCAGATTTTAACAGTGGCATCAATCCCTCATTCTTTGGTAGGAAATATATGCTTCTTCTGATCATATTAGTTCTCACAAATAGTAAAAACTTTTGAGAGGATTTTAGGGCTATTTACTTTTCTTAATAATGACCCGAAAATCATCTTACGTATGTAGCTGCAAAACTGACTTAATTCATATCCTTTCTTCATTCATAGTTTCATCTCCAAAACAGATATGCACATGCGCGCGCACGTGTTACGCTGTAAACCAGTTATTCTGGATTTGTACATTTTTATTCTTATTAAGGAACCCAATTACCAAAGTTCCAAGTACAGAATGCCAAGTGAAAATTTTCTGAAGTGGGAAGATCGCAGACTTTGTCTGCGAACTTCAAGTGTGTAATAAGTTACACAAAGTCTGCAAATTCCCTGTGTCCGCTACCATTGTTAGAAGTATGACTGCAGATGTCATCTGTGAACCAAAAAGTGATTAGCAATCAGTGTTTGAGATCTTTGAAGTACTCAAGAAAGAATGATTTTAGGTTCCATTTCAATTGCTTTTATTTTCATATTACTATAGAAAAAAATACTAGTCAGATTGACCTGTTAATTATGTCATTTCACATTTCCAATTATGAATTACCATACCTGGTTTTGATTTGATTTCACTTTCTCAAGGTCCTTTGTCTACTAGTGGTGACAGACAATCGCAACTGCGGCCTCACCAGAATCTTGCCATGATAGATCCAAAATTAGCTGCCTTACAGATTTCACCAATTCGACCTATCTTACCACCACCGGTATCTGCATCATTTCTGCCTCCTGCTCCTCCTTATCCCCCTCCAACCAATCAAATGTCTCAAGGAATTATAGCTACCAGCAATTTTCGTATAAACTCAACTGCCCCTCTTCCGTTCATCCCTTCTTCAGTCACACCCCTCTCCCAACTCCCACGGACTTCCTTGCAAAATCCTGAGAAAATAATACCTCCTCTTGCACAGATTCCAGGGACTTCTTTGCAAAGTTCTGGCAATCAAGTGGCTCCCCGTTTCCCCCATCCCTCTCTCATGCCTGGAGTCATACAACCACCTCATATTTTACCTGGCCCTATACCGCCAAATCTTGAATCAGCTAACAATCAAAAGTGGAAGGGTACTTTATCAAAAAGCGGGGTTAACTATTGTACGATTTTTGCTGTCAGAGAAGAGTCAGATGCATGTAGATATGTTAATGGTGCTTCAGAACCAAAAGAGTAAGAAACTTTTACAATGTTTCAATTATTTTATGTAGTTGTTTTATAATTGAGTACATTATTTTTTCTAGTACTAACTTGAATTCTGCACAGTTGGCCTATTAAATTGGATGTCACAAAGCGCACTGATTTGAAGCATGTGAGGACTACATTTTCTAACACTTCTCCAAATAAGGTAAGCTGTTGAATATATATTGATAGAGATGTCACTGTAGTGTGAAAATTTGGTGGTATTATTTGATTATACTATTTCCACTTACAACTTTGCAATATATAATGCAGCGGGAGGTGTGTCGTTTGCTGCCGAGTTCCAGCAGTGATCAGAAAGGGGTATGCAGCTCTTCATTAACACTGTTTATCAAATTGCAAATAGATTATTTGTGGCATCTACACTAGATTTTGCAAAATCCATGGCCATTATTGCTAGTCACTACACTAGTACTTGTACCAATCATGCATATAGAGGCCATGTCTAATACTTTGCAAAAATTTAATGCTTAACGTTTTGACAAGTTTGGTGATTATTCTGGTTTTGTCATGGCTTATGTTATTGTGTTTCATTTTTGCAGTTCCATGATTTCATTGCATACCTAAACCAAAGAGAATGTGCAGGGGTGATAAAAATCCCTGGGATAAAGCCCATGTGGTCGCGCCTACTTTTTATCCTGTCTCATTCAGCTGAGAATTGTACCATGCTAGGTATTAACCAAAATCCTTCTGACTGTCTCATTGCTTTGGTTTTGCCTAGAGATGCCAATTCAGAATAGATGCAACTTATTCATTAACATTTGCTTGGTTATCCAAGGATACCAACAGCAGCCCAGTATTTCCTCAAGTGAGATTTTCTATGTAATTACTTGAGTGTTGGCTGTCATGTTTATACATATCTGCTACTGTTAAATTTTGTCTATCATGCGGAACTTGTGTAGAAAATGTGTTGTTTTGGTGCATGCATCCGCAAAGAGCCCCAGTTGATTTCATCTTATGCTGCTGCTTATGTGTCATAATTGTTTTGCATTATACTAAAAGGAGAGGATATTAGAAATAGTGAAAAAGCAGGTACATAGGAGACGTCGAAAATTTTGCCGGGAAGCATGTGAAGCTCCAGTGCAATACTACACTCTCTTCCACTGACGGGTAGGTCCCGGTAGTCCGTCAGATCACGGCAGTACTTCCCCAGGTTAGGTCATCCCTCATCGCGGCGTCCGGGGCAGTTGATTTCGTAGTCTCTAATACTCCACTAATATAATAATGAGAATAATAACGGAGTGGATTCCAGCTGTGTCCCCCACGAATTTCGTGATTCCACAGGAAGAAGCAGAGCACTTTCTGAACTTCCATCACATAAAAGACTCTAAGTTCTAACAAAAGTGGGACCCCAGTCCAGTTCATGCGGTCGGAGCTGCTATCCACTCCAAACGAATTTATTGGATCCAGACTGTTCGTTTAAAAATCAATTATTCGCGACACAACATTTTTAAAAATCATGGACACGATACTTCTCTAGACATATTTGTCAAATTGAGCACCATCTGAAATATAGATTATATATTTTTTTGTGTAATTTTTTCATAGAAAAAAGTTGGTCCGATCGCAAGTGTTTTAGTTCTCCGTCTCATACATCATGAGTTCAAATTCCAACTCGTATATTTTTTTTCTGAGAAATATTACTTTTTTTTCTCACAAGTACGAAGACGTGACCCAAAAAATAATAATAAAGAATGTTGAAGTAATTAATGCAGCATGTAAAAGTTTGTGTATGCTTGTGTGAGACCCTACACAAAAGCTGTATTCTCTTTTCTTTATATGTCTTGTCTAACAAAAGCAAGAGTCAAATCTATATCTAATATATGGCCAAGTGTCCACGACGTGTCTGAAGAGTGTCACTGGTATGTCCTTACATAGACTGTGTCGTGTGTTTTCTTTGACCGTGTCAAAGCTGTGTCTATGTGTGTCGCGCACGTGTCTGTGTCTGTGTCTGTATCTGACACTTGTCGGACACGGGTGTGGCTACACAGACCGTAATGTAAATATCATGCCGCATAATCGCTCCTATGAACTCACTTCTAAACATCTTCTATGAACTTCCCATGTAATATATACTGAAATGCGTACTTGCTTATTATGTCGATGCACATATGTTTAATTTAGTTAAGATGTAATCATTGACAATTACCAGGTGATTTGATTAAGACAAAACACATTTTGACAATTGTTAGCAACTATCTTGATCTTATAATTTATTTTCGGACTCATTTAAAATGTATGTTTGATTATTGCTTAATGCATACTTGAGTGTTACATCAATGTACATATGGCTATCGCACTAATGCAAATTTACTTGTTTTTTTTTAAGTTGACCAAAAATTGCTTGTCGGGGGATTGTTCAGTAATGTTTTAAGTGTGTGATGAAACATCACATGCAGAAAAAATGTATGTTATGTTTAATCATATCACGAATTTTGAAGCATCGTAAGGAATAAGGACGGATGGATATAATTCATGGGATGAGTTGTTTTCTTTCATTTTTTGTGGGAATTTAGAAATGCAAACACGTGATTGGATCAAGATCGAACGGTCTGGAAGATGGTAACATCATAATCTATCGAGGTTGAGGGAGCGAGAAGATTATGAAGTTTGCCTGGCAATTGGCAAACGCAAAGGGCACAAGAAATACGTCCAGCGGCGAGACGCGCAAGCGCAAGCGAAAGCGAAAGAGTAAAAGTTACAAATTTTCTGGTCACCTCCCCACTCATGATTCATGAGGAGGCAGACAGTTGGTGCGATAGTAACTTTTCAAAACAACAAAAAAAAAAGGAAAACAACAGACGTTTGTCCGATAGAGGACTAGAGGACTAATTATTGTACGCTAGTGATCCTCTGTGACGCAATTAAACAAAAAATGCTGACATCAAACGACACGCCTCTTGCGCTTGAAACCCTTCGTCTTTGGCCTTGTTTCGGAGGAGAGTATAATAATTCATGTATCAGAATCGCCACAATGAATCAGAAATCCATTCTTTCATCCTTCCCGCCTCTTGCGCTTAAAACCCCACGCTTTGTCCCTTCTTTCCCAAACTCTCCTCACTCCTTTTTCTCTCCGCTCAAAATGAAAATGAAAATGAAAATGGAGGTTCTCTCCCCCCTCTCCGAAATCTCATTCCTTCTACTTCTATTCATCTCCGGTGCAGTTTCCGACGACCCGTACCGGCTTCTCACCTGGACAATTACCTATGGCCCCATCTCCCCTCTTGCCACCCAACAACAGGTTCGCATCATTAACTTTTCTTTTCTTTTCTAAAAGAAAAGCAAATTCACTATACTTCTGCACTTTTCTGAATTCATTTCTTTCGTTTTTTGTTCGAACTTAGGGGATACTGATCAATGGGCAGTTCCCAGGGCCTCCAATTGATTGCGTAACTAATGACAATATAATTGTCAATGTTATCAACAAACTCGACGAGCCTTTTCTTATAACTTGGTATGTGCCAGATCGATATCCTTTACTGATAACTAGCTAAAATATGCACCATTTCATATCCAAATTGATTGAGTAAGTTAACGCAACCCCAGAACCCACACACAATGTGCATATAATTTGGTTCTTAGAACCTTATCTACAATATGTTTCATGACATTGGTGTTTTGGCAACTAGGAATGGGATTAAACAAAGGAAGAACTCATGGCAAGATGGGGTCTTGGGAACAAACTGCCCCATCCCACCAAACTCAAACTACACGTACAGATTTCAGACTAAAGACCAGATTGGTACATTCACCTACTTCCCCACTGTCGGCATGCAACGCGCCGCAGGTGGATTTGGAGCTCTTAACGTCTACCACCGGCCGCAGATCCCTGTGCCTTACCCAACTCCAGATGGTTATTTCACATTACTAATTGGAGACTGGTACAAAGCCAGCCACAAGGTATAAGCTGCTCTCCTTAAGGCATTTTATCAAATGGGTTTTAAAGTGGTTGTTTGTAATGTGTGTTTCTGTTTCTAAACTTGTAGGTGTTGAAGCAGAGATTAGACATGGGGAGATCTCTTCTTTTCCCTGACGGGTTGCTCATTAATGGAGCCCAGTGGCCATACTTAACTGCAAATGCAGGTATTATACAATTCTCATTTGTAAGTTTGTATCAACTTAGACCCGTTTTACATAACCTGCCTGGAAAATGAATCAACTCCGATCTGACTCATTAAGTCTCACATTAGGTCCACATTGACCCATTAAGAGCCCGTAAGCCACAGTTTTCCCAGGTTCCATAGGGTATTTAATTGAATACCCCGAGTTTTTGGAAAGTACAACATTCATGTACTCAAAAATAAGTTCAGGTAACGTCACTTTAAGAAATCAAATTTTGAATTACAAACATGATAAAAGTTTCAGAGTTCTACCAATGGCCCACATGTTTTGTGCTTGTTAGAAGTACTCCAGAGAAGTTTAAACTTTTTATTTGACAAGTTTAATTATAGTACCTTTTTCTTGCATTCTTAGGAAAAACATATCTGTTTAGAGTCTCCAATGTGGGTTTGACAATGTCCATTAATTTCCGAATTCAAAGCCACAGTTTGAAGCTGGTGGAAGTGGAGGGGACCCACACTCTGCAAAATATTTATGATTCAATTGATATTCATGTGGGCCAGTCATTGGCTGTCTTAGTCACACTGGATCAACAGCCTAAAGATTATTACATTGTCGCATCAACCCGTTTCACCCGTAAGGTCTTGACGCAGACTGCAGTCTTGCATTATGTGGGATCAAGTGTGCCTCTCTCAGGGCCGGTACCACCGGGGCCAACATACCAGGTCTACTGGTCCATGAGGCAAGCCAGGACATTCAGGTATTCATTTTTCTTTTTGTGTTCAATGTTTCATAAATATTCTAAATCAGATGTTTTCCAAGTCAGAGAGTTAGAATTGTTTGTGTAACGGCCAGTTGTAGGAATGCTACATATGACTTTTCAATAAATTTAAAAGCAGGTTTTTTCTTTAAATTATGATTTAAATACTGAGCTAAATTTGTATATGAACGTAATGTTGTGAATGTGTTTTGCACCAAACAGTCAAGTCAGCTATCAGTACAACAATGGTGAACCTATGCATGAATTGTTGTGAAGATCACTCTTTGTAGATTTACTGTTATAATATAAACATATTGATGTTTCATAGGTGGAATCTGACAGCAAGTGCCGCAAGGCCGAATCCTCAGGGCTCATACCACTATGGTACCATTCTCAAGCAGAGGTCTCTCATTCTTGCCAACTCAGCACCAGTAATTGCCTCAAAGCAGAGATTTGCAATAAACGGCGTGTCCTTTGTCATACCCAACACACCACTAAAACTTGCTGACAATTACAACATTGCCAATGTTTTTTCTTGGGATAGTATTCCGATTAACCCCACATATGGTCAAGCTGTGCTTGGCACACCAGTTCTACGGTTCAACCTTCATGATTTCATAGAAATAGTTTTCCAAAATACAGAGTATCAAATGCAATCGTGGCATCTTGATGGCTATGACTTCTGGGTAGTTGGGTAAGTTTCTGTTATTATTCTTATTATTATTAATTTTCTGTAGTAGTAGCACAAGTTCCTGCTGTTAATATGTGTGTCTCTCTATGAATAATCTAATATGCTGATCTTGGAATGTACAGATATGGTTTAGGTACTTGGACAGAAGCCATGAGAAAGCGATATAATTTGGCTGATGCTGTAACTAGACACACTGTTCAGGTAACAATAATAATGAATGCAAGCCATTGCTGGTTTCAATGGAACCGGTGGGTCATGCCTATTTCTTACATAATAAATAATATATAAATAATGAATGCAAGTTCATCAGATGAAGTATTACTGCTGTGAAATATTTGGGTTTAACTAAAGTTAGCATTCCATGATTTCTAGGTGTATCCGAAAGGATGGTCAGCTATACTTGTCTCACTGGATAATGAGGGGATGTGGAATTTAAGATCATCAATGTGGGCACGACAATATCTGGGGCAACAATTCTACATGAGAGTATGGACTCCTCAGAAGAGCTACTCAAATGAGTACGACATCCCTCCTAATGCCCTCTTTTGCGGCAAGGCGGTTGGTCTTCATGCATAGGCAAGGTTAAAATAATTTTAACGTTGTATTTTTCCTGTGATAAGATTTTTTTTCGGTCATGATGGGGTGACTGAAACGTGAATATGCCAAAGTTGAAAAAAAAGAAGAACAAGTTGAAAATATTAGAGAGATATCAGTACTTAACTAATCTATTTTTTTGTAATTCTAGTAGATGGTCCAAAATTGTTTCTTGTAATGAGAAGTGATCTTTCTTTAATGATGGCTGTCTTCCTGTACTGACTTTTTACATGATAGGCCATGTTAATGCAAAGAAGTACAAGATTATAAATAGACTACCAGAAAGATAAAATGCTGAAAGCAAGCACTATTTCTTGTCATATTGCATCCATTAATTTTATTGGTTATACTGAGTAATAGAACTTATTTTAATCATTTCTAAAACAAGGTTAATAGTGACAATGAAAATGTAGACCACAATCTTCAAGCCTTCAAGGTGGATTAAGACCTTCAAATTATGGATAAAACCAGGTCTCTTTATGCAAAGTGGTTATTTGAGAAAAAGGCTTGGGCATGCGAAAATGTGGTTCTTGTGTGTCAAGTAGTACACTGCATATTTGTGTTTTTGTGAAAAAGGAAGTTACCAACTATAGTCTAAAAACAGAGAACATTTGGATTCCATGTGAACTTTTCGTGATATAAATCCAAGTTAAATGTCATGAGTCGTAGATAATCATAAAGCATTAAGATTACTCACAAGGAACGCGTAAAAGGTTATGCGGTTCTAAAAAACACCTACGATTTCTTATTGTTTTTTATTTGTTTTCTCTTTTGGCCTCTTACATCTCCAAATAAAAAAAATAAAAAAAAACTAGAGGTTCACTTCACCATGTCAAGCAACAGCCACAAAGTGTAGCAAGTAAACAAGCTGCTTGACTGGATCTTTTTTCTTTTTCTAGACAAAAAAAAAATACAATAAAGAATATTGACTTGATTGTATGTAAAAGATACAATTTGCTAAATTAACAGAGAATAAGATGATGTACAGAAATTTTTCATAAAACTAAAAAAATAACAAATTTCTACCATGGGCAAGTTCGATTGATTCAGGCTCTTGAAGGCTCTATTAATTCAAGTTCACAAATAGCAGTATACTTTATATCCTGTTTGTGCTCCATTACTTGAGTCGAAGGAAGCTCAACTTGGCCACCCCAAGCCTTAATTCTTTCTTCAGCGAATATTGCCTACACACTCATACATCACAATCTTTTTGTATCTAGTTTGTCTGTCATTTATTGCATTTCCATGCCAGAAACCTATGCATTGTCAGGCCGGATATTGATATGCACCAGATGGTATCAAACCTTTGTTGTTAGGTGATATTTTTCTGTGCTTAATTGAACCTTAATTTATGCCAAAAGAGGCACTAGTCACCCATTAGGACTGGTATGATCATAGAGGCCGAGAACCATATAGTAGGTGCAGTAAGCTATAAATTAAGAATTCGTTTGAAAATTGAAGTACCTCTTTCTGCCACTTGGTTTTGAATGTGATGATGAGCAAAATGAAAGTCTGTAGAACTGTGCCGACAAGCATCCCAATCCAAATTCCCTGAAGTTACATTGAACAATTTAGAAAAAAATGTTCTTAACCCAGGACTCTAAAAATCTGAATAGATGGTATAATACCGAAACATTCATCTTGAGTTTGAAGCCCAAAACAGCTCCGAGAGGCAAACCAACAATATAGTAACATCCTGTATTTATAAATGCAACTAATGATTGCCATCCTGCTCCGATGGACACTCCTGCAATGTAATCAAGTTGGAACCAGGTTGAAGCAAGATCAGCATTCTCTTGTAACTTTGTGTGCATGCTTGCATGTGATACAAGCACAAGTGGGCAGGTCCTCAACTTTAATGAATAGAAGCCTAAAGTACAACTCGGTTATAGAACTTGTTCTTGGTTTTGATGATTAATATGGCTTGGTATCTTCCAATTTTGTCAAATAGCATATGTCATGCTACACATCCTAAAGTGATTTTTTGTTTTGAGAATCACAAGCCCATGAGAGTACTTTGTTGTAGTACTGGTATGCCACTGACAAGTCATGAAAGATATAGTAATACAATTTCTAATAAGAATTATAGACAATTGGTTTCGGAAGAAAGTATACCAGAAAGAACTGGCTGGATGCTGTTGAGAAATATCGTAGCAGCCAAAAGAAACCCTAGTTTGGAAGTTTCTTTGATTAAATCAGGACTGTCTGTGAAAAATTTTGGTAGCTGTTTTCGTTCAATTAGAACTACAATTGTGAAAATTAATCCAATGACTGCTGATGTAGCGACGGCAATAATTACTGAAAACTTTGCAGCCTTTGGGTGGTTTCCACCAAGTTCATTGGAGACTCTTACACTGAAAAGTACATTATTTAATTAGTAATATCTATATTAATAATGAAGCATTTTATCCATTACTTTCATTTGACAAACTGATATTGGTCCAGGATTATTTCATCAATTAGTAAGTACAGTAGAGATTTCTATGATCCACTGGCTTACACCACCCACAGTCATCATCATAACCTTTTGGTAAAGTACCAACCTAAGGCATGACACCTATTTTTCTAGCCATAAGCATAACAGACAGTTATCTAAGTACCTGATCGCCACATTGAAACCTAGAGCAATCATAAATGTCCAGAGCTGGTAATTCATGCTGTTAAAAAAGAAAGAATGAATGAATCAGAATGAAATCGGAATCAAAGTTGGCACTGCCTGAATGCTTCTGATTGATCTTGCAACAAAATGCACTTGCAGATGTTTGCAAGGTAGTCATATATATTGAAGGTAGTCAAATGTTAGCAATTGCCTATTTATTTCTTGCTTGTATACTTGAGCTAATGCACACAGATTTTTTTGTGATGGAGAAACCGACACATTTCTCACCATATTAGGCCACTGGAGCTTGAACCTAGTACCTCTTGCAAGTCATTTTGGTTGCTTATCACTTTAATTGGATTCAGAACTAAAGTTGATATACTCACAGGCTTGAACTTTGAAATAAAGCAACAGAATTTTAGTGGAAACTTTACCATATTGACATGGCACCAACTTGTAACTCGGGATTTTTCAATAGACCGACCAAAATTATAACAGCCGAGTAATACCAAAGCTCCAAACTGTCAAAAGAACAAACAAGTTAACCAGAACATACAAATATGAAGCAACCTCTAAAAGTTGAAAACCTTGTCCATATGTAATTCTGACCATAACATTACAGCAGAAGCAAGGGAGAGCTTCACAAAACCTGCAAGATTCTTAAATGCAGCCCAAGAGAATCCTTTCCATGCTTCGGGGAAAGCCCCACAAATTAGGTACAAAAATTGTGCCAAATTGATAAGCCACCATGAAATATTGCCAACCATAGCAGCTCCAATCAACCCTTTACCCAGCTTAATCACAAAAACCCAATTAAGCAATGCATGCACACCAAGTACCGCACCAGAAATGGCCGTCATGATCCATACCCTGCTTTGTGATTGGAAAAATTTTTGCAACGGGAAGTTGAAGGCATACGCAAAGACTTGAGGTATGGCCCAGAGGGTGTACAGTCCTGCTGTTTCTGAGATTTGCTCTGATTGGTGAAGAATCCTTAGGATCGGGGATGTGAAAATGTATATGGGGGTGAGGAATAGTGCTGTTATGAGACAAATGATCCATGATCTTTGCATGTAGATGCCTAGCATTTCAAATTGGCCAGCACCAACCGCTTGGCCGCAAAGGGTCTCGAGTGCACTCCCCATGCCTAGCTAAAAGATTGAAAAAAGAAGAAGAAGAGGTAACTGAAATGAGTATTGACTATAACAAAGCCTGCAACTCTTGCTCTTTTCTAAGAAAAAAAGGTAAGCAAGAGATGTAAAGGTGTCAGCACTCAAGTAGTCTGAACTGCTTAAGGAAAACTTAATTGAAGTAACCACGGAAAAGGAAAAGGTCACAATTCAAAGTTTCTATAGAAAGCTTCTGTTTTTGTTGGTTTAGATTGACCCCTCAAAATAATCAATTGACCAAGTTGTATAGAAACTTTCAATTTCCTACTGTGCAGATGAACTTTCTATAAACAGGATGCCGGAATCACAGAAAAAAAAGGAAATTACCAGAACCCCATAGACGAAGCCTTCTATGACATTTTCAACCACTGCAACAGCATCCAGCTCAACATCTCCTATGCGCCCAGCAAATGCAACGGTCACAAAACTAATTGAAAATTGAAAGACCAAGGTTAGAATCGCCGGAAGTGCAATGTGCCAGAGCTTCTTGGACTCATGCCAACACTTCTTCACAATCCCTAGCATCGATCTCGACTAATTCTGACTCCTCCAACGAAGCTTGTGCAATAGGTGCTCTCCTATCTCAATTAATCATGGATGAGCTTGTATTAGAGTTTTAGGTCAATATATAGTTATAACCACCAAAACCACAAGTGGGAAACTTTTAGTACTTGGAAGTAGGTAAGCAAAGCCATTTGTCGTATAATAATCTTGATTTGTTTGGTGGATTTGACATGCATATATATATATATATATATATAGTATCTGATTAAATTTAAATGGTCTGATGTCAGAACTTGCGGAGAATCATATATACGCATGGTGCTTAATTAGAAGCAACTAGCTAGCTCCTCGTAATTTTTTGTGAACGCTAATTAAGTGAAAATTTCACTTATATATATATAATTTTAATTTGAAACTAATATGACCGACTGTTAGTATAAGTATTAATTGTTCAGATTGACACTGACTATATGATCTAGACTATATGGCTAGCATTTAAAGCATATTAATTGGGCTAATTAACTCCTTTAGATTGATATTGTATTGACATATAAATTATAATTGACTCAGCTCTTGTTCTTTAATTGGGTATATTCAAATTAACATCTCATCAAGACTTAAAAAAAAAAGAGATTTATCCTTGAACTAATTAGAATGCTAAATATATAGAAAGATACGCATGAGGAAGACAATATTTCCATGACGAGCCTTTGCTTTTCTAATTAGTATATTTATTTGTTGAAGCAGACAGGCAGACAAACGAGGGAGAACCTATTCAACTGCCTTTTGACTAAATTAATTAGGTGGATTCGAAACGTGTGTGGCTCTAACAATGTAGTCATCAGTGCCATAATGGTTCTCCAATCTCCACCTGTAAGGAAATAAATGATAGTTTGATACTTATATAATAGATATAAATGACTGTATGTTTGTGACCATAGAAAGCATAACCCTGTGAATTTGGACACAGCGAGCTAGTTCGCAGGTCTTTGTCACTGGAGGTCATTGTGACCGTTCTCTTGGTCATTTCTTTTGATGACATTGACATTGTGCTTAATCCGATTGAGATTTGTAAACAGTTTTCTCCTCATCTACCCCCCCCCCCCCCCCCCTCTTTTTTTTAATTAAGGTCCGAATTCCCATGCATTCACACGCTAATGTTGACTCGATGGATATACATTAACATTCTCACATATGAATGTTTCGGACAACTCCTAACAATGCATGCTTGGTGTAAATGTATATTTTCAAGCTTTTTACATCTATCCTTACTGAGAAAGATGAAAGATGAATCGGTCACAGTACACATCAAAACATCATGCGCTATATATAGATATATAGCGATATAGATATGTCTACATACATTCTTTATTAAAGTCAGATGGCGATTAAATAACAACGAACATACAAAATTCAACGAGGTCACACAAGAAAACCCAGCAAAAGAGAAGAAAGGTCTCTTTTTGAAAGCCCGTGAATCAAGATCCATGCGCTGTTGCTGGCTTCTTGACTTGTTGCTGCTGAAGCAGGCAGCTCTACTATACTAATTAGTAATTAGTAATTAGTAATTAGTAATTGCTTGCTGTCAGTGTAATGCACTAGACTACCAGTGTTGTGTTGTACTTGTACACACATGCCTCAACACCTCCCTTCAGACAGTAATCAATGCCCTCGTTTCATTTTTAGTTTACAATAAGAAAATAAGCTAGATGCAAAATAACACGAGTCAAGTAGATACCAAGATAATAATAATCAAAGATCAAGCTGAGTAAACAAAAAGGAAAAGAAGACTCCACACAAGGAAAACAAAGTACGGGGAATTAATGATTCCACAAACCATTATTATGGGGCAAATAGGGCCAATTAACACTTATACACAAGCACAACGGGTGCGAACTCTAACAGACAAAGCACACATTAATTCCATTAATAATTAAACACACTGGCTTACAATGGCAATCACAAACCAATAGATTACAAAAGTCCTAAAATACAATTCACACCACCAAGTAGTTAATATCCTACCCAGAACCATTTATAAAACACCGTCTCCAGTGCCCGGAAAAATTACATGACCTAAAAGGCAATAAGGCTAGCAATCACAAGCACACCAACTACAATAAGCAAAGCCTTGAGGTACACATCAGCCTGTTGTCCCTGGTTGTGAGCCCCACCACCACCACCTTGCCGTGGAAAACCATGTGCATGCCATCCATGAAATGAATGGCCATAACTATATGGGAAGCCAGCTGTTGGCCCATAGGCGGCAGCATGCGGAAAACCATGCACCTGGAAACTCAACAAGGGGAATAAGCCCCCAATAGCGGCCGAAAAGGTATAATTTCCCCACCGGCCCACAGGCCCTCCTGGCCCACCAGGCCCAACAGCCCCAGTAGGTCCACCTGCACCTGGTCCACCTGCACCTGGTCCACCCATGAACCATGGGTTTGGGTTACTGTGAAACTGGTTTGGGTCAGCCTGGGGTGCAGTGGCAGGCCGTTGCCCGGTGGGCCGGCTTGGGATAGATGAACGGGTTCGTGGGTCAGTTCTGGTCTTGCCCCGCCCATAAAGTGGTACAAGCTTGTCTTCCTCAACTAAGGCTTTGCACACAGGGCACTCTGGTGAGTGCGCATGCATGTGTAGCCACTCATAAAGGCACGGCCAGCAGAAGAGATGGCCACATAAGGTCACGATTGGGTCTTGTGCCAGCTCTAGACAGATGTTGCACTCAAAGCTACCTGATTCTTTGTTGCCTGAGTTTGTGCTCCCATTGCCATTGCTACTTGTGGATTCGTTAACTCGGCTCGACATTATGATTCTCTTTTTATTTCTTGTGGATAGGTTGCTTTCTGAAATTGAAACAATTGTCTGGTTAATCATTGTTCTGGATCATAATGTAGCTTAGAGATTGCAAACTTAATTAATCATTAATCTGTATATTGACTGGATCATTACATGTATAATACCAATGGCATTAGCTGTGTAAGACTTTCTGAAGTCTTTTGTACCTTTGGGCAGGATGAAAAATAATAATAATAATAAAGTAATCAACACTGAATGGAGGGGGCATCACTGGTACTGTACCAGTATGTCTCTTACCAGTACTTACTGGTTCAGTGCCAAACATATAGCTATACTAAAGACCATAATAATATAGAATCCAGGGTCAAGCCCAAACAGATCTTTTAATATAATCATACTAAAGTCCTAAAGACCATAAACAGTACAAGTGAACAAACATTGTATGCAGAAGAATAGCTATACTAATCATGCCTCCTGATTCCTAAAGAACACTACAGAAAATAGGATCAAAATAGAAAACCAGCTAATCTATATGGCACAAGCCATTTTAAATTCCATACATGATATAAGCTCTTAAGGAATTAAATCATATGTCAAATTCAAGGATTTCAAATCAATCAAGTTCATTATATTGAACCCAAGATATTGAAAAATCATAGGCCTAACTCCCGAGTTGGGCGTACTCTGGGTATCTATTTTCAAGCTGGCCGTAGTCTAGATATCAATGACAAAAACTGCTAGCTTTACAAATCAAGAAGGATTTCAAGTCTAGGGGAAAAGGAAAGACAAATCAATGTATGGGATTCCAAAATGAAGGCAAATTAATTACTGAATCCAAATAAGCTATTGGCGAAATGAGAGCAGATCTCCTACCTAATAATCCCAAACCCCTCCCCCTCTACCTCGAAATCTATTGTTCATGGAGTACCTGTACCTTACTTAAAACTAAAACTAGGACCTTGTATGTTCTTCTATGACAGCAAGCAATAAGCAATTGAGCATGAGTCCAACTCCATTGCTGCGTTGCTAGCATGGTTGGGAAAATCTATGAATCGGCAGCTCACGATCTGATTACTGCGCGATTTCCCAAAGCGACTGAAAGAAGGCTCGAATCGGAATCGGAAGAGACTGACCTTAATCTTATGTTGGATTTACGCCGGTTCTCCCTCCTTTCCTTCCTTTTGGTTCGTTTGCGAGCTGCGACTGATGTGAGGAGTCTTCAGATTTGATTTGATTTGATTTCTCTAAATTTTCTTTTTTCTTTTTTTGTTTTTGGGACAAATAAATAAATAACGCCTATACTATAGGCAGATTCATTAAAGTTGGGATGTATTTGATGATCAAATCGGGGGCAGCGTGACGTACATACGTATGTATACGTGTCGTCAATTCTAAGAAGCTGCCTGCTGGGAGCCCAAAAAAAAAACGGGGGCAATTTTCTTGGGCCGATTTGTTGGGCCATTTATTCCCCGAAATTTTTTAATATAAAAAAAAAATAAATCAAATTAAAAATATACGAAAATATGATACAAATTGTGAGATATAGATAAAACGGATTCGTCAAGTTCGTTCTCAGAAAATTGAACCGTGACTATCAATCCCGTTTCTTAGCTCTGGGAGCGAGCTTGCCAAGTCCGCTCCTAGAGCTCAGGAACAGACTTACCACTCGCGTTCCTAAAGATGCATTTAATTTGAATTTGTTGGGACCATTCGACCATTCTAAGAGCGTGCCTGCCAACCTCGCTTCTAGAGCCTGGGGCATGCTTGCCAACCCCACTCCTAAAGCGTGGGAGCGGGCTTCCCACCTCCGCTCCCAGACTTCACCAAAACCCTCATTTTCTCTTTCTCTTTTCCTTTTTGCACCGCCAGCTTTCCCATCTTTTCAAAAAATCACCAATATCAAATCTGGTAGCATTTTTTGCCAACAGATCTGAATCGTCCAAACTACATTTACTTAAATTTGAGGTAAGTTTTTTTAAATAATTTTATGAAAATATCGTTATAAAATAATTAGAAATTATTTTAGAAAAGTAATGTTTTATACAAAAAAATATAGTAATTAATTAAGACAAATATACTAAAAAAGTTATTACATTGTGATAAAATTCACAATTTTTTTAATGTTATGCTAAACTAAAAAAATGATAGAGAAAAAATCATGACTATTTTGATTTTTATTTTGTAATTTGGTGATAATTATTCCAATAAGTGTCTACTTCAGTGGTGAGACAACTCACAATGTATGTACGGATATAGAATATACAAAGGGTCCACGACTTACACTATCAACGAGCGAGAATGTAACCTTGAAAGAAATAAAGAATATGATATATCGAGGATTACAGGTTGTGGAGTCTCAATACTCGATGAAAATTTAATGTCGAGTTAATATTGGACAAAATGAGTTATTTTTTCTTTAATGTGATGCCGGTATATGACGAGAACTCGTGGAAGATAGCTTATGAGATGTTATATTCGAAAATAAAAATGGTTGAATAATATATTAAATTGAATCCCGTGCAAAGTGATTGGAATGATGCATTGTTTGTCGGTAGCCAACTGAGTAGTAGCAATGCCCCATGAGTGATATTTTAGCAATCAAGTGTTGCAAATCCTTTACCAGAATCCAGTACGTTGGCAAGTATAATAAATTTCAATCAAATCCCCACCGATGAGAATGATGATGATGATTATTATCACAATGTGAAATTGGATGAGAGTAATGATTCCTCAAATGAGTAGGATAATGATGAAGATAAGGAGGATGTTGAGGGTGATAAGGACAATGAAGATATTGGTCCGATAGTGACCAATATGAGTCAGGTAGAGCAATACATTCTATTTAAGGGTCGAGGCACAGTCCATCCAGCTAGCAGTTTTTATGATTTTTCAAGTTGGATTCCCGCAGATATTAACATTTATGGAACCAAGGTATCGGTTGATGGTCATTTAGTTGAGGATCATTTTCAATCGAAAGAACACCTTCAGATTATCATATCTAGATGACATATTGAGAAGAACCGAGATTTTGAAGTGAAAGACAACAATAAAAAAAATTGAGGTTAAAATGCAAAGATCGCAATTGTGAATGGAGTTTGTACGCCACTCATATGGGAGCTGATGACGCATGGGCTATTAAAAAAATTCCCTTACAAAAATATTTGCAGGGTAACGGCTGTCAGAATTTGATCATGTTTAGCTGGCCTCCAAGATGATGGCGGATATCATCGGCGAAGATGTGGAAAAAAAATCTCTCCCTCCATTAATCAAGTCCGTGGATTAGTCAAAAAAGTATTTTTGAGCGTTAATCCAAAGTACAATAAGTTATGGTGTGCCCGGGAGATTGTTGTTGCTTACATGTTTGAGAGTTGATCGGGTTCATATGCATTATTGCCTCGATTGTTAAATGTCATTATTATATCAAATCCTGTCATTAAAGCTCAAATTATATTTGACCATTTGCCATGCTCATGTCAGTTCAAATATGCAGCATGGGACTTTGGTCCTTACATTGAGGCATTCTGTTATCTCCGTCCTGTCATAAGCATAAATACATCATTTCTTAAAGGTAGATATTAAGGAAGTTTCCTTATTGTTGTTGGATATGACACTGAAAACCAGCTTTTATCACTTGCATTTGGACTCATTGAGAAAGAAAAATCTCTAATTAAGGATGATTTATGAGATGTTTAAGGCGAGAGGTGTTTAGAGATAACAAAAGAATATGTATCATATCTGATCGATACGCAGCAATAAAGTACATTTTTCAGAATCTTGGATATGGTTGGCACGAGGAGGCAAATGAAGCGGTGCACCGCTTATGTGTACAACATATATTGGTGTTTGTGGGTTGGTGAGATGAATTTTTGTAAGAAATTTGTTGGCTTCAAATGCACATTGTAATATCGTTGTCCTTAAAGCTTAATCGTCCCCACCAGGTATCAGCTAGTGTGCAACTGGTATAATGAATATCTTCTCAGAATACTGAAGCATGTCTGATGGCATTTGTACAAACGAAATCAAATCCGGATAATATTAGAGATTTGACAAAACTATTGGATACTTATATTTTTTATAGCAATTTATGATAAGTGGATTTGATAGAAAATTAACGAAGAAATAAAAAAACTTGTATAACTCAGATTTCGGAATTTTTGAATGGTGTTGATGTATATGATGTATCTTAAATCAAGATTTAAATCAAGATATGCAAAGTATTTATAAACATTCAATACCGACATGAATCAAGTCGGTTTTGAATTTGATTCTTTCACAGCAAGATTAATACCAACTCATGCTACTTAAGCATGTTTATCCACTACTACCGACTTTACATGTCTCAAATGCTATTTCACTTAGCATCTTCTCCATTTACAACTAAATGGAGGCTTCCATTAATTTAAGATTTTCTATGCACACCACATTGTGACCATTCATGTGTCAAGCTTGTGACACCATACAAGTCTCAAAATTCAACATTAATTTTTCAAAATAAAATACACCCAATTTTGAAAACAAAAATTATTTTGAAATCTCCAACAACTTATTTCCGAAAACTTGTTAAAAAAGTGCCATAATAAATTTACAATTGAGCAGTTCAAAAAGACATGCAGGAAAAATAATCCATGGAAATTCAGAACCGGTTTAAAACAAGTTTGTGGGTGGAGTACAGATGAAGCAGGATACTTAAAAGGTGTTGAAAAAAAGATAACACAAATCTGAATGAGGATGAGACTTCTCATAAATGATCGTTATGTCATGATCAAGGACATAGATATGGCATAATGGCAAGTAATGGTGTCGAGTCCCTTAATAATGTTTTCAAGGAAGCTCGCGGTTTACCAGTATGCACAATTGTGGAGGTAACATACTACAAGCTTCTAGAGTGGTTCAACAATAGAAGACTGCATACATGAGAATTGGCACAAAATGAAAAGTTATTTTCTGAAAGGGTCATCAAAATATTGAAAAAAAGGGCAGACCAAGCACCTAGACATGAAGTAAAAATAATTGATTTGGATGACAATGTGTATGAGGTAGTGGCCAAAGGTAAACATGTCACAAAAATACAGGTATTGCTTGTAAGCATGTTCTAACAGTGTGTGATGTTCAGAACTTTAATCTCAATATATACACATATCGGTAATACAGTATGGACGCATTAGTCTGCACAAGGAAGGGTCAGTTCGAGATTTTTGGCATGGAAGAAGATTGGCCTAAATATGATGGAGATAAAATCATACCCGATCAAAAACTCATGAAAAAAGTAGGAGAAAGTCAAAGCATTTACCAACGACAATGGATGTCATGGAAGGAAGAATGAGTCTGTAACATTGTTTTCAATGTGACACGATTAATCACACAACCGAGAACTATACTCAATCAAATGTGCAAGCCGATATGTTTAATTAATTTATTTTTTATGTCTAAAAAAATAAAAATATTAATGTTATGTTGCTCTTTTTTTGTTTTAAAGGAACAAGTCAAACGATGTCACTCCAGTAGAGCTTGAAGTCGACAAAGATGAATTGCGAATTGACGGTGGACAACTCACAAAGGCTTCGATAAAGCCAAACAAGTCTTCAAGCTTGTGCTCACTTAAGTTCCCATGCCAGGTTGCTAACCTATTGGTAAAGGAAATTATTGAATCTCATTGAATTTATAAAATGTATTTTTTCTTGAACTATTTAAGATATATTGTGATTTTATTTTAAGACATTGCTTTATTTATATGTTGTGATGTTTTTTGAATTTTTAATTAGATGGATATTTAATTAAGTTGCTTTTTTGGATGATGTTATTATTTTAAGATTTTGTTTTGTGTAGAATTTTTGTTATCAGAGTTGAGATTTAATTTTATTACTGTATTTATGTTTGGTATCAAATTGGAGAGAAGGGATGTTGGGAGAGCACTTACCAGCCCCGCTTCCAATGGTCCAAGCCAAATACTGCAGCAATAACAATGGTTCAGTAATTGTTTTCTTACGGGCCAAACATGTACTCGACACTCGATACAAACATGCAAGCATCGTCGCGCCCCAATTGTATACCAATAGGTTCTCAAGGTTTTGCAAGAATCTCAAGTACATCATTAGAACGCTATTTTCCGATGCATCCGGAAAAAGACAAATCAGAAAAAATCTAGCAAACATGCCCATGTGTACCGAGCCACCTCCTCATTTGATGCACCTACATCCAAGCTCGGAAAAATCTCCCGCAATTACTTTAGCCTAATCTTAAACCCCAACTATAGCACATGATTGTCAAGATCAATTCCAAAACCCTTCTGAACAAGTTTGGCAGTATCCCGATCATTAGGTCCAACAATGAGAAGTTCATTTATATGCAGACCCCACAGACAACTCACATCCTACAAGATTATTGTAACCTCCTCAACTGACAGGTGAAATGTGTGAGTTTCTGGACGCCAACGCTCTACAAAAGCAGTAATTAATATGTGATCGATTTTTGCATATTGCACATGTGAAAGCTTATACATACCCAATTTCTTCAATGCTTGATGGCAGCTAGAATTGAATGGAATAACGGGTCTGTATGCCAGACGGTACAACACATCCTTAGGCTATAATATATAAAAATATTTTGTAAATAATATGATTGAGAAAGAAACACATATAGTCTGATTTATCAAAATAATATGATTGAGAAAGAAACACATATATTCTGATTTATCAAACAAATTAAATAAACATGAATTATGTTTGTACTTAGTTTTGCGAACAACTGATCCACTCTAAACATGCATTTCGGTATACCAAGTGTTAGATTTGTGTTCTAAAAATTATCATTTGTTGATTATCTTTTATATATGTTATATTTATGAATTGAATGTGATTTACATTTTGTTCCATGAGTTTTATATTTAGAAGTGTTCAAGAAGATGCACTTGGTCTTGAACTGCATGACTTTAAGTAAATAAATATACAACACTAAAATGTTCACAGGTCTTGCATATTAGCAGGAACACTAATATGACATATAAGACTGTCGTGTTGATTAAAAGTACGTTGTAGTTCTGTAAACGTTGATAAAGGATTATCATTTAATAACACGAATATATGAAATGCTTCATATATTGAACAGACCTAATAGATGAAACATTATATAGATTGTGTTAGTGTCATTAATGTTTTCATCGTGTCTCTGATTTCAAGATTGAGACATATATTGTTTTCACATGAGGAATGTACAACGTAATTATTATTAAAAGCTACTTGCAAGAAGTGGTGATAAAAATAATAATTCTTTATATGTAACTTGTGCAGGAAAATGATATATGTGAATAGCATCATTGCCACTCATTAATAATGAGAAATGATATTTTGGGCTTCTTGGTAAAGTAGAATTATAAATGGATCCAATACAACTGAAGTGCAGTTATAATTTTATAATTTGCTTAATAGAGATCAAGAAATAATTATAATACAAAGATGACACAGTCCTACTTTGTATGTTAATCAGAATATCATAAGGCAAGAAATGGACACAAATAATGACAAATGTTACATTACTGTAATGATCGCGTTTCGTAAAAGGATTACTAAACGTCTATGTTATTTGGGTAGCTGTAATGTATAGCTAGAATACCGCTTACAGTTTATGAAATTAAATATTTTATTTCATTGCCAACATAATATAGAACCTCAATATAGGTCACAACAACTGAACGGGAAATAAGAAATAAATACTATGTCACATGATGTGGTTGACTAGCAGGGAAATAAATATATATTGTAATGTGCATATTATGAGAATAATATTCATTGCACATATCATATCATAATATGTGAATATTATGAAATATAAATTTATTTCAAGCTCAAGCCCACACCAAAAACATATTTTAGCAAATTGAGAAAAGAATAAGCCCAAACAAATATTGATTATGACCAGTAAATTCGGATTACAAAATGGACAGATTTAAAGGCAACTTTGAATAAGAATTTGAAGGGACAAACATTAACCAATCTGGGCATATGATATATGAATTCTATAGCTCTTCGAATTTAGAATTCAATGGTGAAAGTTTCAAGTCGTTTGGAATTCCCTACAGAAAGTTATGATAATTTTAGTAATAAAAGGTCAGAAGTTTATTTGCTGTTTCGAATTGTGTTTATGTTTTAATACGAATTTAAAGAGTCTAATTATATTTCTTAATTGCTGTAAATAATAGAAAAAATATATATACATCATGCTTTTGTCTCTCTCAAGTTAGTCTAGAGTTTTTCCTCTAAAAATATTTTGCTAAAATATATATCGATTGATTATACAATCGATTAATTGACGGGTGAAAAGCTAGATGCGGAAGAGAGTTCGCTAGCACGAATTCGACACCGTTCTTGTTTCGGATTCAAGGTGAACCTCTGAGAAATCAGGCCACCTTAAATATCATATGTATGATATAAAATTCTCTATTGTAAGAATATGTATATGATTACGACATGGATAAATTAGTAATAATAGAACGATCTTAGATGTTATTTGATTAAATTTATTTTATTTTATCCGATTCGCATCATGAAATCCTTCGCCAAGAAGGGTGGAAATGGGTTCCTGATCGATTGTGTCATTATTATCTGCTTCGTTCGGATCCTCGAGTATGCTGTCAGTGCCACTTGGATCAAAATTTATCATTCTTAAACTATTTAAGATATAAATAAAATACTGTATTAGATAAAAGAATTGTCATTCAATAACTTCAATCTTAACTTTCGTACATAACACCTTAATTTTCCCAAATTGATTTTACATATATTAAAAAAAATTATATAAAATATGCACTATTAAATTTTTAAAACCAATTTACTAAATTAATTTTAAAACCAATTTACATAAACCACATGAAAAATTTTAACATCCTAAATAAATAATTTCTAATATAGCACTATTAAATGAAAATTTTTAACATATCACCACTAATTTACTTTCACATAAATCAAATTAATATTTCTAACATCCTAAATAGTTTTATAAAATACTACTAAACTATTAACAATTTCTAACTAAACATTTTACAAATAAATTCCAAATCACTAAAAAACTTTCTAACATACTAGTACTAAATGGAAATCTCTAAAATATTACTAGTAAATATAAATTCCTAATATGCATCCACTAATTTATTTTCATATAAATCAAATGAATATTTCTAACATCCTAACTAATTTTACAAAATATTACTAAGCTATTTGTAATTTTTAACTAAGCATATCACAAATAAATTCAAATCAATTACTAACAAATTTTCTAATATACTTCTTTCACTTAAACTACAATTTGTAATCTAATATCAACAAATATTCCCAACAAACAATCATTTCGGAAAATAAATAATAACAATAAAAATTGCCTGTTTTGGGTGGCTCTCGGATCAGACTTGACACCTGCATTGCCACAGCATGGACCTCGGATCTCGGATCTATCGAGAAGTGGGGTGCGGGGTTGTTGGGAAGAGATGAGGCAAGGGTGGGGTAGGTTTTTTTTTTTCTCGACTGTGGCTTCGAAGAAGTGGGAAGGTTTCGGATAAGTGGGGAGGGAGAGACGTCTGGGAGCAAGGGTGGGAAGGACGCTTCCAGGACCTGGGAGAGAGCCTGGGAGACATTGTCCGAGGGGTGGTCGAAGGAAATTCAAAACCGGTCAAAAAGGCATATCTGGGAGCAGACTCGGCAAGCCCGCTCCCAGAGCCTGGAGACGGGGCTAGCAGTCACAGTTCTAGTTTTTTGGGAACGAGTTTGATAAGTCCGTTTTACCTATATCCCGCAATCTGTCTCACATTTTTTTACATTTTAAATTCAATTTATTATTTTTTATATTAAATTTTGGATCTATTAGTCCCAATAATTATGTAGAAAATTCGAATTTTTATAAAATTCATCCTAATTAAAAATATATAGTATCTTTTTCTTCGGACGATAGTCAGAAACTTAGAATGCATCATTTCTTCAATCCGCTTTTTCCTTTTTCCTTTTTGTTCGTCTTCTAGCTACAGAAATATATTAACATTTTTGGTACTTCTATTTATTATATTATTTTTTTATTTTTTGTCCATACGGGTAATATCTAATTCGCATGATATTGTTTATCAAGTACATATGAAGTATTTATTTTTTATTTTGTCTTTTAATCTTACAATTAGTTATATCAATCCATTCCATTTTACATTTTATATGTTTTTTTTAAGGAAAAGCCCGTAGGCTCACATTTTTATGTTTGCATTGTAGTAAACTTACAATTAGTGAATTAGTTCTATATATCAATTCGTTTCATTTTACATTTTTTTTTTTTGCATTGTATTTGACAAGTGTTATATATAAATAAAATTTTATGTCTTAATATAATTTTCAACAAATATATTTTGTAATTTTTTGCAAAATATATTTATAAAACAAACTATTGTTTTCTCATTATTTTTTAATTTAAGTTAAGGTTATATATACGAATATGTGTGCATGTGTTATATCAATAAGTTTTATTAATCCTTTTTATAGTTTTTGTGGTTGGATATATTAAAAAAATTGTATGTATTTTTGTTCATCTTGCTGAAAGTGGATTAACTGATCTTCTATAATTTACGTACCATAATATTTTTTTTATATTTACTGTTGTGTTTTTTTAACTAGTATGAAATATTGATATTAACATAGTTAAACTTTAGAGAAGTTATGTTTAAATATTATCATTTTTCCAATAATAAATGTTTTAATATTTATAGACAGCTAGCTCTGACAGAAAGTATTAAGATAATTACTCATGTCTTTTTATGACAAACAATAAAACAATATTGGGTGTTGATTTGAAGGAATTATAGTACGGAAAACAAGTTCTATCAGACTCCACACGCCATGCTCAGTTCTTAACTTGGGAATTTATTGATTTGAAGGAATGGTGAGTAGTATTTTAGTAGTAGTTATACTTTCTGGGTTTTAAGCTCTGTCTATCTGTACGAACAGCTGAATTGCAACAAACAAAAAGGATGTCGGATGTCGGATGTCTGAGCCCGGGTTCGAACCGGGGACCTCTAGTGTGTGAGACTAGCGTGATGACCAACTACACCACCCAGACGACATTGCTATCGTCATGAGACTACGCAATTTAAGCAAAAGGATCATGATATGGACTCCGGCTCCCCCAACAAAGATACATGACAGGCCTCATAAAGATTCTATTAAGCTCTGTTATCGAAAATATATCCCTTTTGGAATTTCTGCAAGAAAAGTAGAAAACATAAGAGAAAAATGCAAATATCAATTTATATGCAGCAATGAATTCTCATAATCACAGTCCTAGATACATCAAGGCAAGAGGAAAAGACTGATCCAACGCAAAATTAAGAAATTGCAAAACGGAAAAGATCAAGGGTAAAAAGAAAAATCAAAATTCAAAAGCAGCAAAGCACCACAACATTACACAATTGCCTCCACAGCATGTCCTAGATGGCAATGGTGTAATAGGCGTGGAATAACAAAAAAGCATCAGGCCCCAACAATGTTTGTCTGATGACTGATGGCTGATGAGGTCAACACAAAATATCATCAATTAATATTCCTACACTGTGTCTGTGCTCAGAGCCTCAGAATCAGAGCGACGACCTCCAATTGGTAACCAGTATTAATTTTCTCTCACTGATCCATAGGATCAATTCATGTTCATCAAAGCAAATTAATTAACACACATATACAACTTTCCTCAAAAACACACACACACACTAATTAATTAATTTTTCTCTAGCCTATTGAATTAAGCTAGCATATATATATATATATATATATATATATATATATAAGCCTTTTTATTAACCTACAAACAACTAGAAATTACTCGCCAGAACTTTATCTGCAGCAACACTTAATTAAGACTCACTATTTAATATGATCATATATATAAACTTAATCACTATCCAAATCTCGCGGCACCGGAGCTATGTCGTTGTCTCGTACATGCCGGTTGCTATTACACGCTAGCCTGAGCCCGATTCTCAACCCGGCACGTTTAACCTTATGCCAAAAATCTTTCTTTCTTTCATTCATCGACACAGACCGCCGTGCACTTTTCGTGCACTCCAAGTACGCCTTCAGAAATGGGTCATCATCCTCTGCCGAGCCACCTTTTGTTGGTGCAATCTTCTGTGGCGGCTGAAATGGGCACGGCGGCAATGGGACATAGATCCCGTGGACAGCCGGTTTGGGGGCGGCAGTTGAATATGGCGGTGGCGGAAGCTGGAAATCATTTTCAGTATCGTGTGTTGCACCCGAAATTAGGGTTTTATCTCTAAGAGGGGTGCCTGGCTGGTTCTCCCATGAGAAGGGAACTCCATGTGTGGAGCTTTCTATGTTGGGGCTCATCTTAATTTGGTCTTTCTTTCTTTCTTTCTTTCTTTCTTTCTTTTTTCTTTCTTTGTGAACTGTTGGCGTTGGATTTAGGGGTTTCGTGGCTGTATCTGCATATATATATATATATACACACAACAAGGAGGTGTGAAAGGATTAATTAAGCGTATGGGTTTTTAAAAATATCTATACATAGATAGATGGATGGATGGATGGATGGATGGATGGATGATGAGATAATCTGGCGAGAGAGATGGTATAAATGAAGTGCAAATTACCTGAATTTATCACTACTGGAGGTACGTATGCTTTAAATAAATTAGGTAAGATTTTGCGAAAGAGAGGCAGTTATCTGAATTACAGTGAGAGGTCGGTTGATGTTAAACATCTTTGATTCTACAAGTGTTTATTTATACTTTTACTTTTTAGGAAGACTGGACTTCAATTTAAATGCCCTCCTGTAAGTTCATACTGGACATGTCCATTTTCTGGTTTACGCTGTATATTAAACTGTTTTATTTGATGGTAGTACCCTTCTCCTGTTTGGTAAAATTGGGAGCACTAGATATATACATAGTTAGTGTCGTCGTATCATATCATATCATATCATATGTGAGCCAATTGTGTTGATTTCACTTGTATTCTTAATTGTGGAGTAGTGGAATATGCACGTCACCACTGGAGGTAGAAAAATGGTGGACGATGGCGTTTACCCGCTGTGCTTGTCATTTTCTCTGAACGAAAAGTTGGAGTTGACATCAATTCCAACTTTGAAACGATCAAGTTCAAAGTCGGATAACGATATTTTTCATATTATTTTACATTTAGTGTAGCTTTAGTGGCGTGCTTTCGACGGGGAATAAAGTTGGATAACTCAAGTATCCCACGTTTAAAAATAACATATATTAACGTTTGGTATACGCCTTTCTTTTTTTTGTGTTAATTTCCAAATAACAACGTATTTATTTAAACAAATTGGATAATTGATTAACTTGTTTGTTAATTTGTTTGTCAAGTAAAAATATATAATTATCGACTGCTAAAATTTAATCGCTTTACATATAAATCTATATAAATGTATCAATTGAAAATGAGCCAAGCGGCAAAATCTAAGAGGTATATTGGCCTCTCCAATGAATCCGTACAATTGGAGACGAGTCGGAGCCGGACCCGACACGAGCACCAGCATATGTTAAGCACTTCAACAGAATCAAAATAACCATCAGATAATGGCATAGCATACTCGCAAATCCAACATGTACTATTTTTTCAGACAACAAGATTTTGAGTAACACGATTTAATCAAACCGACCATGTGCACTGGGCCCATCCCAGTAGTTACGCACAAAAGATACACAGCAAGCATTCTATCTGCACTACTTTACATCACCTTGAGCTACATCATACCCAAGAAAAAGAGAGCAGAAACCTCAGCGGCCAGGAAAACTACCGCTCCAATAACCACATATCAAATGGCAACAAAAGCAAATAAAGCTTGACCGATTTACAAAAAGAAACAGTCAAGAGGCTAAGCTCATAACTCTATAAATCCTACTCTACCAGCTATCACACAACAAACCTAAGCTATAAGTGTAATGAGAAAGTTCCACAGCTTCTCTTTTACTGACGCTGGTTCAATCTCGGCTTCTGCATCGTCGTCCCCTTCTCCTTCAAGATCTTGATTCCCTCTGATTGGAGTTTGGTCCCATTCAACCTAATAAACAAACAAAATTATTCAGAACAGCAAATATGAAGGATGTTGATATATGACATATAGCTCCATCCAGTTGACCTAAATAATAATCTAGTTTGGTAGGGGTAGGTCTTTACTCCAATTACCCATTGAGCGCCAACACGATTACCACAGTAAATCGCTCATGATTGATTGCATTCCAGGAAACTACTCAAAGGTGTAGTGTTTTCTATGCTTTTGAAGTAGGGTTTACAGTCCAGATAAATCTTTCTTTTTTTGAGATTTTTCCACAACTTATTCCTTCATTCTATGTAACGCAAACCAAGAAAGGCCATAAATTTGCCACCAAACCAGTAACGCAAACTATGTAAGTGAACCTGTATGCTTTGGCCAGAATTCTACACCAAAATAACTTACAGGAGCTATTTCCTCTAGAGGTTCTTCATACTCACGTATCACCACCTCCTCTTCAGCATGCAAACTCAAGGTTCTTATTTTATCTGAATCATGGGCTCCTCCATTACCAACATGCAAAAGGCCTTCATTGTCTTGTTCACTAATTAGCAAGAAAGAAAGAGAATTAAACACCGTCAAAACATCAATGTTTTGTGAGAGAGATAGAAAGAGAGAGAGAGGATACATACCCAGAGGGGTCCACCGAAAGACCACTACTTTGATCTTTCTCGGTCATTTTCTTTCTCAGCTTGTACTGAGGCTCACAAGGCGTACCGTTGACGTTATCACCATCATCACTCGGCCTCTTCCTCCCAGAAACACTTGCACCGTTTCCAGCAGCACCAACTGATGCTTCCAAAAGGGCACTTCCTGGAGACCGCTTGAATATCACCCCCGTACATCTCCTGACCCACGAAACAGGTGTTGGCTTTGAACTGGAACCTTCTGGAATCGTGCTTGATGCTGCTAGCAACTTCAAACCAGAACTCTCATTAGGATTTGCATTCCCCTTCTTTTCTAACCCATTTGCATCCAAATTATTGTACTCCCTGATTTTTTTCACTGGAGTTCTCAATTTTGCAGTAGCATATAAGGCTCTTCTCTCAGCCTCCTCATTGGCTGCCTCTAATTCATTTAGCTGTTTGATTTGTTGATTTATCGACTCTCGATCAGTCCGCAATAGATCCCTCTGTTCCTTCAGCTTCTCTCTCTGAACATTAAGTACTTCGATTGTATCCTTAATTTCATTTACCTCTTTCTCCCTCTGGGCCCGCTCAACTGCAATTTCTTCTCTCTCCTTCTCTAGTTTCCTTAACTCAACATCAAGAAGCTCAAATTGCTTAGCTACTATATCTTTCTGTGACTCCAAGTACCGCATCTCCTCATCTCTCTTTTTCTCAAAAACTGATTCTCTGTCCCTCAAGTATGACTCCACCTCCTCCCTCCTTGCATTCACAGATTCCTGCAACTCGGCTTTTTGGAGCTCCATATCTCTCTTAAAATCAGCATGTTCTTTCTCCATGCGGCTCAGCCAGCTGGCATGCTCAGCTTGCATGCTGCGCATGAACTCATCTCTTTCATGAGCAAGAGATTCAGCATTTCTCTTCAGTTGAATCCTTAGCTCTTCTTTCTCTCTCTTCAAGCTTTCATGCTCCTCTCTGAGGTGTTCAGTCATAACTCTTCTCTCATTTTCTAACCTCTCAGCTTCTTTCACCAAATCCTCCTTTTTCTCATCAACCATCTCCCATTCAATCTCAAACTGTTCTTTTTCTGATTGTAACCTCTCTGCCTCCACCAGGAGTTCTTTCTTCTGAGCCCTAAAGCTATCTATCTCCTCCTTCAATTTTCTCTCAAGCACGGCAAGCTCATTCCTCTCTCCTTCAGTAATCTGAAGTGCTCCTTGTGCTCGCAACATGTCTTCTCTCTCTTCCTTGAGAAAAGCTTTCTCCTTTTCAAGGTCAAGCTTGATCTTTTCAATCTCATGTCTTTCTTTTTCTAAGACTTGTAGAGTCGTGCTGTGTTCTCTTTTCATGAAGTTCAACCTCTCTTCAAGCTCCTTCAAACGTTTTGATTCCCTCGACAGCTCTTCTTCTTTCTCTGCCAACTCAGCAAGCTTGAGGTCAAGGGAATATTCCTTGTCATTGATTGAATTAATTCTCTCATTAAGGGTCGCCTCAATATCGTCAAAGGAGCTTCTCTTTTCTTCTAACTCCTCGTCAAGTAAGGCGCGCTTCTTTTCCAACTCAGCCTCAAATTCAATTCTTTTCTTGTCCAACAGTGATTGCTGTTCATTAGTCATTCTCTCAATCTCTGCCTATACAAAGAGGGAAATTCACAAGACTAAGTACTCCATTACATGCTAAGAGAAATTATTTATTTCCTCAAGTCACATGTTCATTCTTTATGTAGTTGACAACACTAAAACATTTACCTGTTCTTTAGATGCAATTGTTTCCTGCAAAATGAGAAGCTCACGCTCTCTCCTATCCAGCAATGCTTCCCTTTCAATTGTAGCCTGAAAGAATTAAAAATCTTTAGAACTTCCTAATCTCCTCTACATGTTAGTTAAGGAGCTCGTTTTGTCATATCAAGTACCTCCTCCCTAGTTGAAATAGCTGCTATTTTGAGGTCAAGATTGCATTTCTCCTCCAAGCAAGCCCTTCTATCAGATTCAAGCTGTAATCTCTGAGCCTCCAGTTGCTTCTCCCTTCTATTCAAGCTCTCTGTCCTGTCAAGGATGTAGAGTTCTCTTTGGTTGAGGATAGATTCCTTCTCCATTAACCTCTCCTCCTGTTGATGCACCAACTTTTGTGTTTCACTTACAGATTTTCTTTGGAGATTGAGATCGTGCTCCTTGGCATCATGTCTGAAATAAACAATAGATTTTATTTATAAAAAGCATAGAGATTTTAAAGCGGGCAAAATAGATGCATGTACAAAAAATTTATTAACAAAAAAGAATTGAGAAATTTTGCTCAAAAAAAAAAAAAGAATTGAGAAACACAGTCAAATACATGACATGCAACAACAAATGTTGTAGCTCTGTATTGCGCCGTATTTTAATTTATTTATGGAAAAACATGATAGCATCCACTGTTAACCAGCAACTCTGGGATAAACCAGCCAAAGTTGCAATTTTTCAATGCATTAAGGATACCATACATTTCCAAACCTAGTTCATGCAATATTTGGATATATGATTGAAATTTTGGCCATAAACTTGTAAAGATGTCAGTCTGAAAACTTAGCTGGAATATTGCAGTGCCAGTCAACATGATGCAGTATCAGAATCTACTATACACATACTATACGCTTTATGATTTTAAATAGCCAATTAAGCAAATCCCGACTTATAATATCATTTATACACAAAGGGTGCAACAATTTAAAAAGGAAAATGAAAAAGAAAAAGAAAATAGAATACAAATTTCAAATTCCAGATCAATCCAGTACCTATCCGGCACTAAGCATTTATTCAAAGGTATCATCTAGCGCATATTAGTAAGCTAAGCAAACTTACTCAGACTGAAGAGCAACAAGACGCCTTCTAAGCTCATCTTCACGAGCCTCAACATCTTGAATGCTTCGACGAGCTGCATCTCGGGTGCGACTGGCATCAGCCTCAAGAGACCTCGCTGAAAGAAGCTTCTCTTCGGCCTCATCGAGTTTTCTTTGAGCCGTTTCTGACAGCTGCCGTGCCTCCACTAGCTTGTTTTCATACGACACCTTTGTCTCTGCCCATTCCACCCTAGTGTCATGCAAAGCTTTCTCAATCTGCATTATCAGAGTTTATATGGAATGCATTATCAGAATTTATATGGAATACTGCGAGTAAACCAATAAACAAATTTTGTAAAATTATACAGTTTTAGTAATAAAGAAGAATCAAACCTAAATACTACAACAAGAATTTAGACTTCCACAGTTCTACTATAGGATAGTAACACATACTCGTCCATATAAACATGTATACAAGAACTGTTCCAGCAACGTGCGCACTACATTACTTTTTTGAAATCCTACTAAGATAAATAAACTAACAAAATGTGTACACAGAAAAAAAAACTGTACTCTTAAATCCTAATAGAATACATAAATTAATAAAATATGTACACATAAAAGGAAAATTGTACCAGTAACATTCAAATGGCATACAACACACTATTTGTGATTTTGGTGTCCTGATTGGATTATATAGAAACGATTTCAACATTATACTTTTTCAAAATTGCCTTGCTGAAATTGCTAGTAGCTTCTTTTTCTCAAAAACCAAAAAAGAAAAGAAAAGAATTGCTAGTAGCTTCAGGTATCAGGATAACATATTAATTGATGGGTACTACTGGACCAGCCAGTATGGAATACTCTCCAAAAAAGCTATAACAGTAGAACCTCCTCCATGATGATCATCAAATTAAATATTAATGAAAAATAAAATTAAAAAAAAAAAGACGACATACGTTCGCTACACATTCTTTCTCAATCCCTAATGCTTTCTTCAGGGACTCTTCTCTCTTTGCAGCCTCGGCTAGGGCAGATGATTGTGCAGCTCTTTCACGTTTGTGTGAAATCTCTGATGCCTCAGAGGATGCTTTGAGTTGATCATACTTTGAACTCCATTCTTTTCTCTCAATTAACAGAAGCCCCATCTGGTGCTGATGCTCATACAACTGCAATCATATAAATAAATGGGCAATTCTAAAATCCTAATTAAATAACCATGTACGTAGTTTATATTTGCAATTTAAAAAAGAAATGTGGACGATGAGAGTGCACCAGTGCAGTTTCTAAGTTAACTTTGCATATATTTCCATGATTAACATGAAAGTTAGGTAACATTGATGAAGTACCAAAGTACTTGGGACTTCAGAGGAACTCATCTTATTGGTCGAAAATTCACTGTTTCTTCATATTCATATGTTAGAAAACCTTGAAATTTACATGTATACCAAAATTTAGAATTTTTTTATACATGACCTGTTAAATTTATAAATAATACCAAAAAAGGAAGCAATCTTTAATACTAATTCTTCAACTAATTTTCATCTTACAATCACTAACCAAAGCAACAGAAAATTGCTAGCCCGTGGTAAACGAATTAAGAAGGTTCTAGGTTTAAATTTCTACCCCCTGACATACGGAGAACTAAAACCCTAGAGAAAGAAAGACAAAAGAAACAGCTACCTCGGCCTCAAGCTTGCATATATAAGAGATTAGAGCAGCTTTATCCTTCCTCTTGACTGTTTCTTCGTCAAAGCCAGCTTCTCTCAGTCGGCGCCAGATCGCCTCGTCTCCGGCACCGTTGGGCAGCGGAGATAGGACCAGGCCGCCTCGTAGTCCGGCGGAGAGAAGTCTAGGGCTGGCCATAAGTCCGCTGGACGAAACCCTAGATCAGTACCGAGGGGAGGGGTTGTGGACCTGAGCTGGTACCAGTTGGAACTGAGCCTTTTTGTTTTTGGAGAGTGGAGAGAAGGTTTAAATTTCTCTCTTTTATTTTATTTGGGTTTTCTTTTCTTGGTTTCTTTTTCGATAGTCAGAACTCGCAAGTTGGTGTTTCCTTTTTCGCTTGTCATCTCCGTTTGAAAGAAACTGGTGTCAAGAGTTCCCAAGAGCGGTGAGGTACAGTACACACCACTAAAACCAACAGAACTTTTCCATCTGGGTGTAAGCGTTTAACACAACACCGCTGCTTATATATATTCTAATAGGTAGAAGGAATACAAGCTATAATATGTCACATCACATGCTAGCTTGCTTATAATAATAATTTAATTGTGAATTTTGAAATTCGCAATTAGGACTTGAGAAAATGTGAAATTCACAATTAGGCCGGGAGCAGGAGGAAGGCTGGAGAAAGAGGTTCGACTGGGTCTGGGCGTAGACAAAAGGAAATAATAAAGATTTGCGCGGGATTTTATTTGATTTTATATTCATCCCTTGCACCCCTTCCAATTCCAAATTCCAAATTCCAGATCAGCGGGGTCGCTCGTGTACGATTTGGTATTAATTATGCCAAGCGTACACACAACTTAATTTCCTCTTTTATTTCCCTTCCTTTTTTTCTTTTACTAACTAACTAAACTTGCTCTGCCAAGAGCCAAGTGCAATCTCCATGCCAGGATAAGTCTTCAAATTAGCAACAGCAAATTCTACATTATAAAGATTGATAAAATGTTCTGTCTCATTCTATCATATTTTTTTGCCTTCTATCTCTGGTTGAACGAATATATATTCTCCTCTATCGAGAAATATACATTGTTGGTTCAATGAATATATAGTTTTGTGGGTGAAAAACGTACGCACTTTATGCATGTTCTAAAATTAATACTTTTATATTGACTTAAAATTTTGAATCATGAAAAAAATAATGTTTTCTATTAACCTGAAAATCTGAATCATGAAATTCATGCATTTTAGGTCAAGTTTTTTGAAAAAGATTTATTCTAGATTCGAATATATCTAGAGAAAAACAAAAATACAACGTGTTGTACGGATGAATCCGTACGCATTAAAATCTCGAATTTTAAGTTAAAAATTATCGATCTGAACCATCCAATATAATCTCCATATCAAAATCTTGTGAAAAACTAAATTTTATATTTTTTAAATTTTTTTGATATTTTTTCAGATGGGGAGAAACTTGTTATTATTGGATGATCCTAAACCCTGAAATCAATTGATATTCTGCACTTCTGAAAAAAATAGCAAAAAAATTTGAAAAAAACATAAAATTGGGCATTCTATAAGATTTTGGTATAGAGATTATATTGAACGATTCAGATCGATTATTTTTAGTTTCAAATTATCGATTTTGAGTCTTGCACGGATTCATCCATGCAACACTTTGCATTTTAGTCCCCCTCAATATATCTATACTATTATATAAAGCATCTAAGGAATGAAATTTTTCATTTTTGTCATTTCCTTCAAACTTTATTTATACCTAAACTTTCTTTATCCACTAGTTATGATTAAGTTGAAATCGATCGGATGATTATGATTGTTTACAACTTCATATATATTAGTAGCGTGGGATTATATAGATGCAAAGGTAGAATGAAAATTTCAAAAAAATTCTAATGCATCAAAAGGTCTACTTACGTAGTTAAATCAAATTAAAACTCACTATATAAACATATTTGTACCTTTGTTTCACTGAAGAATAACGCTCAACGCTGATGTGGTTGTCTATCTGCACTATCGAGGCTCCAACGTAGAAGCCCTCAGTCAGTATCCAACTGAAAGCTGCTAGACACTGGCTAGTAATCTTGCTAAGGATGTTTAGTCGGTTGCATTAAGTGCTCAAAACTGACTCAAACGGTGGAGCGACAAAGTTTTCGACGTGGAAAACTGCGATATCTGAAACTCTGGGTGCGCACCCCCTTTTATAGAGCATTGGGAAAGGGATTGGGCACTCCCATCCCACCCAGAACATGGGTGAGTGTGGTTCAGTTTCCCACATCGTGCGCGTTCCTGCGTTTAGGAACCACATCTAGTGACCGATTCAGCGCAACTGCTCCCATAACCAACCTACTGTGACCCGTAACAACTCTTGTTATGGCTCGCGTCACTGTCGTTGTGCACCACAGTGCCTTGTGTCATCCCGCAACAACAGCATGCATTGTGACCCAGAATACTCGGTGTTACAACCCGTGACACCCTGCTACGACCTGCAACACACCCCGCTGCAGCCCACAACAGCTTCATTTAAAGTCCAATTTAGAAAATGATATTTATCCAACAAACATCGGTTAAGTTTGTTACCCCATGACATTGCTCAAACATCACATGCTAGATCTAACTCACTTTCTTTTGGTGTGACCTTACGAGATCTATATCACTTGACAATAGAGTCAAAATTATTCTAATCTATAAGATATGAGCGTCACTTAACAATGTGACTCACACCTACCCAGATGACACGGATGATTTGTATCACACGTTATCACAATTCTCAAACAACATTTATCTTATGTCAATTCCTTGCCATATGATATTCCTAATGAATCCAAGATAAGTTTGTGTCATCCTTACAAATTCATAATTCTCTTGATTCTCAAAATGACATTAATAATAATAACTAACACTTAATCATATTTATGTAGTCACTAAACCATTTCATCAAGTGACCAATGGATACCATCACTCACATAATGACATATCTGAGGGACACTGGCATTCTTGATCAATATATTCCCTCTATACAAAAAATATATACTGAGATAGAATATGTATGACTGTCAGTTATGATCAATGTTAGATAATACTCACAAGCACCCATTCCTCATATAGGAAATATATTATCTGATGCTTTAGAATTAAAAACGCATGCAACATCAATGACACTAGCACAATTATGAATATTACATCTTAAGGTTAAGTCTAATATCATATTCTCCAATATGCATATGTGTAATTAAGCTGATAACAATTGTCACATGACTTATGAAATACAACCATCACATTAATCCACGCACTAACTTATACTGTCAAATTAGTGATTCTATTTAATTAACAAGTTAAGGACATTTTAAAATAATTTTTATGTTCTACTATTAAATTTCACATTTTATGTCATAAATTCAAAAGATCAATAAATAAAGATGATGTGTTGTGGGTAGCTTAACAACATAAGCCCTAATGCAAACACAAGTTGGTCGCAAGCGCATGACCTATAGTATAGTACTATGGGTTGTCGATCCGCATGGAGGAACAAAGTACTAATAAACTAACATTTCTATAATCTAAACCAACCGAATTGGGGTTTGGTTTAAATCTAAATCCTAAATAATGCAACTTGTACTTGTAAGAGTGCAGCCTATATCCTAAAATGCAACCTATGTAGCCTGTGTTCAAGTCTACACACTGAAATCTAAATGCAAATCGAACTCTAAAAATACAGGTCAAACTTGTAAAATATAGGTTGAATAGAATAGAAAATACAATAAAATATGACATCTAAGTATATGATTTTATCGTCATATTTAATTATACATGTTTGGTCATTTTTGTTATATTTATTGATTTATATGATTGGGGCTATTATCCTGAATTTGACAATTAACTATATGTTTATAGCAATTGTACTGTATTTAATTCAAATATGTCATCATATTGTCGTATAATATCACTTTTGGCCTAAGCCCATTAGTTTATGTGATATACATTGGGTTGGCCTGAGTAATCAGGCCCGGACTTTGTCTAGCTTAGATAGCAAGTTACATAAAAGTCAAGAAAAAAGTATAAGAAAGGACTTGGGACAGAAGAAAGAATCAAACCTAATAGTTGTACAAAATTCCGTTTGTCCGCTTTCCATTTCGACCACTCGCTCCTATGTATGGAGAATGGCTCAAACTTGTCTTCATCTTTTCCAATCGCCTTCGGACAGCACACAAATATCGAGTTAGTCTAGTAGCTCATGTTGCTTAATAGTGGAGGCCGTTGATGGCATACTTTGATCAGATGCAGAAGGCATGCCCAGACTTCGTCTATTCTTGCTTATTTGACGATGACGTGCGACTGATAAATGTTCTCTGGTCCGCATTCTGGAGAAATCCTCATCTTTCAACTCACTAAGGATGGCACCTTTTTCTGCGATCTCCTTTGAAGGTTGTGAAAGAGGGAGGAAGCGAATCCCCCGTAAAGCATGCTAGTTAGAATTTGGTTCAAGGTAGAAAGAAAAAGCCGTGATAATAGATTCTAGAAGAGAAGATCCAATGGGTGAAAGCCATACTGATCAGACCATCCAGCTAATGGGAATGAGCTAGATGAACTACGAGAAAATCGACTCTATAAGATTTTAAAAGAAAAGGATGTACTACAAATAAGTGATATTACAGGTGGATACTTAATTCAAACTGTCATTCATGGTGGAGGAAGCAGTTCATTAAGATTGGCGCCCTGGTTTTTCATCAATCCATACCTATTGGTGAGTATATATGTTACCCACATCAAACTGGAATGCTTTCATTGCTGCTTTGTTCTTTCTCTTTATCAGAGCTGAGTGGTGCCGGTGTTTGATTCTCTTCATGAGAGCACTGTTGAGCAGGTGTCTGATTCTCTTTATTACAGCAGATATCGCATCCTTTTCCATTGTTGCCCAATGCTCCGCGCCTTGTCTACAGGCTGTACCGAGAAACCAAGGAAGAAACTAGTATTAAGTCTCGGAATTGAACTTCTTTTCTGAACTTTCTCTTAGTTTCTAATATGTTGTCGTATACTAGATACCTAAGTTTATTCATGTCGGTCTAATTTTCAACGTTATCGTAATAGTATCATGATTTACTCATCTATGATATGTTTATGATATTATATTCCTAATTTATGTAATCCATTTGTGTCCATCAATAGTATACTCACTCTTTTAGTTTGTTGTACTCTATTAATAAGATTACTAAACTATTCATACAATACCACAAACAGTTCAATCACACGAAATAAATCAATACATAAACCAACAATATAACTCAAATAAACTTAAACATGCATAATAAAAATATTCATACTATAATCATATTCCAAAATAGAGGACTTACGCAGGAGATCAGTTTCTTGCTGTATCCTTCCTAGCTCTGTCTGGTGTTGTGCCTGATCTAATTAAGCTACGACTATGACAATGATACATGAGTAGCTACAGGGGAAGCTTATGTTGCTAATGTTACATCACTTCTATCCTATTTTATTAACGTCGCCCTTGAGGGGACTAGAATACCAATGAATGGAAAGTTTCAAAAGCCTTCCATATGCAACAAATAAAAACAAATCAAAGATACAAATTCAAACATTCAAATAATTCAAACGTTCTAGAGGAGAGAAGAAAGGCGACAGGCTCAAAGGGAGCCGCAGAGAAAAGAGAAGAAGATGTCTAAAAAGGTGTTTATAGATAAAGAGATGACTTGGAGGTAGCTGAGTCGGCGGCCAGGGCAACAGAGCGACCTAGCGACTCTTGAATTGGTCCACACGCGGTGTAGGGTCTTCACGCGAGGGAGCTGAGTGGCGCCTGGTCCATACCGGTCCAGCCGTCCAGGAGAGAGGAAATCGCTAGCTGGATTGATATGGCGCCTCATTTTTCTTTTTCATTTTGTTTGAATTTTCATATCTTAAGTTTCAGAACCCCAAATTTTATAAACAAAGTGTCCACACGTATCATACAACTTTAAGAATTCATTTAAAATATTCGTTTTGCTTCAAAAATCATGTACGCGAAGCAAACAATATAGATCAAATTCGGTACTAGTACATATTCTTGACAACATATACACCAACCACTTCACATGCGAGTTAAAATGATTCTTTGTTTTAGCGAGAAATCTTTCAACTTTAAGTATTTATAATTCTTTTTTTTTAATTTAACATTTTTTACACAGAAACATTATAAATAAATACTAAAAAGTTATAACAGAGGAAGACTAAAAAATGCAACAAATCTCCTATTACGTGGTGTTTTAAATTAGTAAAATTTATAACATACTATATGAACGGACCCCTGTAATTTTTTCAAATTTCTAATTTTAAGTAAAAAAAAAATTGATCCGAACCATTCAATATAATCTCTATATAAAAATCTGTATAAAACCAAAATTTATATTTTTTTATACTTTGTTGTTGTTTTTTTTAAATGAGAAGAAAATCATTGTTATTGAATGATCCAAAATCCTCAAATGAATTGATTTTCTTTCTATCTGAAAAATACTAAAAATTCCAAAATTCAAAATTTGATTTCCTAAAAGATGTTAAAATATAGATCAAATTGAACATTTCAAATCGGGCGTTTGGACACATTTAAAAATAGAATATGGGAACCATTTGCACGGAGGAATCCTACACAGCGTGTTGTATTTTCCTCGATCCATTACGTGCTAACTGCTAGATTAAATAGATTAGGTCCAACACGGTACAAATGTACAATTTCGGATTGGACTACTGTCAGCAATGTTTTGTACAATTTCGGATTGGACTACTGTCAGCAATGATTTGTACCATTTCGGATTGGACTACTGTCAGCAATGATTTGTACCATTTCGGATTGGACTACTGTCAGCAACGGCGGAGCTGTCGAGAATAACTTTGACTTAGTCAAAGGGACGGAGGAGGAGGAGGAGGAAGTGGGCCTGACAAGGGGAGCCCACTAATGAGATTAAATGAGACTCAAGGTAGTAACAGCTCAACAGTTACAGTACTGCACATAAAACTTGATTAACCAATTCTATTAGAGATATATCCTCGTTCGGAGCATATAAATAGAACATGTATTGTACTTTGAGGATGTTGTTGAATACAGAGAGAATCATTCTTTCCTTTTTCTCAATTTTTTTCTCTCTTTCCATTTTAACCAATTCCTCAAATTTTCCAAAATTGGGTCAAATTGATTCAATTCCAAGGCTAATCCATGATTGATTAGCACCGTCGTATGTTCGGGTATACGACAACTACTAGAATCACGCTGTAAAAGAAACCACAGTTAAACATCATACAGATGTTAAATTTACACGTACGTTGCTTATTTCGGATATAAAAAAGATACGAGGGTGCTGTAGATTATTCACAAGTCAATAAAGAAAAGTGTGAAAACTAGTGACTGTAAGGCTCCTTTAGATGCTGCTGAGGCTGTTTTGCTCTGATCCATCAGAAATTACTGAGAGAGATGCACCGATCGCATTGTAATAATCAGATAACCAGCCTTTGATTATATTAATTTCAGCTTCTCTGAAGTTCACCAACCAATCAGGATCCTCGTCAGTTGATGGCCGTAAATCGATGTGATGGGCTCCTGTCAACAACAACAGATTTCATAAATAACCTTCAGAATGCTACTTATCATAAACTCTATACATCCATTTTAGTGCCCACGTTAGAATCGTCACATGGTTAC
The DNA here is from genome assembly GCA_031770325.1 of Bolboschoenus planiculmis. Taxonomy (NCBI): domain Eukaryota; kingdom Viridiplantae; phylum Streptophyta; class Magnoliopsida; order Poales; family Cyperaceae; genus Bolboschoenus; species Bolboschoenus planiculmis. The sequence continues at coordinate 4,001,584 of CM062771.1, forward strand.
AGTTGTGGAAGTCCAGAGAAATACAACAGCTTATTAGATCAAAAAATAATACTAGATTGAGGAAGGCATGTATAAGTATAAGGAGGCACAAAAGTAATTAATTTTTTTTTTCTTTCAATTGTAGCAAGTCCACCTCGTAGCATGGGTGTACTCAGAAATCCATTTTAAAATCAGAAGTTGAAAAAGAATATAATATTATTGGTGTAATTTTGGAATTTGAATACTACCTAGTGGAGCAACAAGCGCGATAACGCTATCAGATATGTTCTTCAAAACACTGCATAAAAGTAAAAGGAACTAATAAACAAATATTTCATAAGCACCATAATGTCCAAAGAAAAAGTTAAGATTAAACTGATCTACCCCCCGCCACTCCAAGGATCCAGGAGACCATTTGAGAAAATGATATTACTGCCGAATTTCTCCAAGACTGTACTAATATTCTGTAAAACAAAAAAAAAAGTTTCAAGAATAAAACATCCAGAATTGAGAAAGCGCCCGGACACAATTAGAAGAAAAGAGGTCTGAGGTTGAAAAATGCAGGCCTTTTAGATTACACCGCAAATAGTACCGAACATCTGTTGTGTAATCAACAAGTACTATCATTTTGGGTATTGAACACAAATAAACCCCACAATGAAAAAAAAGGTCAAGGCAGGCAACCAAATGACTCGGTTGCACCTAACATTCTTTTTTTTTTTTCATTTTATTCAAACCAAGTACCTTCAAGGCTAGTTCATATTAATTCAAATGTAACACCAATCAATTGGCTTTATTCAGTTTAGTTATTGCTTAAGACAATAAGGCTAACTATAAGTGGATAAAATATTGCCGTTTAATTATGGGAAAACTCCAATGCAGGGAGAGATATATTCTCATGGTCATGTACAAGTGGGCTATCACATACAGGAAAAAAGCATGATGTTATTTGCCAGAAAAAGAGCATAAAATTAAAAAGGAAGAAACAAATTAATCACATACATGGCCACCAAACTCCGTAGTGATCCAACGAGGCCTTATTGACACATTGTAAGTCATACGGCAATCATTTTCACGATCAGCAAGACTGAAATCGTATCGACGAAACATGCTTGTTTCTGGGCTGGATGCAAGTGGCATGATCATCTCTGTGCATGCCTGTTAATGCATGTCGAAATTATTAGGCATGTGTTATTAATTTGAAGGCAGAACATGTTACAAATGCTTCTTCGAGGAAGAGATGGTATCAATTACAAGGACGTGACATGTCTTGTACCAGGTAAATAGCTGTCTTCACCAAAGAGAAATTGGTAATGTTAACGAATGTATACTTTGCAACATTCACATTAAATACGGTAAAACTAATTAAGAGTCTAGTGTTGTTTACATCTACAATCTTTCACTTTTAGGAAAGAATGAAATTATTAAGACAATTAACAAGCAAAATTATGTCCCGTGGCAACAGTTATTTGTAATGACCACATTAACAGGGAGAAATAGTATTGTAGAATGAAAGTTATTTTTCTTTTTGCACAAAAGCCCATAAGCAATTGTAATTTCACTTCATAGTTCATACTAGAGAAAAAGATGCAAAGCCAACCTGCCATTGCCAACCATTCATGCCATGGGGATCATCATCCAGATCAAAACAAGTATAATTTCCAGTATAATTGTAGTATACGTTAACTCCTGCATATATACGCTCTGCCAGAGATTTACCATCAGAATCATCGTCTATGTGTCTACATACCTACCAAAAGTACACAGCACAAATTTATTGGATTCAAAATGAAAGAAGGGAGAAAAGGTAAAACTAGTCCAGCTAAATAGCCTTTTACCTTGTCCTCATATAATAATTTATCCAGATAATGAGCACGCACATATAAAAGCATATTTATTATATACTGTATAATGCAAAAAATAAAAAAATAATGAAATTGAACTAACCTCCTTTATTGGATTGGCGGGTAAAGGCATCAAAAAGTTCGAAGGGTATGGATAATCCACCATGCCAAGGTAGCTGTATGCAGACTCTATCCAATCTATAAGGTCTCCCGTATTATTCAGCGTACTGTGTGTACCATAACATACCACTTATACCATTTAGTACACAACAAAGTGAAGTACAAAAGTATAGAAGAAACAAACAAAGAGAAATATATGAAAAGCCCCGTACTGGCAAATTCGAAAGGTTTTGGTTAACTTGAGAAGACCATTTTGGTCATTTCCTTCAGCTTCCAACACATCCCAAGATTTCTTTATGGAGTTGAAACAGCTCTCGCTTTCTCTCTTACAAAAAACCAAATGAGTCAGCTTATACAAGACAATAGTCATAAAATTAATTTTTAGATGCCTATTTGACTTGATGCCAGTATATGAAAGGCGAAATGTTCCCCTTATGTACTTAAAAGTGCAAAACTCTAGCTTATATATAGATTATACTATTATTTTCTTCATCAATGAGTTTTTCTAGCGAATAGCTTATATCTACATTCTTTTTCTATTTAAGGTTTTGCAATACTCACTTTAAAATCATTTGACACGATGTTATAGAATGTGTCGGCAGGAACAATATCATCAAATTGAAGAATTGGAGCTGAAGATGCAAGAGCTCCAATAGCAATATGTGGATACTTTAGCCTCATCCAAGCAGCCAACACTATAAAGATCAACAACATGTCATATAGTGAAAAAGGATTTCTTGCAAACTAAGACCAATTGTATAATATGTGCAACATTACTGATATTTACAATTACCATGAACTGTAATTTGTTGCCAGTCATTAAACCAAAGAAAACTTGAGCAAGAAAGGACTAAATCCCCAACCATTAAAAGAAGTATCATACACTCGGAACCCAGAATTTTAAACACTCCTTTTCATTAATTCAATTTCATCAGAAAAGTATGAGGAATAATGATAGCATATGCTTATCTGGCAAAACCATCACACTTGACCAAATTTCAGGTACCAGTAGAAAATGTAGTGCCTGTTTGTAGCAAATATGAGCAAAATCAGGTGGTATATACGGATAAAGGACATGGGGTGCTATTTGCAATTAAATCTGATGCACACATCATACTACCCATTATGCCAATTGATATGATCTTAAAACAATTTGCAGGGGCACACTGGAAATTTCCTATAAAAATCTTACTTCCAGCATAGGAGCCACCGAAGAGTACAACGGGGCTATCTTCCGATGACATGTTGCGTTTTAGGTCAACAAGCAGGGTTGCATAATCTGCTAGTGCTTGCTCAGCAGTGAGGTAGGCTAGTGACTTTGCCCCACTATATGCAGCTTCTTTGCTACCATATGGCATTGACTCGCCATAGTATCGGTGCTACGAATAGTAGAATAACAAAAGTAGCATAAATAAGTTGGGACAGGGCGGTTATGTACAGTATCTAATTCTTCTTATGTTGGTGGTGGTATTGATAAAAAAGTGTTCTTAGAAATGTTTTCCATTGGAACATATAGGATGCAACACTGGAAGCAGTCCACAGGGGATATTCATAAGCATACATGCAAAATCCAGTGACAATTCCAGTAGAAGCAGAAGTAGAAAGAGACTTACCTCGGCGAAAACGACAAGAGCGTTGAACCGCGGCGCAATCTCCCAGATGAAGCCGGTGTTCTGAGCGAACCACACGATATCCCCTTCATTCCCACAGTAGAAGAAGATGGGAGCGCCAGGGCGGGCCCGCTTGTCAGTGGAGCCCAGCAGGTACCTTTGCTGGAAGGTGGAATCTCCCTGGCCCTGGGCGTCTCCGATGAAGCTGAAGTGGTCCAACTGCTGCGTGTAATGCTTGGTCTCGTAGGAATAAGAACTGCAGCTGCCGTTCCTTGATTTACGGTGGGAGAATCGGCCGAGAAACGGGGGATAAGTGGGGCTGGCCGAGGAGGCGCTGAGGACAAGTGCGAATAGCAGGAGGAAGAAGGAAAGCACAGGGCCGGCGTTGGGTGACGCCATGCGTTTTTTCAGCTCAGAGAGGAGATGGAATGGCAATGGGCAAATAACAAATTCAGTTCAGGATTCCATAAATAGAGAAAACCAACCGAGCTGGCGAGCCTGAATGCTTGATGGAGGGGAGGAAGACTAGCAGGGGATGTAGGCGCGTGGCGAGTTGCTCTGTCAGTCAGGACTCAGGACTCAGGACTCAGGATGGGGCAATTTTGCTTGATCGTTTCGAGACTTCAATTTTCTTGCTTATTAATTGTCCCAAGCATTGGGGCTTTTAACTGGACTTCGTTTTTGTTCTTTTATACAAAGGACAAAAAGCAGTATTCGATGCGATGGAGATGTCACGTCCGCTGGTAGTACTGAAGGCTTGTCCGTTTATTGCCTCTTTAGATTTTGGGAAGCAGTTATTAATTACAGCTTTAATATCGCATCACAAGTTCAATTAACTTACAAAGGCCTGATTTTCTCGTAGCATTATTCAACAATGGGTCAGGCCCATATTCACGCCACACCCAATTATCAAGTCTATATTCTTGAGTCCGGATTTCTCAATTTGCAAAAATATGATAAGCAATTGACGTAGGTGTTCAAATTTAACATTGACCGTAAATTGTATTTCACTAGAAAATTCGCGTCATGCTATGCTATATCATCTATAAAATTATCTCATCTAATTATTAATAATTATATATATAATATTTTTATAAATAAACTAATTTTATAAGATCTTCATCAAATAACAAAGAACTTTACCATTTAAAAGCATTCTAACATATTGGTTTAACAATAGCAAAAGGTTTGTTACATTTTACAAAAACTCAGCTTAATACATATTCTCATTGTTGACAAAATATAATAAAACTAAAGTTTGAAGACAGTAAAGAGCTTTTTAAAATGATCTTAATTTTTATATAAATTTTAAAAGCAAACTGAAATCAAATGAAATAAAATTTAGTTCCTTAATATAACTTAATTGAATAAAATTTTGAAGTCATCACACAAATAAATGAAATAAAATTAAAAATTAAAAGTTGAGAGGGACAAGAAATCAAAATTAAGCTAAACCAAAATAAAATATCACTTTTGAAAACTTAACGGAACATTGAAATTAAACAAATAAAAATATGGTGCTGAACAATAAATTTGTCATTCTAATATAATGGTAAATTGAATTTTTCACAGTAATTCTCAACTACATCATTCCCGTGCACTTTGTCTTATCTCTCATCTTTTTTCTATCATCACGTCATGCTATCATGTATCAATATTGTCGACCAACAATGATATACTATAGATTTTATACATCTCTCAGCTAGTGCAAAGAGGGAGAAATAAGAATTATAACATAAAAAAATTGAATTAGGTTTGGTACATAATTTAAAATAATACAATTAGACAATAATTTTCCAACCACCCAATTTATATATCAATCTGTCAATTAGAATACTGAATGATGAATAGCATAAAAAAATTTGAGTTTGTGTGCTAGATAAAGAAGCACAATTAAGATGACTTATATTTAGTGGAAAAAATACATTTCAAGTTTAAATGTGATTACCTGCTATGTAACTAATATTATTTCATAGTTCACAATATAACTGAAGAAAGTAAAATTCTTAATAATTTTTTTTAATAATTCAAAATTTAACTACAAGAATTTAATAAAATAAAATTATCTAAAAATTAAATCAAGCCATGAATCCAATTTTTGTTCAAAGAACAAAAAGTAAATCTAAATGATACAAAAAAAATAAGCAGGTCCGTCAACTTGTCAAATTTCGTACAAAATTATCATAAACTTTTTGTCAAATTAACTATATAATCATAACTAATGAAAAAAGAACATGACATATCTATAAGTCTAAGTCTGTGCGAAGCAAAAGAAAAGCAGAAGGTAGCAGATAAAAAAAAAAGTCGAACCATTGTTGTGCACTATTGTTGCTAAGTACTGTAGCGAAATAGTAGCATACTTGAGTCTTTATAGTATTATAGATCATAAAAAAAATATCAAATTAATTATATATTCCTAACCAATGAAAAAAGAACATGACATACTTATAAGTCTGTGAGAAGGAAAAAAACAAAAAGTATTCCATAAAAAAAAATCGAACCACTGTTGTGTACTACTGTTATTAAGTAATATAACACAATAGCAGCACCTTTGAGTCTTTAAATTATTATTATTATTATAGATTACTATTGGTGATCCGGACTTCCACCTTTAATATATGGGCCACATTGAACCGAGTACATATCAACCCTTATCTGTTTGTATTAAATTGTATGCTTGATATTAACATATATCTATATGTATTTGTCAAAATTTTATACTCAAACACTTATGTGTGAATTTCGATAATATTTCAACAAGAAATGATATCAAATTAATTAAAAAAATATATAAACATATTTAAAAGTATTTTAAATGTTTTTAATGCAATTTAAGGTGAATAATAGATTAGGGCTAATCAATTTAGCTCCAAAAATACATATAAATAATAAATAAATATATCTAGCAACTTATATTTAAATTTTGGTGATATTTCAACCATAAATGAGCCCAAATTGATAAAAAATGTGTATAAGCAAGTTCAAAGGTGTTTTGATGCGTTTTAATGTAATTTGGGGTGAAATATAAGTCATAACTACTCATTTAGTTTGAAAAATATATATAAATAATAAATATATCTAGCAGCTACGTGTACATTTTGATAATATTTCAATAAAACATGATGTCAAATTGATTAAAAATCAGTATAAACATGTTCAAAAGTATATTGGATGCCCTTCAATGTAATTTGAGGTGAAATATAGCTCATGACTAATCAATTTAGTTCCAAAAATACATATAAATAATAAATAAATATATCCAGCAGCTTATGTTTAATTTTTGATGATATTTCAGTCAGAAATGAGACCAAATTGATTAAAAATGTATATAAACATGTTCAATTTTAAAAGCATTTTGATGCAATACAAGACAAAATATAGGTCATAACACTTTAGTTTAGCTCTAAAAATATATATAAATAATAATGAATATATCTAATATTGTATGTGTGTATTTGGATGATATTTGAATTTGAAATGAGGTCAAATCGACTAAAAACGTGTATAAACATGTTCAAATGCATTATAAAAGCAATTTTCATGCAATTTAAGGTGAAACACAAGTAATAACACTTTAACTACACTATTTATGAGTTTATTTATGTGCATGCATCGGTAACCGAAGTCAATGAAAAACATTCCAGAGGATTGGAATTTACACGGCTCAATTGAAAGTGGACAAGGCTAAACGTCTTGCTTTGCTGATAGCTTCAAAAAATATATAAATAAAAATTAAACATATCTAATTGTGTGGTCCTTTTTCACGACCTACAGGTGAGTAGCGGTGTCCTCACTCATAAGGAAAAAAGGTGTAGGTATACCCTTACGCGTATTTATATGCTCAAGGGCTTATTATTTGAAATGATTATGAGAACTTTTATTTTCCGATGGATGCAGACCCCTGTCATTAAGTACCCCGGCTCTCACCTCGGGAACATTTGTTTAAAGCGCTAGAGGAAGTAAATATGCATGCTATTGTTCTATTCTCCCTTGAAATGTAAAGTGATATGCATGCATATACAATGTTTATTTATTTGAAAAGGAATGAGAAATATGTCTTTTTTATGTGTGTTTTGTTTATGATTGTCTATTTTTATGTGTTTTGTTTATTGTTCATATTTATTTAATTCACATGCGTTATTATAATATATTTTTGTTTGATCATTCTATCATATTTAGAAGATTTGGGTGATCAGAGCGTATGATTCTCGTTGGTCGTTTATTGGACTAAAGATATTTGATCTAAAGACACAGAGAGACATTTGATCTCTCGAAATCAGAGATGACGGACATGATCCAACAAATCTCATAGAGCTTGAATATGAAATGCACAGCTTTCGATACTCAAAGAACCAGAGACGTTGATCCCTATAAAAGGTTCGTGTCAAAGACAAGGATGCACAATCCTATAGCTACCGTGCTAAAATACCGACACTCGACTCGATTGCTTAACTATGATTTTAATTTTATTTGGAGTTGCCACCCGAATACTATCAGTTCTATTTATTTTAGTCATGGATAATAGGTTCATGTCTTGGTTATGAATGTAGAAGATGTCAGGCACCACAATCACCCAGAAAATTGGTTTCTACTAATTCTAGCTTTCAAAAATATATTTCACAACAAGAACATATTACAAAATTCAAACAAAATGATGGAAATTAAAAAAAGAGCAAAGATTAATTGAGAAAAATTCAAGTCGCCTAGAGCCTTATATTCTTGCTATCGGAGCATCGCAATGGCCTTTCTAACGATTTGGATGGCTGGATTTTAGTATTTTTGATGACTCGGCTGATGGAGAAGAAATGTTTGGGTCTGTCACTCATTCATTCATCACTTTTTATTACTCATCATAATAAATATTTGGTGAAAATATTTTCAGAACTGGGTTTACTTCTTATTTCCTCTTTTGATTAGACAAACTCATTGTATTTCACACCAACCATGGAAATGAAGTGGAGAGGCAGGGGGTATTTATAGAATGGAGTTTGAAGCCTAGTGGAGCTAAAAAATGTAACAAACTTGCTATGATTTGCTCCAAATGCTTAAACCTGCTTTGAATATTAAACACCATTTGAATGTATTAGACAAACTCTAAAAAGGGACTGAATTATAGTAATTCTATGGTAGATACAAGAGACAAATTAGGCATGCAGGTATTTAGAGACTTTTAATTGATTTGTTTGACCATCTTAAAGCTTTGTAATCATATTTGTTTCAAAAATAAGTGGAAACATAGCAGCTGGAATCCTGCTGCCTATTGTACTTAATTTCAGATTTTCATAGTAATATTTTGATCAATTATATGAGGACGAATGATAGTACTTACAGCAGAAATAAATACTTTGACTAAAAATATATTTACTAGATATATTATTATAATTTTGATATTTTCATGCAATTGTTTTTTTTTCTTTTAGATGATAGATATGTTAATTCATAGAGGGATTAAATAATTTCTTCCTATAGACATATAAATAGACAATTTTAGTTGTGAAATTAAGGATTTAGAATAGATATACTACAAAATATCATAAATATTTTGGGCATTTGTTTTGCAATATGGAATTAGATCCAACTTCATTATTATATTTCGTTCAGAATAATGGATTAGAGGTTTTCTTTCTTGAAATAATTTCAGAATGAAGAATGATATATTTGAAATTAATAAGAGCTAATGACCAATGTTCATATTAAAGATAAATTTATGAAATCCAACAAAAATAACATGATAAGAGGCAAGAATCATGCTGAAAATTCAGATGCAATATGATTTCTGGATAAAATGATATGTCAATGCAGTAGTGCAGCATAAAAAAATATAAGTGGTGATTGTTGACCCCTACTACATGCTGAATATGACTTAGACTTGTATTTTTTATTTTTAATTTATCTAAATTCATGCAAAATATATTTATGAATTTTTATGCTTCAAAACTTAATATAACAATGCATAAATTTTATGAACTACAAGACTTTCATATTTTATAATACAAAAAATACCCATCGTAAAGATCATTAAATGCTTATTCTAGCAAAAGAAATTGTGCGGCCCTTTTTAGCGGCCCACGCGCGAGGCATCGGCGTCCTCGCCCGCGAGAGAAGAAGGTGTAGGTGCACCCTTGCGCGTGCATGTGCGCCCAAGGGCTTATTATTTGAGTGATTGTGGGAACTTTTATTTTTTTGATAGGCGCAAGCCCTCGTCGTTAATTACCCCGGCTCTCGCCTTAGGAATCTCTGATTAATGGGCTAAAGTAATCAAAATATATGGGTTGAGTTCATGGCTTTTGTTTTCTCCCTTCAAATTTATTTTATTTTTTATAAAATGATGCGAAAGAGGTTATTTAACCCCCCTTTTTATTATTGTTTTTATGTTATACTTAATGGCACGTCTCGGAGAGTCGAAGTGACAAGAACGTATAATTCTTAACCATTAGACTAAAGACGTATAATCTAAAGTCAAAGAAATATATAATCTCTCACAAATCAGAGATTGAGGACGTATAATCCTATTAATCTCACATAATTCGAATATGAAGCACACTGCCAACTTGATACTTAAGGAATCAGAGATGTTTAATATCTATAGAGGTCCATGTCAAAGACGAGGACGTATTGTCCTAAATGGTCTATTGACCTTCCAAATCCCGAATCTGAAGCGCTATGCCAATTTGAAACCTGAAAAATTAGAGAATCGGGAACATATAATTCTTTATTGATTTCTAAAATAAGGAACATTAAATTTGAAGCGCACTGTCAATTTAACGTTCTCAAAACATGATTTTGTATACTGGTATGTTTTATGAAGATTTAGACATTATTTTAGTCAGTGTTTGACTTTTTGAGGGCATTCTGGGAATTTTGGTCGACATTTGACCATCCTGAGTTTTTCAAGGGGATATTGATCATTTTATCATAAGGACATATTTGGTCGACATTTAAGTATGTTTTGCATATTTGGACATAATGACATGTTTGGTCAATGTTTAATTATATTTTGCATATTTGAACATAATGACATATTTGGTCGAGGTTCAAATATATTTTGCACATTTGGACATAGTGACATGTTTGATCAAGTTTTAGACATATTTAGTCAATTTAAGTGTGATTTGAACATTTTTATATTTTCAACATATTTAATTTACTTTATCAAAATATAACATGATTTTGATATTTAAAGAAAATATATCATAATTTTGTCATTTTGAATATTTTAATTTGTTTTATCAAAATATAACATGACTTAGCATATTTTATCATGATATGGACATATTTGCATATTTGATATATTTGGTTAAAGATTTGGACATATTTGCATATTTGACATGTTTGGTCAAAGATTTGGATATTTTTGCATACTTGACATATTTGGTCAAAGATTTGGATATATTTGCATATTTGACATGCTTGGTCAAAGATTTGGGTATATTTGCATATTTGATATGTTTGATCAAAAACTTGGGCATATTTGCATATTTGACATGTTTGGTCAAATATTTGGGTATATTTGTATATTTGACATGTTTGGTCAAAGATTTGAGCATATTTTCATATTTGACACATTTCTATTTGACAAAATCATATTATCAACAAAATTCAATTTTTGTTCTTGTGATAATTCTATTTATTTCTATAAAATAATATGCATGACATATGCTTTGAATTTTTCTTGAAATAAAAATAAAAATAAAAAATTGACATTTTATTGTTTCAAAAATATCTTTAAATGAAACCATGATTTTTAATATATTTTTCATGATTTTTGGGATTAAGGAAACATTTTTATTTAATGTTTAAAGTTTATTTTCAAAACATATTAATATGGGTCACTAGATTTGAGCCCATGTATCAAGATCTGGACTTTAGTTTCGTTTTTAAAGCAACTTTTAAACTGGGCCATTGGATCAAAGACGCGCATGAGGCCTGCAATGGACTATTTGAATTTCAACAAGATTCGTACTTTGAAATGCATCAATACTCGCAATTTTCTTCTTCGACTGTGATCAAGGCCCTACCGACGTTGGTTCTCCGATCAGTGAGCATGATTGGCATCACCAGAGCATGAGAAGTCCAATGGTGATGGTCTCATCGTCGATGATGGCGTAGACCGCCGGGAATGACGGTAGCCACCTCGATTTTGGTTGGGATGTGACTGAGATGAAATTTTGATGAATTTAATCTGAATTTGAGTAAATGGATTCAATTTCTTTGGCATCTAGCATCGTTTAGATATGTTTAACAAGTTTTTGAAGCTTAATTTGAATTTAAATCGTCAAATTTGCGTCTTTCACCGTTCGGTACCAGATGAGTTCAAGGGAGCTCGGTACCGGCCCGTATTTCATATTTTTTCTTATGATTTCTTTTCAATTGGTTCTTTCAGAAAACGTCCTTGAGTATATCTGAGCTTGTTTGAGTGATCAATTTCATCAATTTGAGTGTGCATTGTCCTTTATGCATATTGGGACATCTCGGGTATTGATTTCAATTTGGTTCCCTTTTGATTTTGTCACATTTTTCTTGAATTGTGTATTGAGATGTGTTCAATGAGATTAATAATAAGTTATGAAATGTTTTGATATCAAGTCTACACATGTTTTCCATCTTTATACTATTCTATTTCATTTTTTTAATTTTCTGGTATAAAACCAGAATTGACGCAGTCTCCACTTTTGATAGACCCAACTTTAAAAATTCATATAAAATCACAGAAAATTTCAAAAATGGTAAACATTTGTGATTAAGTGCATCAAAACCTATTCAAAATGCCCAAAAAATTTCAGATTAATTAGAGCAACAAAAGGCATATTTTTTTATTTTTATTAGACTGAACAGAAATGCCCTCAGCATAACAGTGCTGAAAACCGGATTTGGCTTAATCTATGTGTTAAAGCCTGGTTTTAATTATTCAAAACCATTTAAAACATCACATGAGGTGTTATAAAAGTGAGAAAACAAAATAAATTTCAAATTTGATGTTCAAAAGAGAAAAAAATTCTCAGTTTGAGCAGAAATTGATTTTTTTTAGTTTTGGACCGATGAGTTTTGAAAAACATAACAATTCATAGAAAATTAAAAAATAATGTAAAATTTGGGATATAAGCTCATGCAAACCTACTCTATGTTTCCGTAAAATTTCATTAACAATGGACAATCAGATTGAGAAGTATGAACCAATTTCTCAACTGGATAAAAAAGGCGATCAGCTGGGTCCATACCAGCATGCTTATTTGTAGGTTTTTCCTCTGCTAAAGCATCCAAACATGTTTAAAATTGAAAATAAAAGATCAACAAGAGAAACAAAGTCAGATTTGATCAAAATTGCATATAACATTATATTTAATATAACAAATCAACATACAACATTATATAAACATGAGGCTTCAATTTTCTATGAAATTTGGTAGCATAACAGGTTGTATAAAGCTGTTTTGAGCTTTTGTATGACCACTGCACATGTGCACAAGGTTTCAGAAAAAGGTATGAATATGTGCTCATCCTTATTGAACCAAATTAACATGTGCCAATTGGTTATTGTGTGTTTATCAAATTTCATAGAAAAGATACACAATTAAGCACTTGAGACTCAGTTTAGGTATCACTTGAGCTCTGTGGGGAAGGAGACACATGTGCACCTCCCAAACTTGAAGGTTTTAGCCATCTCACCCATCAAGGTGAGACTAGCATCATAACTCAAGTGGGACTAAATTAAACTCAAGGCTTGGCCCCCTTTATGCCTTACCTAATCACATAAACTCTCTTCTTTCTAATTTAATAGAGCTTTGTTTGTGGAAAATGGGTTAAAGCCTGGTTTCGATTTCGGCAAGGTTTGAGCTTATGAGGGGGGTCTCTTCTTTTTTATTTTCTTCTCTGGGGGCTTATTTATAATCCAGGGAGTATGGTTTGAACTTGAGGGCTGTGCTGGAAGCATCCCAGCCTTTGGTTTGATCAAACGGTCGAGATGGAGCCCGGCAGGCAATAGCTGGCCTGTGGCTTGTCCTTGCGAGATTCTTCCAGCCAATTGGCGCCCAGGTCATTCCATGGGATGCCCACACGTGTCCCTGTACGCAGGTTGAGAGAGAGAGAGAAGAAAGATGTTGGTTTTGTCTCTTCTTGGAGTTGGTTCACTATGCCATTCGGATGAGGGTATTTCTCGAATATTCTCTTGCCTTGCTAGCATCTAACATGCTATTAGGACATCACCAAGCGTGTTCAAGGCATTATTTTGATCCATTGAGCATCGGGTTGCACCAATTGACCCCACCCGAGTCAGACCCGAGCACCAAGTGGTGAACCCGTTAATTGAGCACCTCTCACATTGAATTGGCACCTCAAACAACATCGTGGAGGTGCCTTGAAGCTTCTCCAAGTGTTGGTTTGGCCTCTCAAGCTCTCAATTGTCCGTTCCACCTCAAGGCCGAAGTACTTTCTCCTTCGATTTTCTCTCTGCTCGCTTTATTATTTTCAATTATGTTTGTGGTATTGAACTCTCCTTAGGGTATAGATTAAATGTCCAAAACGATTTAGTTAAATTCGGCTCATATTGAAGGATTTCATGATGCGAATCGGATAAAATAAAAAAAATTTAATCCTATAACATCTAAGATCGTTCTATTATTGCTAATTTATCCATGTCGTAATCATATACATATTCTTACAAGAGAGAATTTTATATCATACCTATGATCTTTAAGATAGCTTGATTCCTCTGAGGTTCACCTTGAATCCGAAACAAGAACGGTGTCGAATTCGTGCTAGCGAACTCTCTTCCGCGTCTAGCTTTTTCACCCGTCAATTAATCGATTGTATAATCAATCGATATATATTTTAGCAATATGTTTTGGAGGAAAAACTCTAGACTTACTTGAGAGAGAGAAAAGCCTGATGTATATATCTTTTCTATTATTTTCAGCCATTAAGAAAAATAATTAGACTCTTTAAATTCGTATTAAACCATGAACAGAATTCGAAACAGCACATCAACTTCTGACCTTTTGTTACTAAAACTATCATAACTTTCTGTAGGGAATTCCAAACGACTTGAAACTTTCATCGTTGGATTCTAGATTCGAAGGGCTACAGAATTCATATATCATATGCTCAGATTGGTTGATGTTTGCCCCTTCAAATTCTCATTCAATGTTACCTTAAAATCTGTCCATTTTGTAATCCGAATTTAATGGTCATAATCAATATTTGTTTGGGCTTATTCTCTTCTCAATTTGCTAAAATATGTTTTGGGCTTGGGCTTGGGCTTGAAATAAATTTATATTTCATAATATTCACATATTACGATATGTGCAACGAATATTATTCTCATAATATGCACATTACAATATATATTTATTTCTTTGCTAGTCAGCCACATCATGTGACATAATATTTATTTCTTGTTTCCCGTTCAGTTGGTGTGACCTATATTGAGGATCTATATTATGTTGGCAATGAAATTAAATATTTAATTTCATAAACTGTAAGCGGTATTCTAGCTATACATTACAGCTACTCAAATAACATAGACGTTTAGTAATTCTTTTACGAAACGCGATCCTTACAGTAATGTAACATTTGTCATTACTTGTGTCCATTTCTTGCCTTATGATATTCTGATTAACATACAAAGTAGGACTGTGTCATCTTTGTATTATAATCATTTCTTGATCTCTATTAAGCAAATTATAAAATTATAACTGCACTTCAGTTATATTGGATCCATTTATAATTCTACTTTATCAAGGGGCCCAAAATATCATTTCTCATTATTAATGAGTGGCAATGATGCTATTGACATATATTATTTTCCCGCACAAGTTACATATAAAGAACTATTATTTTTATCACCACTTCTTACAAGTAGTTTTTAATAATAATTACGTTGTACATTTCTCATGTGAAAACAATATATGTCTCAATCTTGAAATCAGAGACACGATGAAAACATTAATGACACTAACACAATCCATATAATGTTTCATCTATTAGGTCTGTTCAATATATGAAGCATTTCATATATTCGTGTTATTAAATGATAATCTTTTATCAACGTTTGCAGAACTACAACGTACTTTTAATCAACACGACAGTCTTATATGTCATATTAGTGTTCCTGCTAATATGCAAGACCTGTGAATATTTTAGTGTTGTATATTTATTTACTTAGAGTCCTGCAGTTCAAGACCAAGTGCATCTTCTTGAACACTTCTAAATATAAATATAAAACTCATGGAACAAAATGTAAATCACATTCAATTCATAAATATAACATATATAAAAGATAATCAACAAATGATAACTTTTAGAACACAAATCTAACAATCTCCCACTTGTTCTTAAAGTTACATCTTATACATTCATATGTATTAACTTAAAAAACTAGAGTTGCCTTCTGACTTAATCAGCTATCTCTATCCACTCTCCATGTTCCTTTAGACCCATGGAATCATTATGGACTTCACTCTTGGCTTGAGATAAAGGCTTTGTTAGCGGATCTGCTGTGTTGCTATCCGTGTCCACCTTTAACAATTTTATTCTACCCTCTTCTATGAAGTCTCGAATGACAAAGTATTTTCTATCCATGTGTTTGATCTTGTGGTGTGCCTTCGGCTCCTTGATTTGCGCAATAGCTCCACTATTATCGCAAAACAACTCCAATGGTCCTTCGATGGAAGGTACCACATTTAGTTCCTCAATGAACTTCTTGATCCAAACACCCTCTTTGCTGGCTTCAGCCGCAGCCATCACCTCTGATTGGGTTGTTGAGTCAGCCGTTGTTGATTGTTTGAAACTTCTCCAACTAACGGCACCCCCATTCAAAATGAAAACATACCCAGATTGCGATCGCTTATCATCATAATCGGTCGCAAAACTTGCATCGGTGTAGCCTTCTACAACGAGCTCCCTTTTGCCCCCATACACAAGAAATTTATCCTTAGTCCTGTTAATATACTTGAGGATATTCTTGACCGCAGTCCAATGAGCAGGACCTGCATGGGCTTGATGACGACTTGTCATACTCAGAGCATACGCGACATCAGGTCGCGTACACACCATAGCATACATGATGGAACCAATTACAGAAGCATATGGTACATCCTTCATGATTTCGATGTCTTTACGTGTCGTAGCACACTGAGACTTGCTAAGTGTTACACCTTGAGTCATTGGCACATTTCCTTTCTTGGAATTCTGCATGTTGAACCGTTTCAACACTTTGTCAATGTACGTACGTTGACTTAAGCCAATGAGTTTACGAGACCTATCTCTATATATCTTAATACCCAAGATATATTGGGCCTCACCCAAGTCTTTCATTGAGAAAATATCTTTCAATGAAGATTTCGTTTGCTCCATTAAGGGAATAAAGTTTCCTATCAATAGTATGTCATCAACATATAAGACTAAGAAAAGTACATAGCTCCCACTGACTATCTTGTATACACAAGGCTCTTCTTTGCTTTGGACGAATCCAAGGCGTTTAACCTCATCATCAAAACGCTTGTTCCAACTCCTAGATGCTTGCTTTAGTCCATAAATGGACCTTTGAAGCTTGCATACTTTACCAGCATTACTTGGATCTTCAAAACCCAAAGGTTGTACCATGTACACGTCCTCTTCCAAATTCCCGTTAAGGAATGCTGTTTTGACATCCATTTGCCATATTTCATAGTCATAATATGCGGCAATGGCTAGTAATATCCGAATAGACTTAAACATTGCAACAGGTGAGAAGGTTTCATCATAGTCAATCCCTTGAACTTGACTAAACCCTTTCGCTACAAGTCTTGCCTTGTATGTTGTCATGTTTCCATCCATGTCCATCTTCCTCTTGAAAACCCATTTGTTTTGAACGGTTTTCTTTCCTTGAGGAAGATCTACCAAGGTCCATACTTGGTTGTCATACATGGATTGCATTTCAGATTTCATGGCTTCATACCATGATTTTGAGTCATTTCTATTCATTGCTTCTTGAAAGGTCGTCGGATCTTCGGTATCTATTACCATGATCTCATGAAGTCCTAGATAGAAATCGGGTTTCTTTCTAAGTCTTGTTGACCTTCTTAGTTCTTGTGGCTCTTCTTGTTCATCCTGAGTCTCTTGAATCTCTTGCACAATCTCTTGTGAAATTGGTTCAATATTGGATTGAACACTATGTGGTGATGTGTGAACCTCTTCCTCAATAGGTTGAGGAACATGTTTACTCATGCTCCCACTAGCCATAGGAACTATGGTTGGGCTACTTCGATCTGTATCAATATTATCCATAACATGATCGAGGTCTTGTAGTGTTTCTTGAGTTTCTTCGAGTATTACACTACTCCCACCCCTTTTTATTCTTTTGAGAAACTCCTTCTCTAAGAAAATTGCACCCCTTTCAACTAATATTTTGTTAGTTGACTTGTGCCAAAAGTAGTATCCTTTCGTTTCTTTTGGATAACCTATAAAGAAGCATTTATCCGCTTGAGGTTCCAACTTGGTTGTCATCAATCGTTTGACGTAAGCCTCGCATCCCCAAATCTTGAGAAAAGACAAACTAGGAATTTTCCCTGTCCACAACTCATAAGGAGTTTTCTCGATGGATTTAGATGGAATGATGTTCAGTGTGTAAGCTGCGGTTAGTAATGCATGTCCCCAAAAATAAAGAGGCAATTCTGTTTGGCACATCATTGATCGAACCATGTCGAGCAATGTTCTGTTTCTCCTCTCGGATACACCATTCCATTGAGGTGTTCCGGGTGGAGTCAATTGTGGTATGACACCACATTCTTTTAGATATGCACCAAATTCATTACTCAAGTATTCTCCTCCACGATCAGTTCGTAGAGTCTTAATTCTCTTACCTAGTTGGTTTTCTACTTCATTCTTGAATTCTTTGAACTTGTCAAAGGATTCGCTCTTATTCTTCATTAGATAAACATAGCCATAACGACTATAGTCATCTGTGAAGGTAATGAAGTATCTAAAACCATCTCGTGCACTAGTTTTCATTGGCCCACATACATCTGAATGTATTAATTCCAATAAGTCTTTTGCCCTTGTACCTTTCTTCTTGAAAGGTTTCTTTGTCATTTTTCCTACTAAGCAAGGTTCGCATGTCTCGATTTCATCATAATCAAGGAGACCAAGAAGATTACTTTCTTGTAATTTCTTTATGCGTTTCTCGCTTATATGACCTAGGCGGTAGTGCCATAAGAGAATCTTATTTTCATGAGAGACTTTGAGTCGTTTGTTATTGACATTTAGAATATGTTTATCATTCACTTCAAGCAAATATAAGCCATCCTTAATAGTAGCATTTGCATAGAAAATTCCATCTTTTGAAATACTCATACTCGAGTTTGAAATAGTAAATACATACCCATCCTTGTCCAAACATGACACGGATACAATGTTTTTACATATAGACGGAACATAATAAACATTATTCAGAATAATTATTAAACCACTAGATAAATAAAGGTGAATCGATCCAATGGCCATTGCTGAGATGCTAACACCATTGCCCACCTTCAAAGTGACTTCTCCTTTCTTGAGATGTCTTCTATCTATTAGTGCCTGCATATTTGCACAAATATGAGCACATGATCCAGTATCAATTACCCAATCATGAATAGATGTGGTTAAATTAACTTCAATAACATAGATACCTTTCTGAACCTTGGGGCGCTTGCGTTCTATTTTGCCACTGTCCAAGTCAGCCTTGTATTTAGGACAATTCGCCTTGAAGTGTCCTAACTCGTGGCAATAAAAGCACTCTGTTTGCGGAGTTGGCGAATTTTTCTTTTTGCCTTTGGAGGTGCTCGCTTGAGCTCCTCCTTTTCCTTTGTTCATTTTGGGTATCTTCTTTTTGCCCTTTCCTTTGTGGACATTTTTGCTGTTTTGGGAGATTGCAAGGACATTCTTCTCTCCCTTGTGCCTGTTCATATCAGCCTCTGCCTGCTTCAATGTCTGATGGATCTCATCCAAGGTCATTGTTTTTTCACGCAAGTGAAGATGCATGACTACATCTCTATAAGATGGAGGCAATGAACCAAGGATTATATCCTCAGCCGAGTCAGCATGCATTGGAGCATTGAGCTTCTCCAATTTCTCGAGGTAACTCAGCATTTTTAACATGTGCTGGTTGACGGAAGATCCTTCCGCCATGTTGCACCTAGTGAATGCTATGGTGATCTTTGAACGCTCTTTACGAGCATTCTCCAAGAACATTTTGGAGAGACGTTCGATTATCTCTTTTGGAGAATTGTTTATGAATTTACGAGTAAGTTCAGTTGCCATACTCGCCAACATGAGACCTTGAACGTTCAGTTCGTCCTTGCGGTACTTTTCAGACACAGCCTTCTCTTCATCAGTGGGTTTTGTACCTAGTACTGGTGCATTTTCAACCAGCACATCTGTAAGATCCTCCGACCTGATGATTAGTTGGAGTTTGAGTTCCCAATCGAGATAATTGGAACCATCACACTCCAACGGGCATTTTTCGAGGATGGATCGGATAAGCATGTTGTTTGCCATTCTAATTAAAATTAAAATTAAAGGATTTCATGTTAATATTTATGTAAAACTTGTTTAAATAAAACTCATACTATATTTTTAAAGTGTCCTTTATGTAGTATATTCAAGATCCTATCATAAATAAATCGACCTTATCCGATTTATAAATTTAAGGTAAGTAATCTTTTACTAATCATAACCTTTAGAAATTCTTTTGCAATCTTTTGCAATTTAATTTCTAAACTTTATGACTCTTGTTGTTTATTAAGAAATATTTCTTTTACTAAACGATTTTCCCGAGACTTCAAGCCTAGATCTTGACTTCTCTTTAAGCAAACTCATCTTATTTGGTCAATATGATTGGTCATACTATCTCCATAAAATAAATGTACCAAATGCCTCACATCTAATCCATTTATCAATGGCTTGATAATATATCCTAACATATTCCACAATTTCTAAAGATTAAAAATTACACTCATGCATATTTTTAATCCTTAGCTTAAAGTGGATAAAATGAGAAGGAAAAATACTTAATTTTTCATTGGACATTCAAATGTGACTATAGTTTGGTAGGTCATATATTCATACACCAATACCTATCCTAACATATCATTCACATAAATTCATAAAACACAAAACATAACACAATCACAAACATTTGCGAGTTTGTATGCCTCTGCGCCTTTTCTTCATCCATCGCTATGTCTTCTTGCACCATCGGATGAAAATTTGCATAAAATAAATATGCAATCCCAAACTTTATTTATAAATCATTTCAAAATTTGCTAAGTGCAAGTATTAGGAACCCCTCTCATTCTCACAAATGCATATGATGTAAATAAATAAATAAAAGGCATCCTATACATAAATTGCCTTTTGTGCCTAATTAATAACCGCTTATTAAACTTGCTTACAATCAAATATGCACATCACAAAAAATTTACATCACACAAGGCATTGAAATGAGACATACAAACTCGGTTCCCTACAAAACAAAATTGAATAGATATTGCATACTGATGTACTATTTTGTACCATTTAACTAATTTCCTTTTCTCAAGTAATTGCGGTTCTCTAAATCATTTAAATCCCATAAAATGATTTATAACTCTCTGTTACAATTCAACAATGATTTTGTACCATAGTTTGAAATATAATCCTTTAATCATTTAAAGGAAAAACACAAACCGTTATAAAAAAAACTGCGCACTGTTTCTCCTTTTTTTTTTTTATTAAAAACCGTAACATTTTTGTACAAGAAAATTATGTTATTTAAAAACTAGACTTCCTTATCTAAATTTAGAAACTGGTTTCATTCAAATACGATAAACCGATTGAGAGAAATCGTAATTTGAATTTCAGCTAAAAACAGTCGATGTTGCTGGAAATTCCAGCAGTGCACTGTTTTACTTATTTTTGATCGGCCCTATAGATCTATCCAAAAACCTTGATCTATATTATTATTCTGTTCTAAACATCTTCCATTGATGTAAGAATTTTAGAATACACAAAAATAATCAGCAAGTGAACCTATGACAATTTTACAAATTAAAAAAAATTCAATACCGTAATTTTTCAGAACCGCAATACAAAAGAATAATTAATTAAGCACTTATGTAATAAAAAAAATTACATAATAAAATAGTCTAATTAGCATAATAGAAAACCTTGCTCTGATACCAATTGATGTAATTTCATGATGCGAATCGGATAAAATAAAAAAAATTTAATCCTATAACATCTAAGATCGTTCTATTATTGCTAATTTATCCATGTCGTAATCATATACATATTCTTACAAGAGGGAATTTTATATCATACCTATGATCTTTAAGATAGCTTGATTCCTCTGAGGTTCACCTTGAATCCGAAACAAGAACGGTGTCGAATTCGTGCTAGCGAACTCTCTTCCGCGTCTAGCTTTTTCACCCGTCAATTAATCGATTGTATAATCAATCGATATATATTTTAGCAATATGTTTTGGAGGAAAAACTCTAGACTTACTTGAGAGAGAGAAAAGCCTGATGTATATATCTTTTCTATTATTTTCAGCCATTAAGAAAAATAATTAGACTCTTTAAATTCGTATTAAACCATGAACAGAATTCGAAACAGCACATCAACTTCTGACATTTTGTTACTAAAACTATCATAACTTTCTGTAGGGAATTCCAAACGACTTGAAACTTTCACCGTTGGATTCTAGATTCGAAGGGCTACAGAATTCATATATCATATGCTCAGATTGGTTGATGTTTGCCCCTTCAAATTCTCATTCAAAGTTACCTTAAAATCTGTCCATTTTGTAATCCGAATTTAATGGTCATAATCAATATTTGTTTGGGCTTATTCTCTTCTCAATTTGCTAAAATATGTTTTGGGCTTGGGCTTGGGCTTGAAATAAATTTATATTTCATAATATTCACATATTACGATATGTGCAACGAATATTATTCTCATAATATGCACATTACAATATATATTTATTTCTTTGCTAGTCAGCCACATCATGTGACATAATATTTATTTCTTGTTTCCCGTTCAGTTGGTGTGACCTATATTGAGGATCTATATTATGTTGGCAATGAAATTAAATATTTAATTTCATAAACTGTAAGCGGTATTCTAGCTATACATTACAGCTACTCAAATAACATAGATGTTTAGTAATTTTTTTACGAAACGCGATCCTTACAGTAATGTAACATTTGTCATTACTTGTGTCCATTTCTTGCCTTATGATATTCTGATTAACATACAAAGTAGGACTGTGTCATCTTTGTATTATAATCATTTCTTGATCTCTATTAAGCAAATTATAAAATTATAACTGCACTTCAGTTATATTGGATCCATTTATAATTCTACTTTATCAAGGGGCCCAAAATATCATTTCTCATTATTAATGAGTGGCAATGATGCTATTGACATATATTATTTTCCCGCACAAGTTACATATAAAGAACTATTATTTTTATCACCACTTCTTACAAGTAGTTTTTAATAATAATTACGTTGTACATTTCTCATGTGAAAACAATATATGTCTCAATCTTGAAATCAGAGACACGATGAAAACATTAATGACACTAACACAATTCATATAATGTTTCATCTATTAGGTCTGTTCAATATATGAAGCATTTCATATATTCGTGTTATTAAATGATAATCTTTTATCAACGTTTGCAGAACTACAACGTACTTTTAATCAACACGACAGTCTTATATGTCATATTAGTGTTCCTGCTAATATGCAAGACCTGTGAATATTTTAGTGTTGTATATTTATTTACTTAGAGTCCTGCAGTTCAAGACCAAGTGCATCTTCTTGAACACTTCTAAATATAAATATAAAACTCATGGAACAAAATGTAAATCACATTCAATTCATAAATATAACATATATAAAAGATAATCAACAAATGATAACTTTTAGAACACAAATCTAACACATATACCATAGCTCCATTTTTAAATTCTCGGATGAGCTTCAACGCTCAGGGAAAAAGAAGGAGAGGGGGAGAGAGATTTGATCAAAGATTTTGTCTGTTTGAGCTCGGTTCACATGCACCATTCTTTGATTTTGAGATTATCAGAGCGAAAGAGCGCGTGCGCCGTGTCTATTTCTTTCTCTCCTCATTTTCCTTTGCTGGCCGAAGCATTGCTGAGCGCTGGGCCCCTTGGCAGTGATACTAAGAGGGAGGGCCCTACATGTCGGGTTTAATGAGACTCATCCCTCAGCGAAAAAATGAGGGTGAACCTGTGGTCTCGGCTCCCATGCACCAAAATATGAGGTCAATGAGTCGGTCTGTGTGCACTGATTCCATTCAAATCATCACTGGATATTTTGTGTGTATGATAGGTAATGTCCAAGGGTTTGTTTAATGTTTGAGACCCCCAATTTGCACCCACAATGCTGCATATTCCCCAAATTGTACACAAAATTATCTCCAGCTCTGATTTTTTTGTATTTTCTTTATTCTTTTACCTTTTTTATTTTATTTTTGATGTAAAAATCCATGAAAGTTCACTGAAAAATCATAGAAAATGTATTCTATGATTCTATTATTTTTTAGGTAATATTTTTGATATTTTTGGGTGTGAAATTAGGCATTAATTTCACTTAATTCATTAATTGCACAAGATTAGGCATATTAATCTCATACAATTAATATTTGGCATGATTATTCCAAAGAATTATTTCTTGACTCTAAGAAATAATATTTTGGACATTTTTCATGAATAAAATTCATTATTTTGGATTTAGCATGGTTAATTATATGAAATTATTTCTTGATTTCATATAATCAGGGTTTTGTGCATATATTTTTTTTGCACACATTTGAAGGGGTTTTGACATGATTATTTAATGAAATTATTTTTTAATTTCAAAAAATAAATTTCATGTGTGGTAAATTATGAAATTGGGCATAATTTCATAATTTTAAATTTTGACATGAAAATCACATGAAATTACATCGTTAATTTCATATAATTTAATTTGTGTGTATTTTCTGGTAACTTTTTAATGGTAAACAGAAATCATTAATGCTGAATATTTTTGGAATTTAGAAATGAAAGAATATCTTACTTTATCAAACACTCATTTTTTTTTGTAAACTAAAGCATAAGTTTAAAAGTGTGCAGAAATAATGATTTTAAGAAACATGTTTATAATTTGATAGACATTTCTAGTGCAACTGGTGTTAACAAAAATGAAATTTAATTTGCAAATGGATACTTAACATAAATGAGTATTTTATTTGGGATGCAATGATATAATTTTTCATGGCAAATAAAATACAAATATCATTTTTGCTCTTAATAATGGATGAAAAGTATTATTTATATGCAAACATAAATATATATTAAGAACTTTAGTAATGAACATTTCAACTTTTCTTAGGAGTTACCATTTTGTCTCTCTTTTTTTTCTAATAGAAAAGACTTCAAAATTGGATTTATTTGCTGTAAAATAGTGTCATATTCTTGCATACTAGTGATACTTTACTTTTTGCAAGGGGAATAGAGAACAAAGACCAATTCAAGACATGATACTTCATAAGAAAATGCAGCTTTGAAAATACTTTGCTAGATATAATTTGTTAATGTTTCAAAACTTCTTGAAAAAAATATTAATTAGCTTTTCCTCTTCATCATTTTAGATATAATTTTAGATATAATCATGACATAACTTGATTTTGAAATAATACAGAAAAGAAATGCATTTTTGTAGAATTCGCATCTATGTTTTTTTTGCTTTTTTGAGAATCAAATATGTTGTCACACTTATTCATTCAAACTGAGCATAAAACATCAAAATAGATATGCAACATCAAGTTTTAAGAGTTTCCTAACTTTTTAATATCGGAATTTTATTCGTAGATGAATGGAATCAAAAACTAAATTTTTGGATGCATGCTAACAAATTAAACCACCATCCTTTTAAAGCTGGCTTAATAAAATGAGACGATCAATATTGTTTGCATATTAATGAGTTCATGATGATATTTTTTAACCAATATACTTGTTTATTTTAACGCCTCTATCACAATTTAATTCACATTTTTAGAATTCCGACCAGCTAGTTAAATAGGTTTAATTGACAATATCTTGGAAATTGACTTTAGTGAACATAAATATTTTGTATTTGTTTAATTTCATAGAAACAATTTTTTTCGCATCAAAAGATAGTTTCAGTAAAAGGTCATGAGTAGTGTTCAATGCATCGATATGAACTGTTTGGTGTCATAAAACTCTACCTTGACAGGAGCAAGTCTATCTAGTTTGAACAAGTGATTCTATTACTGATCTATGTCATCTAAAATAATATGCTGCTTGTTTTATTTTTTTATAGCATGAGATTTTGCACATAATCTACTAAAATTGATTATTTGATTGTACAGAAAATTCATTTAAGGTAAAACATGATTCAAAGATTACAAAAATTATTTTAAATTACGTAACAAATATTTGAACTCATAAATTTACTATTGGAAAATTTATTTACAAAGTTATTTATGCTGAACAAATTCATTAACAGTTGAAGGATTTTAGCTTGAAGTCATTTTTTCAGCTGGAAACAAATATTTTGACCTTTAAACAATTCTCCTAAGCTTAAATAACTCTTTTTAACTTGAAACAATGCTTTAACTATTAATTTTTCTATTTCTAGAAAAATCACGAAATGATCCATATTAGTGTAAATATTTCTAGTTAAATATGCTCAGGAAAATTTCCTTTATTTCAAGAGCATATTAACACTATTTAAATTGATTTTAGACTTAAAACAGTTTTATATATAATCTCCAACATGATACCAATGTATTGGGGGTGTTTTTTTAAATAAAGAATTAACAACAAATAAAAATACTAGCATAGAGAACAAAAAGAACCACAAATTAACAAAGAAAATAACCAACATAAAGAAAAAAACATAGGCAAATTAAGAGTATACTTTTTAGCAGAAGCATGATAATTATGTCTTGATTTTGATACTTCCAATTTTTCCTTCTTGTTCTCTCCTCTTTTTTATGAATGAAATAAATTATATATGCAATTCATCATGAGATTATATAATTTTGGCTGTCTACAGCTGCTCCTCTTCAGCTATCTTTGTCTAACAAAGATATGCTGAAGCCAAGAGACACCCAAATATTTATAAAATACAATTATAGGTTTGGCATAAAAGACTATTATCTTTGCATTTAAGCTTACTCAATGGGTCCCTTAGGCATCCAAGGGTAGAACCCAGTTTTCTTGCTAAATGCAAATTATATGTCTTAGCATTCAACCTTAATTGTATTTTATAATTTTTTCTTCTTCTTATTTTTTTCACATACCTAAGATTGGAGTGGTAAAAGAATGTCTTGTTGCTATGACATCACCCTTTATTTTTCCATCATAGACATTATGAGTCCAGATGGTTAACACCAGGGGGTGTCAAAGGCTAGTGTTCCCTTGTAGTATTTTTGCCTCAAATGCCTATTAGAAACATATTTTTATCCACAAGGAATTTTAATTTTGTTGCAAAGGAATCATCAATGCCACTATAGGGATCCACTCGCCGTACCTGCAAGGGTTAGTAACTTTTTTCGTTGGGGCTTAATGTGTAAAGTTTAAGACAACAATTTGGCAACACCATATTGGTTAAAACTTGAATAAGTCATTACCATATAACTGGTTTTTTTTTTTTTGAAAAAGCATAGGATATATCATAAATAAACAAAACTTAAACGAAAATCATCATTTTTTTGGCATGTGCAAGATGAAAGACTTGTTAGACTCATCCTTCATTTTGGCTCTTTATATCTTTGTGGGTCATGGGAATTTGAGGTTAATTAAATGGATGGATATAGGTTTAGTGGAGAAGAAAGGTTGGAGATAAATTTAAGTTTCGTGAGTGTTACAGGTATTTTCAAAACGGGAACATACTGAACGTCATAATTCAACTTGAACTCATGGCTGCATTCAAATTATTTCTCATGTTGATCAGATGATCAAACCCGTTCTCCGGGATGCCACCTCATTTCCCTTGTCCATGTATTTTCTTTAAGAGCGCCAAACAATTTCTAGGAGTGCCAAAATCCGGTGTGATGGGGCTCGGTTTACTTGGAGGCAGCGCCAATTAAGGTTTTCGCTGCACCCTTCTTCCTCTTTCTTTCTTTCTTTTTTTTCTTTGCACATATGTATTAAAGAAATTATACCACATACCCTTTTTTAACCTTGTACATAATACCTTGAAATCACAAGCATTTGGAGGTCACGAGAGGATATTCAGAAATAAGAGGGGTTTTTTCTCGGTGGAAAGATTTTTTACGCGTACAAGGGGATATCTCAAGGTGAATGGAGGAATTTTTTTTATGTAGAGTTCAGGATTTTGGGGTCTGGGGTTTGGAGTTTAGGTTTATGGTTTAGGATTTTAGGGTTCAGGATTCAGGATTTTAGGGTCTGTAATTTGGATTTAGGGTTTAGGATTTAGGATTTAGGGTTCGGGGTTTTGGTGTTGAGGTTTGGGGTTGGGGTTCAAGGTTCGGGTTTCGAGTTTCGAGTTTCGGGTATCGGGTTTTGGGTTCGGGGTTTAGGGTAAAGGGTTTAGGGTTTAAACTGTGCGGCCCTTTTTCACGGCCCACGCGCGAGCCATCGGCGTCCTCACTCACGGGGAAGAAGGTGCAGGTACATCCCTGCGCGTGTTTGTGCGCTCAAGAACTTATTATTTAGGTGATTGTGAAAACTTTTATTTTTCGACGGGGCAAGCCCCTGTCGTTAATTACCCCGGCTCTCGTCTCGGGAACTTCTGATTAATGGGCTAAAATAATTAAAATATATGGATCGGATTCATGTCTTTTGTTTTCTCCCTTCAAATTTATTTTATTTTTGATAAAATTGTTTGAAAGTAATTTATTTATTAGCATGGCTATTTAACCTCCCCATTTTTTAAATTTATGTTATACTTAATGGTATGCCTCAAAGGATCGAAGTGACCAGGACGTATATTTTTTAATAATTAGACTAAAGACGTGTAATCTAAAGTCAGAGAAAAATATAATCTCTCATAAATCAGAGATCGAGGACGTATAATCCTATTGATCTCATAGAGTTCGAATATGGAGCGCACTGCAAACTCGATACTCAAAAAACCAGAGATGTTTAATCTCTATAGAGGTTCATGCCAAAGACGAGGGCGTATTGTTCTAAACAATCTATTAACCTTCCAAATCCCGAATCTGAAGCGCTATACCAATTAGAAACTTAAGAAAATTGGAGAATCGGGAACATACAACTTTATCGATTTTCAAGATGAGGAACATTAAATCTGAAGCGCACTGTCAATTTAACGTTCTCAAAATATGATTTGGTATGATTTAATACGTTGATACGCTTTACCAAGATTTAGACATAATTTTGATCAATGTTTGGCTTTGTAGGGGTATTCTGGGAATTTTGGTCGACATTTAAACATGTTTTGAATATTTGAACATAATGACATGTTTGGTCAACGTTTGATTGTATTTTGTACCTCTGAACATCATGACATATTTGGTCAATGTTTGAATATATATTCTTGCACATTTTGCTGTAATGACATGTTTGATCAATTTTCAAATGGATTTTGCATATTTACCCGTACTGACATGTTTGATTAAGATTTGGACATATTTAGTCAACTTAAGTATGATTTGAACATTTTGACATTTTTGACATGTTTAATCTATTTTATCAAAATGTGACATGATTTTGTTCTGAATATTTTTAGTTTGTTTTATTAAAACATAACATAATTTTATCATTTTGAATATTTGGTTTGCTTTTATCAAAATATAACATAATTTAATCATTTTTAAATATTTTGATTTATTTTATCAAAATATCAAAAGAATGTTTTAAATTTATTTTATCAAAAATATATCATGACTTAGCATCATAATATGGGCACATTTGTATTTTTGACATATTTGACCAAAGATTTGAACATATTTGTCTGTTTGACATGTTTGGTCAAGGATTTGGGCATCTTTACATATTTAACATATTTGGCCAAGGGTTTGGGCATATTTGTATATTTGACATGTTTGGTCAAAGATTTGGGCATATTTGTATATTTAACATGTTTGGTCAAAGATTTGGACATATTTGCATGTTTGACATATATGGTAAAAGATTTGGGCATATTTGTATATTTGATATGTTTGGTTAAAGATTTGGACATATTTGCATATTTAACATGTTTTATTTGACAAAATCATATCATCAACAAAAATACAATTTTTGTTCTTATGTCAATTTTATTTATTTATACAAAACAATATGTATGACATATGCTTTGAATTTTCTTTAAAATAAAATAAAGTCAAAATTGACATTTTATCGTTTCCAAAATATTTTAGATGAAACCATAATTTTTGGTATATTTTTCACGATTTTTGGGCTTAAGGAAATATTTTTATTTAATACTTAAAGTTTATTTTCAGAATAGATTAATATGTGCAACTGGATTTGAGCCCATGTATTAAGATCTGGACTATAGTTCGGTTTTTAAAACAGCTTTTGAACTGGGCCGTTGGATCAAAGGCGCGCATCAGGCCTACGATAGGCTGTTTGAATTTCATCAAGATTCGTACTTTGAAATGCATCAATATTCGCCCTCTTCTTCTCCCACTGTGATCAGGGCCCCGCTGGCGTTGGATCTCCGATCGGCATGCATGATTGACATCGCCGGAGCACAAGGAGTCCAACGGTGGTAGTCTCGTCGTCGGCGACGGTCTAAATCACCGGGGACGAGGGTAGCCACCTCGGTTTTGGCCGAGGTGTTGCTGAGATGCAATTTTGATGAAGGTGAATTCATCAAGAAATTTTGGATTTTGTATTTAAAAGAGAAAATGAATTCTCAGTGAGATGGAGCCCGGCAGGTAACAACTAGTTTGTGGCTCGTCCTTGCGATATTCCTCCAGCTAATTGGCGCCCAGGTTATTCCATAGGATGTCCACACGTGTCCCTGTGTGCAGGCTGGGAGAGAGAGAAGAAAGTCATTGGCTTTGTCTTCTTCTTGGGCTGGTTCACCATGCCATTCGGGTGAGGATATTTCTCGAACATTCCATTGTCTTGCCGGTTCCTGACATGCTATTAGAACATCACTAAACATGTTCAAGGCATTATTTTGATCACTTAAGTATCGGGCCATGCCAATTGACCACACCCGAATCGGACCTGAGCACCAAGTGGTGAACCCATCAATTGAGCTCCTCGCACACCAAATTGACACCTCAAACAGCATCGTGGATGTGTTTTGAAGCTTCCCCAAGTGTTGGTTTGGCCTCTCGAGCTCTCAATTGCCCAGTCCACTTCAAGGTCGAGGTACTTTCTCCTTCAATTTTCTCTCTACTCGATTTACTATTTTCAATTCTGTTTGTGGCATTGAAATCTCCTCAAGGTGTAGATTATATCCCCAAAACGGTTTAAACCAACTCGCATTGTACACCATTTCTCCATTTTTGTCTCTCGGGCGAGCTTTAGAGCTCGGGGAGAAGAAGGGAGAGGGAGAGAGTTCAATTCAAAGGTTTCCTCTTGATTGCGCTCGGTTCACATGTACCGTTCTTTGGTTTTGAACCTGTCAGAAAGAGAGGGGGTACATCGCGTCCACTCCTTCCTCTCTTTTCTTTCTTTCGCTGGCCGAAGCGTGCCTAGGCACTGGGCCCCTTAGCAGTGAGACTGAAGGAGAGGGGCCTAGTCGTCAGGTTTAATGAGACACAACCCTCAGCGAAAAACTGAGGGTTGAGCTGTGGTCTCGGCACTTGTACACCAAAGTACATTGTCAGTGCCTTAGTGCATGAGCAATGGGCCTATTCAAGTTTCATTTAGTGTTTTGTGTGTATGACATGTGGGTCCAGAGGTTTATTTAATCGTTTGAGGTTCCCAACTTGCACCCAAAATGTTGTGTATCCCCTATGTTGCACACAGAATCATTTTCAGCTCTGATTTTTTGTATTTTCTTTATTTTTTTCCCTTTTAATTTCATTTTTCATGGAAATCCATGAAAATTCACTGAAAAATCATAGAAAATATATTCTATGATTCTATTATTTTAAGGTAGTATTTTTTGGTATTTTAGGGTGTGAAATTAGGCATTAATTTCACTTAATTCATTAATTGCACATGATTAGATATATTAATCTCAAACAATTAATATTTGGCATGATTATTCTAATGAATTATTTCTTGATTCCAAGGAATAATATTTGGGACATTTTTCATGAATAAAATTCATGATTTTCGGATTTGGCATGGTTAATTATATGAATTTGTTTCTTCATTTCATATAATTAGAGTTTTGTGCATACATATATATTTTTTTTGCACACATTTGAAAGGAGTTTTTTTTTGTATGATTATTTCCTGAAATTATTTTTAATTTCAAGAAATAATTTTGAGTGTTTTTGAGTCGATATTTCACAGTTAGGACTATTTCATCCCAAATTGCATTAAAATGCTTCCGAAATGCATTTCAGCATGTTTAAGCACATTCTAAATCAATTTGGCCTCATTTTTGCTTCAAATATCATGGAAATGCACAAACAAGTTGCCATATATGTTCATTCAATGTTTATGAGTGTTTTTGAGTCGATATTTGACAGTTATGACTTATATTTCACCCAAATTGCATTAAAATGCTGCCGAAATGCATTTCATCATGTTTAACCACATTTTAAATCAATTTGGCCTCATTTTTGCTTCAAATATCATCGAAATGCACAAATAAAACGTCAAAGATGTTCATTTAATATTTATGAGTGTTTTTGAGTCGATATTTGACAGTTAGGACTTCTATTGCACCCCAAATTGCATTAAAAAGATTCCAAAATGCATTTCAGCATTTTTAAGCACATTTTAAATCAATTTGGCCTCATTTTTGCTTCAAATATCATGAAAATGCACAAACAAGTTGCCAAATATGTTCATTCAATGTTTATGAGTGTTTTTGAGTTGATATTTGACAGATATGACTTATATTTCATCCCAAATTGCATTAAAATATTTCCAAAAGGAATTTGAACTTGTTTAAGCACATTTTAAATCATTTTGGCCTCATTTTTGCTTCAAATATCATCGATATGCACAAATAAGATGCAAAAGATATTCATTTAATATTTTGTGCGGCCCTTTTTCGCGGCCCACGCGCGAGGCATCGGCGTCCTCGCTCACGGGGGAAGAAGGTGTAGGTACATCCCTGCGCGTGTTTGTGCGCTCAAGGACTTATTATTTAGGTGATTGTGGGAACTTTTATTTTCCGACGGGCGCAAGCCCCCGCCGTTAATTACCCCGGCTCTCGCCTCGGGAACCTCTGATTAATGGGCTAAACTAATCAAAATATATGGATCAGATTTGTGGCTTTATTTCTTCCTTCCAATTTATTATAATGCATACTTGAAATAACCCAAAGGTATAACTTTGGATAATAAGACTAAAGACATATGATCTAAAGTCAGAGAAACGTATAATTTCTCATAAATCAGAGATCGAGGATGTATAATCCTATTGATCTCACGGAGTTCGAATGTGAAGCGCACTGCCAACTCGATACTCAAAGAACCAGAGATGTTTGTGTTTGCTGTCAAAAAAAATATAATACCAAAAATACACACAAGTTAAAATACATGAAACAAATATGATTTCATGTGATTTAATGTCGAAATTTAAAATTACGAAATTATGCCCAATTTTGTAATTCACCACGTACGAGATTTATTTCTTGGAATTAAGAAACAATTCCATGAAATAATCATGCCAAATATTAAATCATGAAATTATGCTCAATTTCATGATTTATCACATATGAAATTTATCTCTTAAAATTAAGAAATAATTTCATAAAATAATTATTATGTGAGATTAATGCCTAATCTCATATGATACACAATGATGAAATGAAATTAATGTCTAATTTCATTTCAAAAATACCAAAAAAATTCTTAAAAATCATAGAAAAGCATTCTATGATTTTACAATAATTTTCATGATTTTATCACAAACAATTTCATGAAAAATAATTTAGAAATGAAAAAAAGACAAATAAAATAGCAGTTGGAGACGTTTGTGTGCAACTTGGAGTTGCCAAGCATACCTTGGCCTTTATTTTTTTCTCTCCAGCGAAAAGGAAGAAGGGGAGTGAATGGGTGTGCTTGGTGCACTTCTGTTCTCTCTTCACCTCAATTCAAATTAATACACGGACCATGTGAACCAAGTCCAACTGAGAAATGCAATATGTATGTCTCTCATTAAACCTTACAAGTGGGGGCTATGTTTTCTTCTCTCATTGACAGGGGGGCCCAGCACATGCCCTTCTCTCTCTCTTCCCTTGCGCCCTCTCTCTCTGCCCGCTGGGACCCACATGGCAGATCCTTCTCCCTCCTCTCCTCCCTCCTCTCTTTCTTCCCTGCACGAACTGGGTTCGGCCAGCGGCTGGCCGGAAGCTAGGCGGCGACTCCGGGCACCTCAAGGCGATTCCTCTTAGCCCCGGGTAGAGCTCGGCGAGGAGAATTCGGGGAAGCCGTCAATTTCAGAAATGGATGAATGAACGAGGGAGAAATCGGGTACGAAAGTTATCTCGGTGAAGAGGCCAAATGAGCAAATTGGGGACCAAGAGCTCAAATTGAATGGTCTTGGAGCATCTCAAGGGTGTCACGATGATGTTCAAAGTGTATATTTGAGGTTTGGAACGCTCAATTAATGGGACCACCGATTCACATTCGGGTGTAAACCGAAAAAATCTTAAATTGGCAAAATTAAGATGTGAGAGTTTGGAAAATGCATAAAACATGTAAATGCAACATGTTTGAGACCGGTTGACACGATAAACAAGTGTTAGAGAGGCTTCAATTTAATTGGAACACGTTAAGCCTCAAACCGCCACCGGGAGACACCAAACCGTGCCTTGGATGCTCATTTTCGAGAGCCAGCGCACCAATACACGTGTTGGGCTATGATAGGTGAAGCATCTCTGCGAAAGAAACAGAAGGAATCTTCCAGAAATGAGCTGTTACACCTCTTGAGCCCGGTTGGCTTAATTTCGGCCATACGATTAATTCAACGCTCTAGATCAAATCAGAGCTTCCCTGGAGTGTTGCCCTAGCTCTTGGGTTATAAATAGACCCCCAGAGAAGAGAAATCAGGAGCCAATACCCCCCCATAAGCTCAAGCTTGGCCAAAGCCTTGCCAAAACCGAAATCAAGCCTTAAACCCTCTTCTCTCCAAATAAAGCTCTGTTAGAATAGAAAAAGAAAGTTGTTGTAATTGATTGAGACACAAAGGGGCCAAGCCTTGAGCTTGGCTTGGTCTCAATTGAGCTCTAGGGGCTAGTCTCACCTTGATGGGTGAGATAGTCAAGCTTTCGGGTTGGAGATGGTGCACATGTGCCTCTTCCCTTACCGAGCTCAATTGGTGACCAAGCATGAGTCTCAGGTGCTTACTTATGCGTATTTTCTATGAAATTTGATAAACACACGATAACCAATCGGCACATGTTGATTTGGTTCAATAGGGATGGGCACATGTTCATACCCTCTTCTCAAACCCTGTGCACATGCGCAGTGGTTATATAAAGGCTCAAAACAGCTTAATACAAGCCGTTATGCCGCCAAATTTCATAGAAAATAAAACCCCCCATGTTTATGTGATGTTATATGTTGATATGTTATGTTAAATGCAATATTATATGAAGTTTTGATCAAATTTGGTTTTTTATCTCTCCTTGATCTTTTATTTTGCATTTTAAACATGTTTGGATGCTCAAAATCATATTTGAGTAAAAGAAAAGCAATAAATATGCATGCTGATCTGATTCCAGCAAAGGGGCATTTCTGTCCAGTTGAGAGATCAGTCCATATCTCTCAATCTGGTTGTCTATTTTTCATAAAATTTCACAGACATGTAGAGTAGGTTTATATTAACTTACATTTCGAATTTTATAATTTTTGGAATTTTCTGTGAATTGTTATGATTTTTCAAATCTCATCAGTCCAAAAAATCTCAAAAGTCAACTGATGGTCAAACACCAAACTCAACATCAAAAAAAAAACTGATTTAAATAAAAAAAAATATAGCCTGATAAAGGGTGATTGTTTATTTGATTTGGATTTTTTTTAATTGATTAGGATGTGTGAATTGCTTGAAAAAAATAAAAAAAAAAAAGAAAAAAAACAGAAAACAGAGCTGGCACAGATCTGGCATGTGCCTTATCTGGCCAGTTCAAAGATCAACTAATATATCTTGATTTACTCACCCATTTGATCTGAAATTTTTCAATAATATAGAGTATGTTTTCATAGACATGTTCCCAAAATTTCATATTTTTTTGAATTTTCTGTGATTTTATATGAATTTTTAAAGTTAGGTCTGTCAAAAGGAAAAAAACTGGGTTGGTTCTGTTTTTCCTTTTCTGTTTTTTTTCCTTTCTGATTTTTTTCGTTTTTTTCTCCAGAAATAAAAAATGGTGAAATTGACCACTCAAATATACTGAAACATGGTTAAATATGTTTTTAAAAGAATCAATTGAAGAAAAAACAAGGATAAATGCACGAATTTCCAATCGGTACCAAATCCGTTTGAGCCTATTCGGTACCGGTCGGTGAAACTCACATATTCGGAGATTTAAATTAAAATTAAATTTCACAACTTGTTTGTTATGTTTTAATGACGCTACAGATCGAAGGAATTGAACCAATTTGACAAAACGAGCTCAAAATCGACAAAAAAACCGATTCCCCACGAGTTTCCAGCCCTAGCCGAACTGGTGGTGCTATTTCCGGCGATCGCCGGAGCTAGTGGCCCCGAGACCAAGACAGTAGTGTTCTCCTCCCCGAGACGACTCCGGTGGTTCCCCCCGATCGACGATCCGACGCCGGCAGAGCTCCGATCAAGCAAGAATACGAATATTGATGCATATGAGAGTGTGGATATTGATGAAATTTGAACTCAAGCATATGGGAGGGAAATCGCACGGATCTTGATGCCATCCGACAGCCCAGAAAAATTCAAAGTTTGGATCTTGATGATCTAGCTTTAAATCAAAGGCTCACATTAATCTGTTTCAAAAAATAGATTTTAAATATTAAATAAAAATAATTCCTTAAGACCAAAAATCATGAAAAATACATCAAAAATCATGGTTTCATTTGAAGATATTTTTGAAATAATAAAAAGTCAATTTTGATTTTATTTTTATTTTAAGAAAAATTCAAAACATATAAAATGCATATCATCTTGTACAAATATTTTTCTTATATTTTGATAAAACAAATCAAAATACTCAAAATAACCAAATTATGTTATATTTTGATAAAACAAATCAAAATATTCAAAATAATCAAATTATGTTATATTTTTATAAAACAAATCAAAAATATTCAAAATAACCAAATTATGTTATATTTTGATAAAACAAATCAAAATATTCAAAATAATCAAATTATGTTATATTTTTATAAAACAAATCAAAAATATTCAAAATAACCAAATTATGTTATACTTTGATAAAACAAATCAAAAATATTCAAAATAACCAAATTATGTTATACTTTGATAAAACAAATCAACAATATTCAAAATAACCAAATTATGTTATATTTTGATAAAACAAATCAAAATATTCAAAATAACCAAATTATGTTATATTTTGATAAAACAAATCAAAATATTCAAAATAACCAAATTAGTTATATTTTGATAAAACAAATCAAAATATTCAAAATAATCAAATTATGTTATATTTTGATAAAACAAATCAAAATATTCAAAATAATCAAATTATGTTATATTTTGATAAAACAAATCAAAATATTCAAAATAATCAATTTATGTTATATTTTAATAAAACAAATAAAAAAATATTCAAAATAATCAAATTATGTTATATTTTGATAAAACAAATCAAAATAATCAAAATAGTCAAATTATGTCATATGTTGATAAAACAAATCAAAATATTCAAAAATAATTAAATTATGTCATGTCATGATAAAACAAATCAAAACATTAGAAATAATCAAATTATATTATTTTGATAAAACAAATCAAAATATTCAAAAAATGATTAAATATGTTAAACTTTAATAAAGCAAATCAAAACATTCAAAATAATCAAATTATGATAAAACAAATCAAAATATTCAAAAATGATTAAATATGTTAAACTTTGATGAAACAAATCAAAACATTAAAAATAATCAAATTATGTCATGTTTTGATAAAACAAATCAA
Organism: Bolboschoenus planiculmis; assembly: GCA_031770325.1. Lineage (NCBI taxonomy): Eukaryota > Viridiplantae > Streptophyta > Magnoliopsida > Poales > Cyperaceae > Bolboschoenus > Bolboschoenus planiculmis. Next base: position 4,039,386 of record CM062771.1, read on the forward strand.
AATATTCAAAAATGATTAAAATATGTCACATGTTGATAAAACAAATCAAAATTTGCAAAATAATCAAATTATGATAAAACAAATCAAATTATTCAAAAATGATTGAATCATGTTATAAAATAAATCAAAATATTCAAAATAATCAGATTATATTATGTCTTGATAAAACAAGACAAAATATTCAAAATAACCAAATTTTGTCATATTTTAATAAAATAAATTGAAATATTTAAAATATGTCAATATGCCCAAATCTTTGACTAAATATATCAAATATGCAAATAAATCCAAATATACCCAAATATTTGACCAAACATGTCAAATATGCAAATATACCCAAATATTTAACTAAATATGTCAAAAATACAATTATGTTCAAATATTTGACCAAACATGTCAAATATGCAAATATACCCAAATAGTTGACCAAATATGTCAAAAATACAAATATGTCCCAATATTTGACCAAACATGTCAAATATGCAAATATACCCAAATAGTTGACCAAATATGTCAAAAATACAAATATGTCCCAATATTTGACCAAACATGTCAAGTATGCAAATATACCCAAATATTTAACTAAATATGTCAAAAATACATATATGCCCAAGTATTTGACCAAACATGTCAAATATGCAAATATGCCCAAACTTCTGACCAAACATGTCAAATATGCAAATATGCCCAAACTTCTGACCAAACATGTCAAATATGCAAATATGCCCAAACTCTTGACCAAATATGTCAAATATGCAAATATGTCTAAATCTTTGACCAAATATGCCAAATATGCAAATATGTCCAAACTCTTGACAAAAATATGTCAAACATGCAAATAAGTCCAAATCTTTGGCCAAACATGCCAAATATGCAGATAAGTCCAAAACTTGGTAAAAACATACCAACATACCAAATCATATCAAACCATGTTTCGAGAATATTAAATTGGCAGTGCGCTTCAGGTTTAATGTACCTCATTTGGAAATCGATAAAGAATTATATGTTCCCGATCCTCCAATTTTCTCAGGTTTCGAATTGGCATAGCGCTTCAGATTCGGGATTTGGAAGGTCAATAGACTGCTTAGGATTATACGTCCTTGTCTTTGATATGAACCTTCTTAGAGATCAAACATCTCTGGTTCTTTGAGTATCGAGTTGGCAGTGCGCTTCACATTCGAACTCCGTGAGATCAATAGGATTATACATCCTCGATCTCTGATTTATGAAAAATTATACGTTTCTCTGACTTTAGATCATACGTCTTTAGTCTTATTATCCAAAGTTATACCTTTGGGTTATTTCAAGTATGCATTATAGGAAGAAATAAAGCCACAAATCTGATCCATATATTTTTAATTAGTTTAGCCCATTAATCAGAGGTTCCCGAGGCGAGAGCCGGGGTAATTAACGGCGGGGGCTTGCGCCCGTCGGAAAATAAAAGTTCCCACAATCACCTAAATAATAAATCCTTGAGCGCACAAACACGCGCAGGGATGTACCTGCACCTTCTTCCCCCGTGAGCGAGGACGCCGATGCCTCGCGCGTGGGCCGCGAAAAAGGGCCGCACAGGTTCTGGCACGCCCGGTGGGACATATCTTTCTCCTCTCATCTCTTGGGCTAAAATAATTAAATATATGGATCAAATAAAAAAATATATAATAAATTTTGCATGAAATATGGCTAATTGATTTGTGGAGTTTATATTTTTCAGGAAATGATGTCTGGAGCGAATTCTCCTTTTGCGATCGCTGTCCCCGTCTCCCTCAACGAGGCGGGCCATATGGTGTTCTCGTTTGGGGACTTTCCCCAAATGATCGTTCTTCCTCCTACTCCACCATCACCGACACCAACTCTGGTCGAAGATGAGGACCATGAAGTCTCCTTCAGGATCACCCAGAAGGGGATTGACAACAAAATCATGGCGCTCCCTCCAAAACCTCAGCGCCCCAGGAGACAACGTTCAGAGAAGAAAGTCTCCTCGACCCTTCCAACACAGGTGACCCCAAAGGTCACCAAGAAACGGGCTCTCCAAGCTTACCAGGATGAGCTGGTGGCTGAGCCAAATCTTCTTGTCTCCAATCCCTTCACATCCTTAAGGATTGTGAAAAGAAATTCTCCGACCGCTCGTATCCGAAGCGTTTGGGAGGTTCCACAACCAAAACCTCTCCAAAACCAAAACTTCTCGACCGAGTCGGGAAGACCCTCAGGTCTTAAACAGGTCAACCTAGGTAAGTCTCTTTACGAGACTCACCAAGCTATTAAGGCGCGTAAACAACAGCGCCAAAATAAACTCCAAGCTTCTGCCTCTCAGGTTCAAGGGAGACAAGCCCATTTCCCCCGGGAATCGGGGAACCGCCCATATGAACGGGCACCAGGGACCAAACAAACATGGATCCCAAAATCTCGTCTGACCCAAACAAGCCAGACACCATCCACCCATATACAGGTGGCTAAGCCCAAAACACGGGCTACGGTCAAAACCACCGCTCTCTCGAAAGATATCGAGAGTGAAAATGTGTTTAATAGGCTGGGGTCAAAGATAAAACCCCAAGCCTCAAGCACAACTGTATTTGACAGGCTAGGGCCAAAACTAAAACCTAAGCCATTAAAGTCAAGCAAAGGACTGGTTATCACTATTCCTGATCAAGCCCGAAAGAAGAGACGGGTCTCTCGTCCAGCACCTTACGCTGATGACGAAGAAGAACACTTCACAGTCTATACTGTGGGGGCGTATGACGAAAGCTCCTCTGACGATCAAGAAGAACGTCACGCCACATATATGGCTGATGATGAAGAAGTGGGCCCATCCCATGACCCACCACCTGGTCGAGATGTCGAGAATGCTCATGCGGCCAGGACCAGAGCCAGAACCAAAAGAGGGCAAAAAGGAGGCCCTCCAACTGATGACGAATCAGCCCACAATGAGGCAGAAATAGAAGACACTGGTGGCTCCGCGAATGATTTCGTCGCCCAATTAAAACGACAACTGTCTATACGAGAACGAGAAATGGAGGAGTATAGACAGAGAAATGAGCAAGAAATGGGAGAGCTCAGAAAGCAAAATCAAGAGGCTTTAAGCCTGATCAAGTCCTTAAGTGACTTTCTGACCAAGAAGGGGATCACAAATGAAAGGGTGGAAGATGAAGGACCCTCCAAACATACGGGACCTCAACCATCGCAACATCCAAGCCTCAGAGACCCCGACGGTCACAAAGAAGACCTCCCATGTGGAGGAGAGAGCTCTCGAGTCAATATTGCTCGGGGCTCCAACACTCGTATATATACCAACGAGAATCAAGGATTGACTAAGAAGGAGATCCAAGAGATAATTAGTCAACAACTTCAAATAGCGGGCGCAGGATTTACCGTCTCACCCTTGAAACGAACGGGGAGGCCGTATCCAGCCGATTACGACGCTATACCTTACCCAAAGGGGTATATAGTCCCGAAGTTTAAGTCCTTCTCGGGAGAAGGTGTAAAAGACACCAACCCAGATCAACACTTGGCCCATTTCATGGCCTCGTGTGGGAATACAGGGAGCAATGATGCCTTGTTGCTGCGTCAATTCCCGCAAAGTCTAACAGGTCCCGCCTTTGAATGGTACTACTCATTAGAAAATGGGAGTATTAAAACGTGGGATGACATGACTGATGCCTTCAGGGCAAAGTTCGCGGTCATGACTGACAAAATCAGCATTGCGGACTTGGCCAATACTAGGCCCCAGAAGAATGAAAAAGTTCTGGAATACATTAGTCGCTGGCGAAACCTCAGCATCAGGTGTGATCGCCCGATAACCCAAAGGGAGGCGGTCGAACTAATACTCAGGAACGTTGACAATTGGATGACACCGTTCTTGGGGATAGCCAAAATTACGACATATCAGGATTTGATAAACTGTGTGTCCAGGCTCGAAAATGCACCTCCAAATTCATGGCCCAACTACTCGGGTCAGAGATTCCAAAGAGGAGGGAAGGCCGAGGCCAAGGTAGCCAGTACAAGCAAATCCAGCGGCAAAAACACGACCGCTAATGTCAACACTGTGAACAATGGTGGCTCGTCAAATAAAAATGACGGCGGCAGCAGTGCAAAGCCCGTATACGGAAGCGGGCAGCCTCTTAAAAGTCTAGAGGAATTAAAGGGCAAGCCTTATTCATTTAAAAGGGATAAAGTCGCGCGACTTTTCAAAGACGCTTTGAAGGACGGGCTCCAACTACCTAAGTGTAAACGGCCCGCTGATATGGAGAAATCCAGTGACCCGAACTACTGTCCATATCACAGAGTGCTTGGGCACCCTATAGAAGATTGTTGGGTGTTCAAGGACTGGATAGAAAGGAGGTACAAGAATGGCGAGATAACTTTGGCCGATAGTATCCTCCAAACACCAGCCCCGCATGAGCAGGTGAACGCGGTCTCTCATATAGAGGTCAATATTGAGGATTCTTCGGCAGAACCTTGGAGCACCCATCTGTCCCGTAAAGCAAAGAAGCTTCTCAAATCCATCCAGAAAGAACCAGGCATTTTGTGGAAAAATGAGGTGACTCCCATTATCCCTGAACCACCAAGAAAACCGGTGGCTTTCTACAAGAAAGCGAACAAAAATGGCAGCCGCAAGCGGGACAAGAAGCCAGTAAAGCCAAGGGAGTATCCGGAAAAGTCAGAACTCCAGAAATATATTGATGCGCTGGAGGAATATGAGCAAGGTCAGCCGATACCGGCCATGCTTCGAGACTTCATTCCTAAACGAATCCTCAACAAATTGCTGGGTATAGTTGATGAAGACGAAACCACGGATGAAGGAGATGAGTTCTGGGATGAAGAATGCTGTGTCATCACCCACGTAGAAACTCATGAAGTGAGCGAATCGGAAGACTCCGATACTCTTCCCCGTCGGGAGGAGCTTTACCTCAATGAGCTTCTCGGGCAAGTCCATCATTTCATGGAAGGTCGCGAAAAGACAACCAGCATAGACTCAAAGTCGACAATTCGGAAATTCAAACCCGAAGGCATAAAAGGGCTAGTGGAAGACATGCCCTGTCGAATGAGAAAAGAATGCGAGAAGGGACCTGAAATGAATGGGTTCCTTAGATTTGGATTTACCCGAGACGAGGGAAACTCATCTTCGGGGCGCCCGAAAGAGGACATGGTGATCATAGTTTCTCATGGGCATCAATCCAGAAATGAGGCGTTTCGGCCAGGTCAAGCCCGAAGGAAACCTCCCAATGTCTTTTTAGTAAACATAGAAGACAAAGAAATGCTGGAAAGCATAGCATGGCAAGATTGCGGCCACGAAGAAAGGCTGACGATTGAAACCACAAATGGGAAAGAAGTGGCGAGTCTCAGGCCGTTTCTACTCAAGCCAGGAATTTCCCCGTTGTAAACCCAAGGAGAGGGTCAATAAACCCTGAGCCAAGGAAAGAAAGTAAGCCCGCCGACGGCCGAAAACGCTCTTTTAAAATAGAGAATAGGGAGGAAAGGCAATCAAATCCTCACAAATACACCCGTTCCGCGCCTAACCAAAAAGAATGGTGCCATGCAATTCATCATAATAGCGATTCTGAAGAAGACGCACACTTTCCCGGGAGTCTATTCTATTCCGAAGAAGGTGATGAGGCCACTACCTCTGAACAGGAAAAGACGGAATGTCAGGTCGTTCTGCGTTCGGGCACCTATATCCCTGAACGTCAACCTCCAAAAGAGTCTGACCGAAATGTCGCGAAAACCAAAGGCATGAGCAAAGAGCCAGAAAATGGCATACCCACCCGTGAAAAGTCGAAACTCACGGTAGGAGATTACAATGTGCTGGCACATCTCCGTAAGATCCCAGCCTTACTTAGTGTCTTTGATGCATTGATGATGTCGAAGGATATGCGCGATATATTAATATACGCGCTCCAAAATCCTGAGCAATTTCAGGCGTATTTTGCCGAAAAACAATCACATGAGACGGCATACGTTAGCAGCCGTTCGACGGGTATCCACTTCACTGATGAAGACCTGTTAACTGGCACCGCCGATCACAACCGACCGTTGTATGTAACTGGCGACTGTGAGGGGCAAAGATTGAATCGCATTTTGGTCGATTCGGGGTCATCGATAAACATTATGCCCTTGAGGATCCTGAAAACCCTAATGCTGGACACCAAACCATTGTCGAATGAGAAAGTGACCATTCATGGGTTCAATCAACATTCACAGAAAGCCATGGGTGCGGTGACCCTAACACTCCAATTCGGGGGCCTGATAACCTCGACCAAATTTTATGTCATTGACGCCGATACGTCATACAAGGCCTTACTCGGTCGCCCTTGGCTGCATGAAAACCGGGTGGTACCATCAACTCTTCACCAATGCATGAAATACATGAGAGACGGAAGGCAAAAAAGGATAAATGGGGACATCAAGCCGTTCGGGGTCCATGAAATTGGCCTTAGCGACGCCCGTTATTTCTTAACGCAGGAGGAGAAGGATCAGCATAAAGCGCTGATGGAGTCTCTAAGCTCCGTCTTACAAGGAAATGGCTTGGAAATGCAAACAAGCCAAACCAAACCCACGCCCGATCTGGTGTCATCTCATGATAAAAAGGCACCAACTTTGAGTAATAAACCCATTTATGGGTTGTCCTCTAATGAGGAGGAAGACAAGAAGGAACGAGTGTATGGTGTCACTCCCTTATTTGGCGCCTCTTCTGATGAAGAAAACGAGAAGATCTCGACGCGCCGGGTTATCCCACTATACGGGGCCTCAACAGACGATGAGTCAGAAGAGGAAGCTCCTATAGATGAAGAGGCATATGAATCGGAGAGTGGATCAGAAGAAGAAATTCTGTTTCACGTCAAGCCGACATACAACTTCGAAACTGACGAGAGCCATGAATCGTCTTTAAGGGTTGAAAAGGTACCCGAAAGACATTACAAGGACCTTTCTCCCAAAGAAGTGAACCAAATCCAGAAGTTGCGGACGTTTGTCGTTCCTTCAAAGGTCGAACGCTTGCCAGGGAAGACGGTCACTCATAGACCAATCAGATTCTACAAAATCGATGCAATCAATCCTGGTGATAATGCCCTGATCCACGAGTGGAGTGGCTTATTATCAGAAGACTCCGACGATGGGGAAGTCAATATCGAGGCGTCCCGGTATTTCGGTAAGAATCAGGGTCAACTGATGGAAAAAGCCCGGTGTCCTCAAACCATATCGAAATCCAAGATGTATTATTTTGAGAAGTTATGGAATGGCTCGACTAATACGGTCAGGGGCCTTGATGATAAGATCAAATACACTCGCGGTTTGGGATATGACTCTGAGTCAGAAGAAGACGGGGATCCCGACGAACGGTGTCGAAGCTTCTTCAAAAACCAAAGAGTCACTTGTCATATGGTATCTGAGGAGCCGGAAGAAGAAGACTTCATCCTGGTGGCTAAAAATGCACCAAAAGAGTTGGAGGACGGCGCGCCAAACACCATTGACGAGTTGGTGGAAGTTAACCTCGGGACAGATGAAGACCCCAGGCCAACCTTCATAAGCGCATCCCTCCCCCAAGAGAAACGGGAACCCTTGAGGGCCTTGCTCCAAGAATATGTTGATTGCTTCGCATGGAGCTATGAAGAAATGCCGGGTTTGGATCCCAAAGTCGCGGTTCACAAACTCAAAAATTGACCCGAGTATAAAGCCGGTCAAACAAGCACCGCGACGAATGAGAATAGAACTCGAAGAAAAGGTCGTGGTCGAAACCAAGAAGCTTATCGATGCAGGCTTTGTGCGGGAAGAAGAAACTCCCGATTGGGTGGCTAGCATCGTACCCGTAAAGAAGAAGAACGGGCAAATACGCATATGCGTCGACTTTCGGGACCTGAATAAAGCTTGTCCCAAAGATGACTTTCCTTTACCCGTGACTGAAATCATCATCGACCATACCTCGTCCTATGAAGTATTCTCCTTTATGGATGGATATGCGGGGTATAACCAAATCAAAATGGACGAAGAAGACCAGAAGCACACGGCCTTCCGCACTCCGATGGGTATTTATTGTTACAAGGTTATGCCTTTTGGCCTGAAAAATGCCGGGGCTACATACCAGCGAGCCATGACGAAAATATTTGATGATCTAATTCATAAGATTGTCGAATGCTACGTGGACGATTTGGTCGTAAAGGCAACGTCCTATGACGAGCATCTCAGAAACCTCAAAGTCGTGTTCGACCGCCTGAGGCAACACGCGCTGAAGTTAAACCCGTTAAAGTGCGCCTTTATGGTCTCGTCGGGGAAATTTCTTGGGTTTGTCATTCGACACCGAGGGATCGAGATAGACCCGAATAAAATTAAGGCAATACAAGAATTGCCGCCACCTAGGAACCTTAAAGAGCTTCGCTCGCTTCAAGGCCGCTTGGCATACATCAGGCGATTTATAGCCAATCTATCGGGTAGGATACAACCTTTCACCCGATTGACCAAGAAGGATGTCCCGTTTAAATGGGACGAAGCCTGTCAACAAGCCCTGAACGACATCAAGGGCTATCTCCTCAAACCGCCAGTACTAGCCGCTCCAATACCAGGAAAAGAGCTGATATTGTACACAACGGCCTTGGATGGATCTCTCGGGGCCTTATTAGCGCAAGAAAATGAACAAGGGAAAGAAAACGCCCTCTATTATTTGAGCCGCATGCTGGTAGGGGCGGAATACGCCTATACACCGATTGAAAAGCATTGTCTGGCATTGGTGTTCGCTGTGAAGAAGTTGCGACACTACATGATAGCCCACAAGGTCATCCTCATCTCAAAGATTGACCCCTTAAAATATCTCATGACGAGACCCATGCTTACAGGCAGGTTGGCAAGATGGGCCATAATCCTGACCGAGTTTGATATAACTTTCGCGCCACAAAAGGCCATAAAGGGGCAAGCGATGGCTGATTTCCTAGCGGCCCATCCAATACCCGACGACTCTCCTTTGGCATGCGAATTTCCAGATGAAGAAGTCTTTCATATCAAAGATGAAACCCCAAGTTGGGAAATGTACTTTGATGGGGCATCATCAATACGGCCCACCGCGGGCCCAAACATCCCGCAAATACGGGCCGGGATAGGCTTACTCTTCGTAACACCAAAAGGAGGAATCATGCGTCATGCCTTCGCATTGACCGAGCCTTGTACAAATAATGAGGCTGAATATGAAGCGCTCATAGCCGGGTTAGAGCTTGCGTTGAATATAGGGATTAGAAAACTCTATGTGTTTGGTGACTCCCAATTGATAATAAATCAAATCACCGGAGCATACAAGGTACTAAAACCAGAATTGATAAAGTATCATGCTAGGGTTTTAGAGTTAATAGACGAAATTTCTGAAATCCTATTCAAGAAAATCTCAAGAGCCACAAACGGCAAAGCTGATGCACTCGCTCGGGTGGCTAAAGAATTAGGCGAGCCCGATGACGAAAATGTGCAAATTGTTGTCAAAAACCGACGACCCCTGTCCTCGTGCTTTACGGGGACCAAAGATAAAATCCAGGTGGCTATGGCCGAAGAAATGGAAAGTGACCTGGAAGATGTCATGGTGACTCAGCCAAATGACGATTGGCGCCAACCTTTCGTCGAGTACTTCAAATACGGGATTCTCCCGAATGAGAAATCAGCGCAAGAGCAACTCAAAAAGAGAGCGCTTCGTTACGCTTATGTCAATGACACCCTATACAGGCGATCATACGACCTAATGTGGCTTCGCTATGTGTCAAACCCAAAAGTCCACCAAATCATGAAGGAAGTTCATTCGGGTTTATGCGGAGCACATCAACCGGGACCCAAAATGCGGCTTAAGATAAAGCGCATGGGCTGTTATTGGCCCACCATGGCACGTGATTGTATCGAGCATGCCAAGAAATGTCATATGTGCCAAATATATGGTACGTTCATACATCAACACCTAAACCCGTTACACCCGACTGTGCCATCCTGGCCGTTTGATGCATGGGGTACCGATGTGGTTGGGCCCATTGACCCACCTTCCTCCAAGGGTCATAAGTTTATCTTGGCTGCGACAGACTATTTCACCAAATGGGCTGAGGCAGTCCTGCTTAGGGAAGTGAAGGCAATCGATGTCGTGAATTTCTTCAAAACCCATATCCTATACCGATTTGGGACCCCGAGGAGAATCATTTCCGATAATGGGGCCGCATTCAAAAGTGCCAAAGTATACGCACTTGCAGAAAAGTTCAAAATTGATTGGAAATATTCTTCCATATACAACCCCAGGGCAAATGGTTTAGCAGAGGCCTTCAATAAAACCTTGATAAAAATCATGAAAAGGACGTTGAAAGGAAATCAACGCGACTGGCATGAAAGGCTACAAGAAGCGCTTTGGGCATATCGAACCACATGTCGAACCCCCACTCAAGCGACGCCATATTCCCTGGTGTTTGGTGTCGAAGCTATTTTACCGCTTGAGGTGGAACTCCCGTCCTTAAGGGTGGCGCTCCAGAACGAAATGTCGTTAGATGAGCAGAAGCGCCTCAGGCTCGACGAACTCGACGCTATGGATGAAAGGCGAATCATAGCCCAACAAAACTTGGAAATATACCAAGCGAAGATGGCACGGGCCTACAACAAAATGGCCCGCTCAAGAACTTTTCGTCAAGGGGAATTAGTACTCGTTCTCCGAAGGCCCATAATCGGCCGGCATGTCGGCCCAAAATTTTCACCTAACTGGGAAGGCCCATATGTGGTTGAGAAGGTATTTGACGGAGGAGCATACCAACTCATAGATCATAAAGGCGAAAGACCATTACCTCCTATAAACGGGCGGTATCTTAAGAAATACCATGCATAATACGCCAAGAAGAAAGGTGGCTAAACCCATACACCAAGAAGAAAGGTGGCCAAACTCAAACACCAAGAAGAAATGTGGCTAAACCCATACACCAAGAAGAAAGGTGGCTAAACCCAAACACCAAGAAGAAAGGTGGCTAAACCCAAACACCAAGAAGAAAGGTGGCTAAACTCATACGCCCAAAAGAAAGGTGGCTTAAGTCCCGGGGTAAAAGGTACTTATCCATGTCCCGCCGGGTGCAAATCGGCCTTGTCGCCTTGAGCCGTTAATCAAGGGACGTGGATGGTGTCCACTGAAGAAATACCACAACCAAAGATGTCCCATTGGGCGTAAATCGGCCTTGTCGCCTTGAGCCGTTAATCAAGGGACGTGGATGGTGTCCACTGAAGAAATACCACAACCAAAGATGTCCCATTGGGCGCAAATCGGCCTTGTCGCCTTAAGCCGTTAATCAAGGGACGTGGATGGTGTCCACTGAAGAAATACCACAAACAAAGCTGCCCCATCAGGCATGAATCGGCCTTGTCGCCTTGAGCCGTTAATCAAGGGACGTGGATGGTGTCCACTGAAGAAATACCATAAACCAAAATGTCCCCCCCCGGGCATAAATCGGCTTTGTTGCCTTGAGCCGTTAATCAAGGAACACATGTGGTGGCTAATATAAGAGCCACCAAAACCTCTGGCAGGCCAAAAAGAAAGGTTTTGTCCACATCGCCGGATGAAGTCGGCGCCCGAACTATGGGGCCACTAAAGCGGAGAAAATGGTTTTGGTATTTGTGCCTCCAATACAATTACCACTGTGTTTGCCCGTTTGATACAGAATAAATATGAAAATGGGCAGCGTTACGATTTGTCGCTATAAACAAATCATTGCTGAATAAAACATTGCCTTATTAATTAATAGTAAGGCATAATATTGAAGGCATAAATAAAAAGCCCTATGATGAATGAAACCGTCTTATCCTTATGATAAGGTTGGATAATTTATCAGGGCGAAATTCCACTCCGAATATATAAATATGCGTGGAGAATGAGTGAAACGTGATGATCCCACACTTAATAATGAGTGGAGAGAATAGAGAGAATCCATATTTAAAATGGTTTTGCCAATTTGTACCATAAACAATTGACACTGGTATGTTCATCTGACCAGTCATAAAGAGATGAACAGGCTTTTTATTTTGTGCCTAACAAAATAACAAAATACCAAAAATACTAATAATAATATAAACTTTCCCAAAACACATATCCAATCCATACACCATACCAGAAAACATAAATTCCTCAAAATAAGTGACTAAAGCCATGTCCAAAACAAACGAAACACAAAAAAAATATATATATATATATATATAATAAATACAAACAAATCCACCCAAATAAATGAATAAATAAGAGGGGAGCGATGCAAGGTTCCACCAAATAAATAAATAAAGGAGAGAAAATGTAAGGTTCCTTCAAATAAAATGACTTTGGTATTTGTATCTTTAATACAATTACCACTGGGTTCGTCCATTTGATACAGAATAAATATAAAAATGGACAAGTGTTTGCAATTTGTCCCTTTAAAATAAATTGCTGCCTAACGAAAGGATTATTTCATTTTTTATGATGAGATAGACCTTTGAAGGCAATTCCACCAAATAAAATTGAGTGGAGAATGAGCGAAAGTGAGGATTCCACACCAAACCTATAAAATGAGTGGAAAGAATGCGAGAATCCACTTCAAAATGGTTTTGCCAATTTGTACCATAAACAATTGACACTGGTTCGTTCATCCGACCAGTCATAAAGGGATGAACATGCTTTATATTTTGTGCTTAACAAAATAGATTGTAGTATTTTGCACGGACCAACTACAAAAACCTCGACAAATCATGCTACAATCAAAACCAAGCCAAACATGCTAAAACCAAGCCAAACATGCTAAAACCAAAACAAACCTTGGGCTTTGAAAGCTGATGAAATTCATGTAAGCCCCAACCATTTAAACCAAATCCCAAATCATGCTTAAACCTGGGCTTTGAAAGCTGATGAAATTCATGTAAGCCCCAACCATTTAAACCAAATCCCAAATCATGCTTAAACCTGGGCTTTGAGAGTTGATAAAATTCATGTAAGCCCCAACACTTTATATCAAACCAAAACCAAACCAACATATGCCAAACATGCTGAAGCAAAACCAAATTTGTGGAAGCCAAACATGCCGAAGCAACCAAACCTGCAGACGCCAAACATGCCGAAGCAACCAAACCTGTGAAAGCCAAAAATGCTGAAGCAGAACCAAACCTCTGAAAACCAAAATTGCCGAAGCAACCAAACCTGCGAAGGCCAAATATGTTGAAGCAAAACGAAATATCAAAGATAAACCAATCAAATTAGAAGGCTTCCATGCTGTAAACTAATTTGGTGCACCAGAGCAGGCCCTTCAGCCTCTACGGTCTTCATGACCTGCTCTGGTGGGTGGCTCTTTGTTTGCTGTCAAAAAAAATATAATACCAAAAATACACACAAGTTAAAATACATGAAACAAATATGATTTCATGTGATTTAATGTCGAAATTTAAAATTACGAAATTATGCCCAATTTTGTAATTCACCACGTACGAGATTTATTTCTTGGAATTAAGAAACAATTCCATGAAATAATCATGCCAAATATTAAATCATGAAATTATGCTCAATTTCATGATTTATCACATATGAAATTTATCTCTTAAAATTAAGAAATAATTTCATAAAATAATTATTATGTGAGATTAATGCCTAATCTCATATGATACACAATGATGAAATGAAATTAATGTCTAATTTCATTTCAAAAATACCAAAAAAATTCTTAAAAATCATAGAAAAGCATTCTATGATTTTACAATAATTTTCATGATTTTATCACAAACAATTTCATGAAAAATAATTTAGAAATGAAAAAAAGACAAATAAAATAGCAGTTGGAGACGTTTGTGTGCAACTTGGAGTTGCCAAGCATACCTTGGCCTTTATTTTTTTCTCTCCAGCGAAAAGGAAGAAGGGGAGTGAATGGGTGCGCTTGGTGCACTTCTGTTCTCTCTTCACCTCAATTCAAATTAATACACGGACCATGTGAACCAAGTCCAACTGAGAAATGCAATATGTATGTCTCTCATTAAACCTTACAAGTGGGGGCTATGTTTTCTTCTCTCATTGACAGGGGGGCCCAGCACATGCCCTTCTCTCTCTCTTCCCTTGCGCCCTCTCTCTCTGCCCGCTGGGACCCACATGGCAGATCCTTCTCCCTCCTCTCCTCCCTCCTCTCTTTCTTCCCTGCACGAACTGGGTTCGGCCAGCGGCTGGCCGGAAGCTAGGCGGCGACTCCGGGCACCTCAAGGCGATTCCTCTTAGCCCCGGGTAGAGCTCGGCGAGGAGAATTCGGGGAAGCCGTCAATTTCAGAAATGGATGAATGAACGAGGGAGAAATCGGGTACGAAAGTTATCTCGGTGAAGAGGCCAAATGAGCAAATTGGGGACCAAGAGCTCAAATTGAATGGTCTTGGAGCATCTCAAGGGTGTCACGATGATGTTCAAAGTGTATATTTGAGGTTTGGAACGCTCAATTAATGGGACCACCGATTCACATTCGGGTGTAAACCGAAAAAATCTTAAATTGGCAAAATTAAGATGTGAGAGTTTGGAAAATGCATAAAACATGTAAATGCAACATGTTTGAGACCGGTTGACACGATAAACAAGTGTTAGAGAGGCTTCAATTTAATTGGAACACGTTAAGCCTCAAACCGCCACCGGGAGACACCAAACCGTGCCTTGGATGCTCATTTTCGAGAGCCAGCGCACCAATACACGTGTTGGGCTATGATAGGTGAAGCATCTCTGCGAAAGAAACAGAAGGAATCTTCCAGAAATGAGCTGTTACACCTCTTGAGCCCGGTTGGCTTAATTTCGGCCATACGATTAATTCAACGCTCTAGATCAAATCAGAGCTTCCCTGGAGTGTTGCCCTAGCTCTTGGGTTATAAATAGACCCCCAGAGAAGAGAAATCAGGAGCCAATACCCCCCCATAAGCTCAAGCTTGGCCAAAGCCTTGCCAAAACCGAAATCAAGCCTTAAACCCTCTTCTCTCCAAATAAAGCTCTGTTAGAATAGAAAAAGAAAGTTGTTGTAATTGATTGAGACACAAAGGGGCCAAGCCTTGAGCTTGGCTTGGTCTCAATTGAGCTCTAGGGGCTAGTCTCACCTTGATGGGTGAGATAGTCAAGCTTTCGGGTTGGAGATGGTGCACATGTGCCTCTTCCCTTACCGAGCTCAATTGGTGACCAAGCATGAGTCTCAGGTGCTTACTTATGCGTATTTTCTATGAAATTTGATAAACACACGATAACCAATCGGCACATGTTGATTTGGTTCAATAGGGATGGGCACATGTTCATACCCTCTTCTCAAACCCTGTGCACATGCGCAGTGGTTATATAAAGGCTCAAAACAGCTTAATACAAGCCGTTATGCCGCCAAATTTCATAGAAAATAAAACCCCCCATGTTTATGTGATGTTATATGTTGATATGTTATGTTAAATGCAATATTATATGAAGTTTTGATCAAATTTGGTTTTTTATCTCTCCTTGATCTTTTATTTTGCATTTTAAACATGTTTGGATGCTCAAAATGATATTTGAGTAAAAGAAAAGCAATAAATATGCATGCTGATCTGATTCCAGCAAAGGGGCATTTCTGTCCAGTTGAGAGATCAGTCCATATCTCTCAATCTGGTTGTCTATTTTTCATAAAATTTCACAGACCTGTAGAGTAGGTTTATATTAACTTACATTTCGAATTTTATAATTTTTGGAATTTTCTGTGAATTGTTATGATTTTTCAAATCTCATCAGTCCAAAAAATCTCAAAAGTCAACTGATGGTCAAACACCAAACTCAACATCAAAAAAAAAACTGATTTAAATAAAAAAAAATATAGCCTGATAAAGGGTGATTGTTTATTTGATTTGGATTTTTTTTAATTGATTAGGATGTGTGAATTGCTTGAAAAAAATAAAAAAAAAAAGAAAAAAAACAGAAAACAGAGCTGGCACAGATCTGGCATGTGCCTTATCTGGCCAGTTCAAAGATCAACTAATATATCTTGATTTACTCACCCATTTGATCTGAAATTTTGCAATAATATAGAGTATGTTTTCATAGACATGTTCCCAAAATTTCATATTTTTTTGAATTTTCTGTGATTTTATATGAATTTTTAAAGTTAGGTCTGTCAAAAGGAAAAAAACTGGGTTGGTTCTGTTTTTCCTTTTCTGTTTTTTTTCCTTTCTGATTTTTTTCGTTTTTTTCTCCAGAAATAAAAAATGGTGAAATTGACCACTCAAATATACTGAAACATGGTTAAATATGTTTTTAAAAGAATCAATTGAAGAAAAAACAAGGATAAATGCACGAATTTCCAATCGGTACCAAATCCGTTTGAGCCTATTCGGTACCGGTCGGTGAAACTCACATATTCGGAGATTTAAATTAAAATTAAATTTCACAACTTGTTTGTTATGTTTTAATGACGCTACAGATCGAAGGAATTGAACCAATTTGACAAAACGAGCTCAAAATCGACAAAAAAACCGATTCCCCACGAGTTTCCAGCCCTAGCCGAACTGGTGGTGCTATTTCCGGCGATCGCCGGAGCTAGTGGCCCCGAGACCAAGACAGTAGTGTTCTCCTCCCCGAGACGACTCCGGTGGTTCCCCCCGATCGACGATCCGACGCCGGCAGAGCTCCGATCAAGCAAGAATACGAATATTGATGCATATGAGAGTGTGGATATTGATGAAATTTGAACTCAAGCATATGGGAGGGAAATCGCACGGATCTTGATGCCATCCGACAGCCCAGAAAAATTCAAAGTTTGGATCTTGATGATCTAGCTTTAAATCAAAGGCTCACATTAATCTGTTTCAAAAAATAGATTTTAAATATTAAATAAAAATAATTCCTTAAGACCAAAAATCATGAAAAATACATCAAAAATCATGGTTTCATTTGAAGATATTTTTGAAATAATAAAAAGTCAATTTTGATTTTATTTTTATTTTAAGAAAAATTCAAAACATATAAAATGCATATCATCTTGTACAAATATTTTTCTTATATTTTGATAAAACAAATCAAAATACTCAAAATAACCAAATTATGTTATATTTTGATAAAACAAATCAAAATATTCAAAATAATCAAATTATGTTATATTTTTATAAAACAAATCAAAAATATTCAAAATAACCAAATTATGTTATATTTTGATAAAACAAATCAAAATATTCAAAATAATCAAATTATGTTATATTTTTATAAAACAAATCAAAAATATTCAAAATAACCAAATTATGTTATACTTTGATAAAACAAATCAAAAATATTCAAAATAACCAAATTATGTTATACTTTGATAAAACAAATCAACAATATTCAAAATAACCAAATTATGTTATATTTTGATAAAACAAATCAAAATATTCAAAATAATTAAATTTTGATAAAACAAATCAAAATATTCAAAATAATCAAATTATGTTATATTTTGATAAAACAAATCAAAATATTCAAAATAACCAAATTATGTTATATTTTGATAAAACAAATCAAAATATTCAAAATAACCAAATTAGTTATATTTTGATAAAACAAATCAAAATATTCAAAATAATCAAATTATGTTATATTTTGATAAAACAAATCAAAATATTCAAAATAATCAAATTATGTTATATTTTGATAAAACAAATCAAAATATTCAAAATAATCAATTTATGTTATATTTTAATAAAACAAATAAAAAAATATTCAAAATAATCAAATTATGTTATATTTTGATAAAACAAATCAAAATAATCAAAATAGTCAAATTATGTCATATGTTGATAAAACAAATCAAAATATTCAAAAATAATTAAATTATGTCATGTCATGATAAAACAAATCAAAACATTAGAAATAATCAAATTATATTATTTTGATAAAACAAATCAAAATATTCAAAAAATGATTAAATATGTTAAACTTTAATAAAGCAAATCAAAACATTCAAAATAATCAAATTATGATAAAACAAATCAAAATATTCAAAAATGATTAAATATGTTAAACTTTGATGAAACAAATCAAAACATTAAAAATAATCAAATTATGTCATGTTTTGATAAAACAAATCAAAATATTCAAAAATGATTAAAATATGTCACATGTTGATAAAACAAATCAAAATTTGCAAAATAATCAAATTATGATAAAACAAATCAAATTATTCAAAAATGATTGAATCATGTTATAAAATAAATCAAAATATTCAAAATAATCAGATTATATTATGTCTTGATAAAACAAGACAAAATATTCAAAATAACCAAATTTTGTCATATTTTAATAAAATAAATTGAAATATTTAAAATATGTCAATATGCCCAAATCTTTGACTAAATATATCAAATATGCAAATAAATCCAAATATACCCAAATATTTGACCAAACATGTCAAATATGCAAATATACCCAAATATTTAACTAAATATGTCAAAAATACAATTATGTTCAAATATTTGACCAAACATGTCAAATATGCAAATATACCCAAATAGTTGACCAAATATGTCAAAAATACAAATATGTCCCAATATTTGACCAAACATGTCAAATATGCAAATATACCCAAATAGTTGACCAAATATGTCAAAAATACAAATATGTCCCAATATTTGACCAAACATGTCAAGTATGCAAATATACCCAAATATTTAACTAAATATGTCAAAAATACATATATGCCCAAGTATTTGACCAAACATGTCAAATATGCAAATATGCCCAAACTTCTGACCAAACATGTCAAATATGCAAATATGCCCAAACTTCTGACCAAACATGTCAAATATGCAAATATGCCCAAACTCTTGACCAAATATGTCAAATATGCAAATATGTCTAAATCTTTGACCAAATATGCCAAATATGCAAATATGTCCAAACTCTTGACAAAAATATGTCAAACATGCAAATAAGTCCAAATCTTTGGCCAAACATGCCAAATATGCAGATAAGTCCAAAACTTGGTAAAAACATACCAACATACCAAATCATATCAAACCATGTTTCGAGAACATTAAATTGGCAGTGCGCTTCAGGTTTAATGTACCTCATTTGGAAATCGATAAAGAATTATATGTTCCCGATCCTCCAATTTTCTCAGGTTTCGAATTGGCATAGCGCTTCAGATTCGGGATTTGGAAGGTCAATAGACTGCTTAGGATTATACGTCCTTGTCTTTGACATGAACCTTCTTAGAGATCAAACATCTCTGGTTCTTTGAGTATCGAGTTGGCAGTGCGCTTCACATTCGAACTCCGTGAGATCAATAGGATTATACATCCTCGATCTCTGATTTATGAAAAATTATACGTTTCTCTGACTTTAGATCATACGTCTTTAGTCTTATTATCCAAAGTTATACCTTTGGGTTATTTCAAGTATGCATTATAGGAAGAAATAAAGCCACAAATCTGATCCATATATTTTTAATTAGTTTAGCCCATTAATCAGAGGTTCCCGAGGCGAGAGCCGGGGTAATTAACGGCGGGGGCTTGCGCCCGTCGGAAAATAAAAGTTCCCACAATCACCTAAATAATAAGTCCTTGAGCGCACAAACACGCGCAGGGATGTACCTTCACCTTCTTCCCCCGTGAGCGAGGACGCCGATGCCTCGCGCGTGGGCCGCGAAAAAGGGCCGCACAGTTTGATCTCTAAAAAGGTTCATGTCAAAGACAAGGACGTATAATCCTAAACAGTCTATTGACCTTCCAAATCCCGAATCTGAAGCGCTATGCCAATTCGAAACCTGGGAAAATTGGAGGATCGGGAACATATAATTCTTTATCGATTTCCAAAATGAGGTACATTAAACCTGAAGCGCACTGCCAATTTAATGTTCTCGAAACATGATTTGATATGATTTGGTATGTTGGTATGTTTTCACCAAGTTTTGGACTTATCTGCATATTTGGCATATTTGACCAGAGATTTGGACATATTTGCATATTTGACATATTTTATCAAGAGTTTGGACATATTTGTATATTTGACATGTTTGGCCAGAAATTTGGGTGTATTTGCATATTTGACATGTTTGGTCAAATGTTTGGGTTTATTTGCATATTTAACATGTTTGGTCAAAAGTTTGGTCATATTTGCATATTTGACATGTTTGGTCAAATGTTTGGGTTTATTTGCATGTTTGACATATTTGGTCAAATATTTGGACATATTTGTATTTTTGACATATTTGGTCAAATATTTGGGTATATTTGCATATTTGACATGTTTGGTCAAAG
Source organism: Bolboschoenus planiculmis (assembly GCA_031770325.1). Taxonomy (NCBI): domain Eukaryota; kingdom Viridiplantae; phylum Streptophyta; class Magnoliopsida; order Poales; family Cyperaceae; genus Bolboschoenus; species Bolboschoenus planiculmis. Next base: position 4,059,582 of record CM062771.1, read on the forward strand.
ATTGGGACATATTTGTATTTTTGTCATATTTGGTCAAATATTTGGGTATATTTGCATATTTGACATGTTTGGTCAAATATTTGGACATAATTGTATTTTTGACATATTTGGTCAAATATTTGGGTATATTTGCATATTTGACATGTTTGGTCAAAGATTTCGGATTTATTTGTATATTTGACGTGTTTGGTCAAATATTTGGACATATTGACATATTTAAATATTTTGATTTGTTTTATCAAAATATAACAAAGTTTGATTATTTTGAACATTTTGATTTGTTTTATCAAAATGTAACATGATTTGATCATTTTTGAATATTTTGATTTGTTTTATCAAGATATAACATAATTTGATTATTTTGAATATTTTGATTTGTTTTATCAAAATATAACATAATTTGATTATTTTGAATATTTTGATTTGTTTTATAACATAATTTAATCATTTTTGAATATTTTGATTTTGTTTTATCAAAACATAACTTGATCATTTTGAATATTTTGATTTGTTTTATCAACATATGACATAATTTGACTATTTTGATTATTTTGATTTGTTTTATCAAAATATAACATAATTTGATTATTTTGAATATTTTTTTATTTGTTTTATTAAAATATAACATAAATTGATTATTTTGAATATTTTGATTTGTTTTATCAAAATATAACATAATTTGATTATTTTGAATATTTTGATTTGTTTTATCAAAATATAACATAATTTGATTATTTTGAATATTTTGATTTGTTTTATCAAAATATAACTAATTTTGTTATTTTGAATATTTTGATTTGTTTTATCAAAATATAACATAATTTGGTTATTTTGAATATTTTGATTTGTTTTATCAAAATATAACATAATTTGGTTATTTTGAATATTTTGATTTGTTTTATCAAAATATAACATAATTTGATTATTTTGAATATTTTGATTTGTTTTATCAAAATTTGATTATTTTGAATATTTTGATTTGTTTTATCAAAATATAACATAATTTGATTATTTTGAATATTTTGATTTGTTTTATCAAAATTTGATTATTTTGAATATTTTGATTTGTTTTATCAAAATATAACATAATTTGATTATTTTGAATATTTTGATTTGTTTTATCAACATATAACATAATTTGGTTATTTTGAATATTTTTGATTTGTTTTATCAAAACATAACATAATTTGATCATCTTGAATATTTGATTTGTTTTATCAAAGTATAACATAATTTGGTTATTTTGAATATTTTTGATTTGTTTTATAAAAATATAACATAATTTGATTATTTTGAATATTTTGATTTGTTTTATCAAAATATAACATAATTTGGTTATTTTGAGTATTTTGATTTGTTTTATCAAAATATAAGAAAAAATTGTACAAGATGATATGCATTTTATATGTTTTGAATTTTTCTTAAAATAAAAATAAAATCAAAATTGACTTTTTATTATTTCAAAAATATCTTCAAATGAAACCATGATTTTTGATGTATTTTTCATGATTTTTGGTCTTAAGGAATTATTTTTATTTAATATTTAAAATCTATTTTTTTGAAACAGATTAATGTGAGCCTTTGATTTAAAGCTAGATCATCAACATCCAAACTTTGAATTTTTCTGGGCTGTCGGATGGCATCAAGATCCGTGCGATTTCCCTCCCATATGCTTGAGTTCAAATTTCATCAATATCCACACTTTCATATGCATCAATATTCGTATTCTTGCTTGATCGGAGCTCTGCCGGCGTCGGATCGTCGATCGGGGGAACCACCGGAGTCGTCTCGGGGAGGAGAACACTACTGTCTTGGTCTTGGGGCCACTAGCTCCGGCGATCGCCGGAAATAGCACCACCAGTTCGGCTAGGGCTGGAAACTCGTGGGGAATCGGTTTTTTGTCGATTTTGAGCCCGTTTTGTCAAATTGGTTCAATTCCTTCGAGCTGTAGCGTCGTTAGAACATGACAAACAAGTTGTGAAATTTAATTTTAATTTAAATCTCTGAATATGTGAGTTTCACCGACCGGTACCGAATAGGCTCCAACGGATTTGGTACCGATTGGAAATTCGTGCATCTATCCTTGTTTTTTCTTCAATTGATTCTTTTAAAAACATATTTAACCATGTTTCAGTATATTTGAGTGGTCAATTTCACCATTTTTTATTTCTGGAGAAAAACGAAAAAAATCAGAAAGGAAAAAAAAACAGAAAAGGAAAAACAGAACCAACCCAGTTTTTTTCTTTTGACAGACCCAACTTTAAAAATTCATATAAAATCACAGAAAATTCAAAAAAATATGATATTTTGGGAACATGTCTATGAAAACATACTCTATATTCTTGAAAAATTTCAGATCAAATGGGTGAGTAAATCAAGATATATTAGCTGATCTTTGAACTGGCCAGATAAGGCACAGGCCAGATCTGTGCCAGTATTCTGTTTTCTGTTTTTTTCTTTTTTTTTAATTTTTCCAAGCAATTCACACATTTTAATCAACTTAAAAAAAATCCAAATCAAATAAACAATCACCCTTTATCAGGCTATATTTTTTTTATTTAAATCAGTTTTTTTTTGGATGTTGAGTTTGGTGTTTGACCATCAGTTGACTTTTGAGATTTTTTGGACTGATGAGATTTGAAAAATCATAACAATTCACAGAAAATTCCAAAAATTATAAAATTCGAAATGTAAGTTAATATAAACCTACTCTACAGGTCTGTGAAATTTTATGAAAAATGGACAACCAGATTGAGAGATATGGACTGATCTCTCAACTGGACAGAAATGCCCCTTTGCTGGAATCAGATCAGCATGCATATTTATTGCTTTTCTTTTACTCAAATATGATTTTGAGCATCCAAACATATTTAAAATGCAAAATAAAAGATCAAGGAGAGATAAAAAACCAGATTTGATCAAAACTTCATATAATATTGCATTTAATATAACATATCAACATATAACATCACATAAACATGGGGGGTTTTATTTTCTATGAAATTTGGCGGCATAACGGCTTGTATTAAGCTGTTTTGAGCCTTTATATAACCACTGCACATGTGCACAGGGTTTGAGAAGAGGGTATGAACATGTACCCATCCCTATTGAACCAAATCAACATGTGCCGATCGGTTATCGTGTGTTTATCAAATTTCATAGAAAATACGCATAAGTAAGCACCTGAGACTCATGCTTGGTCACCAATTGAGCTCGGTAAGGGAAGAGGCACATGTGCACCATCTCCAACCCGAAAGCTTGACTATCTCACCCATCAAGGTGAGACTAGCCCCTAGAGCTCAATTGAGACCAAGCCAAGCTCAAGGCTTGGCCCCTTTGTGTCTCAATCAATTACAACAACTTTCTTTTTCTATTCTAACAGAGCTTTATTTGGAGAGAAGAGGGTTTAAGGCTTGATTTCGGTTTTGGCAAGGCTTTGGCCAAGCTTGAGCTTATGGGGGGGTATTGGCTCCTGATTTCTCTTCTCTGGGGGTCTATTTATAACCCAAGAGCTAGGGCAACACTCCAGGGAAGCTCTAATTTGATCTAGAGCGTTGAATTAATCGTATGGCCGAAATTGAGCCAACCGGGCTCAAGAGGTGTAACAGCTCATTTCTGGAAGATTCTTTCTGTTTCTTTCGCAGAGATGCTTCACCTATCATAGCCTAACACGTGTATTGGTGCGCTGGCTCTCGGAAATGAGCATCCAAGGCATGGTTTGGTGTCTCCCGGTGGCGGTTTGAGGCTTAACGTGTTCCAATTAAATTGAAGCCTCTCTAACACTTGTTTATCGTGTCAACCGGTCTCAAACATGTTGCATTTACATGTTTTATGCATTTTCCAAACTCTCACATCTTAATTTTGCCAATTTAAAATTTTTTCGGTTTACACCCGAATGTGAATCGGTGGTCCCATTAATTGAGCGTTCCAAACCTCAAATATACACTTTGAACATCATCGTGACACCCTTGAGATGCTCTAAGACCATTCAATTTGAGCTCTTGGTCGCCAATTTGCTCATTTGGCCTCTTCACCGAGATAACTTTCGTACCCGATTTCTCCCTCGTTCATTCATCTATTCTTGAAATTGATGGTTTCCCCGAATTCTCCTCGTCGATCTCTACCCGGGGCTAAGAGGAATCGCCGTGAGACGCCCCGGAGTCGCTGCCCCACCGCTGGCCAGCCCTTGGCCGAACCCATTTCGTGCAGGGAAGAAAGAGAGGAGGGAGGAGAGGAGGGAGAAGGATCTGCCATGTGGGGCCCAGTGGCAGTGGCACATCCTCTCCTCTGTTTTTTTATTTTTTTTGTGTTTAAAAATCCATGTGGGGTCCAATGTAAGTGGGAGAGTGGGTTGGGGTCCCATATGTCATATTAAATGAGACACATACTCTTTCTTTCTTTTGTGTGGTCTCGGTTCACGTGAGCCGAAGCATTACATTGAGTGTGGGTGTACATGAACCGAGACCACCCTCTGTTTTTCGCTGGAGAGAAGTGGGGAGCCATGCTTTGGCTCTCCAAATTGTACCCAAGTATGTTCTATGCTCCCAAATTGCACACAAAATTTTCCCCAACTGCTATTTTATTTGTCTTTTCTCATTTCTAAATTATTTTTCATGAAATTGTTTATAATAAAATCATGAAAATTATTGTAAAATCATAGAATGCCTTTCTATGATTTTTAAAAATATTTTTGGCATTTTGGGAATGAAATTAGACATTAATTTCATTTCACCATTGTGTATCATATGAGATTAGGCATTAATCTCACATAATAATTATTTTATGAAATTATTTCTTAATTTTAAGAGATAAATTTCATATGTGATAAATCATGAAATTGAGCATAATTTCATGATTTAATATTTGGCATGATTATTTCATGGAATTGTTTCTTAATTCCAAGAAATAAATTTCGTACGTGGTGAATTACAAAATTGGGCATAATTTCGTAATTTTTAAATTTCGGCATTAAATCACATGAAATCATATTTGTTAATTTCATGTATTTTAACTTGTGTGTATTTTTGGTATTATATTTTTTTTTTTGACAGCAAACATATTTATGAGTGTTTTTGAGCCGATATTTGACAGTTATGGCAGATATTTCATCCTAATTGCATTAAAATACTGCCAAAACGAATTTGAGCATGTTTAAGCACATTTTAAAATAATTTGGCCTCATTTTTGCTTCAAATATCATCCAAATGCACAAATAAGATATCAAATATGTCCATTTAATGTTTATGACTGTTTTTGAATCGATATTTGACAGTTAGGACTTCTATTGCACCCCAAATTGCATTAAAAAGCTTTCAAAACGAATTTGAGCATGTTTAAGCACATTTTAAATCAATTTGGCCGCATTTTTGCTTCAAATATCATGGAAATGCACAAATAAGATGCCAAATATGTCCATTTAATGTTTATGAGTGTTTTTGGGTCGATAATTCACAATTATGACTTATATTACACCCCAAATTGCATTAAAATGTTTCCCAGATGCATTTCAGCAAGTTTAACCACATTTTATATCAATTTGGCCTCATTTTTGCTTCAAATATCATCGAAATGCACAAATAAGATGCCAAATATGTCCATTTAATGTTTATTAGTGTATTAGGGTCGATATTTCACAGTTAGGACTTGTATTGCAACTCAAATTGCATTAAAATGCTTCCGAAATGCATTTCAGCATGTTTAAGCACAATTTAAATCAATTTGGCCTCATTTTTGCTTCAAATATCATGGAAATGCACAAACAAGTTGACAAATATGTTCATTCTGTGTTTTTTGAGTGTTTTTTAGTCGATATTTGACAGTTAGGACTTCTGTTTCACCCCAAATTGTATTAAAATGTTTCCCAAATGCATTTCAGCATGTTTCCCCACATTTTAAATCAATTTGGCCTCATTTTTGCTTCAAATGTCATCGAAATGCACAAATAAGATGTCAAATATGTTTATTTAATATTTATGAGTGTTTTTGAGTTGATATTTGACAGTTATGACTTATATTTTACCCCAAATTCCATTCAAAAGCTTCCAAAACGAATTTGAGCATTTTTAAGCACATTTTAAATCAATTTGGCCTCATTTTTGCTTCAAATATAATCGAAATGCACAAATAAAATGCCAAATATGTCCTAATATTTATGAGTGTTTTTGAGTCGATATTTGACAGTTAGGACTCCTATTGCACCCCAAATTGCATTAAATAGCTTCCAAAGCGAATTTGAGCATGTTTACCCACATTTTAAATCAATTTGGCCTCATTTTCGCTTCAAATATCATCGAAATGCACAAATAAGATGCCAAATATATCCATTTAATGTTTATGAGTGTTTTTGAGTTGATATTTGACAGTGAGGACTTCTATTTCACCCCAAATTGCATTAAAATGCTTCCGAAATTCATTTCAGCATGTTTAAGCACATTTCAAATCAATTTGGCCTCATTTTTGCTTCAAATATCATGGAAATGCACAAACAAGTTGCCAAATATGTTCATTTAATGTTTATGAGTGTTTTTTAGTTGATATTTGACAGTTATGACTTATATTTCACCCCAAATTGTATTAAAATGTGTCCCAAATGCATTTCAGCTTGTTGCACCACATTTTAAATCAATTTGGCCTCGTTTTTGCTTCAAATATCATCGAAATGCACAAATAAAATGCCAAAGATGTTCATTTAATATTTATGAGTGTTTTTGAGTCGATATTTGACAATTATGACTTATATTTCACCCAAATTGCATTAAACGAATTTGAGCATGTTTAAGCACATTTTAAATCAATTTGGCCTCATTTTTGTTTCAAATATCATCGAAATGCACAAATAAGATGCCAAATATGTTCATTTAATGTTTATGAGTGTTTTTCAGTCGATAATTCACAGTTATGACTTATATTGCACCCCAAATTGCATTAAAATGCTTCCGAAATGCATTTCAGCATGTTTAAGCACATTTTAAATCAATTTGGCCTCATTTTTGCTTCAAATATCATGGAAATGCACAAACAAGTTGCCAAATATGTTCATTTAATGTTTATGAGTGCTTTTTAGTCGATATTTGACAGTTACGACTTATATTTCCACCCAAATTATATTAAAATGTTTCCCAAATGCATTTCAGCATGTTTCACCACATTTTAAATTAATTTGGCCTCATTTTTGCTTCAAATGTCATTGAAATGCACAAATAAAATCCCAAATATGTCCATTTAATGTTTATGAGTGTTTTTGAGTCGATAAATCACAGTTATGACTTATATTGAATCCAAATTGCATTAAAATGTTTCCCAGATGCATTTCAGCATGTTTAACCACATTTTAAATCAATTTGGCCTCATTTTTGCTTCAAATATCATCGAAATGCACAAATAAGATCCCAAATATGTCCATTTAATGTTTATTAGTATATTGGGGTCGATATTTCATAGTTAGGACTTCTATTGCACCTCAAATTGCATTAAAATTCTTCCGAAATGCATTTCAGCTTGTTTAAGCACATTTTAAATCAATTTGGCCTCATTTTTAATTCAAATATCATGGAAATGCACAAACAAGTTGCCAAATATATTCATTCAATGTTTTTGAGTGTTTTTTAGTCGATATTTGACAGTTATGACTTATATTTCACCCCAAATTGCATTAAAATGCTTCCGAAATGCATTTCAGCATGTTTAAGCACATTTTAAATCAATTTGGCCTCATTTTTACTTCAAATATCATGGAAATGCACAAACAAGTTGCCAAATATGTTCATTCAATGTTTTTGAGTGTTTTTGAGTCGATATTTGACAGTTATGACTTATATTTCACCCCAAATTGCATTAAAATGCTTCCGAAATTCATTTCAGCATGTTTAAGCACATTTTAAATTAATTTGGCCACATGTTTGCTTCAAATATCATGGAAATGCACAAATAAGATGCCAAATATGTCCATTTAATGTTTATGACTGTTTTTGAGTCGATATTTGACAGTTAGGACTTCTATTGCACCCCAAATTGCATTAAAAAGCTTCCAAAACGAATTTGAGCATGTTTAAGCACATTTTAAATCAACTTGTCCTCATTTATGTTTCAAATATCATCGAAATGCACAAATAAGATGCCAAAGTTGTTCATTTAGTATTTATGAGTGTTTTTGAGCCGATATTTGACAGTTATGGCATATATTTCACCCTAATTGCAATAAAATGCTGCCAAAATGCATTTCGGCATGTTTATCCACATTTTAAATCAATTTGGCCTCATTTTCGCTTCAAATATCATCGAAATGCACAAATAAGATGCCAAATATGTCCATTTAATGTTTATGAGTGTTTTTGAGTCGATATTTCGCAGTTAGGACTTCTATTGCACCTAAAATTGCATTAAAATGCTTCCGAAATGCATTTCAGCATGTTTAAGCACATTTTAAATCAATTTGGCCACATTTTTACTTCAAATATCTCGCAAATGCAGAAACAAGTTGCCAAATATGGTCATTCAATGTTTTTAAGGATTTTTGAGTCGATATTTGACAGTTATGACTTATATTTCACCCCAAATTGCATTAAAATGCTTCCGAAATGCATTTCGGCATGTTTATCCACATTTTAAATCAATTTGGCCTCATTTTCGCTTCAAATATCATCAAAATGCACAAATAAAATGCCAAATATATCCATTTAATGTTTATGAGTGTTTTTGAGTTGATATTTGACAGTAAGGACTTCTATTTCACCCCAAATTGCATTAAAATGCTTCCGAAATTCATTTCAGCATTTTTAAGCACATTTTAAATCAATTTGGCCTCATTTTTGCTTCAAATATCATCCAAATGCACAAATAAGATACCAAATATGTCCATTTAATGTTTATGAGTGTTTTTGAGTCGATATTTGACAGTTAGGACTTATATTGCACCCTAAATTGCATTAAAAAGCTTCCAAAACGAATTTGAGCATGTTTAAGCACATTTTGAATCAATTTGGCCTCATTTTTGCTTCAAATATGATGGAAATGCACAAATAAGATGCCAAATATGTCCATTTAATGTTTATGAGTGTTTTTGAGTCGATAAATCACAGTTATGACTTATATTGAACCCAAATTGCATTAAAATGTTTCCCAGATGCATTTCAGCATGTTTTACCACATTTTAAATCAATTTGGCCTCATTTTCGCTTCAAATATCATCGAAATGCACAAATAAGATGCCAAATATGTCCATTTAATTTTTATTAGTGTTTTTAGTCGATATTTCACAGTTACGACTTCTATTGCACCTCAAATTGCATTAAAATGCTTCCGAAATGCATTTCAGCATGTTTAAGCACATTTTAAATCAATTTGGCATCATTTTTTACTTCAAATATCATGGAAATGCACAAAACAAGTTGCCAAATATGTCCATTTAATGTTTATGATTGTTTTTGAGTTGATATTTGACAGTTAGGGCTTCTATTTCACCCCAAATTGTATTAAAATGTTTCCCAAATGCATTACAGCATGTTTCCCCACATTTTCAATCAATTTTGCCTCATTTTTGTTTCAAATGTCATCGAAATGCACAAATAAAATGCAAAAGATGTTCATTTAATATTTATGAGTGTTTTTGAGTCGATATTTGACAGTTATGACTTATATTTCACCCCAAATTGCATTAAAATGTTTCCCACATGCATTTCAGCATGTTTAACCACATTTTGTTTGCTGTTTAAAAGTTGCCAGGAAAATACACAAATTAAATTGCATGAAATTAATGATATAATTTCATGTGATTTTTATACCAAAGATTTGAAATTATGAAATTATGTTCAATTTCATAAAATTATTTCTTGAAATTAAAGAAACAATTTCATGAAATATTCATGTCAAATATTAAATCATGAAATTATGTCCAATCTCATGACTTATTAAATCCCAAAATTATTTCTTGAAATTAAAAAATAATTTCATGAAATAATCATACCAAACCCCCTTCAAAAAATATATACACATGTGTGCAAAAAAAATCTATGCACAAAACCCTAATTATATGAAATCAAGAAACAATTTCATATAATTAAACATGCCAAATCCTAAAATCATGAATTTCATTCATGAAGAATGCCCCAAATATTATCCCTTGGAATTAAAAAAAAATGATTCTTTGGAATAATCATGCCAAAATATTAATTGTATAAGATTAATATGCCTAATCATATACAATTAATGATTTAAGTGAAATTAATGCCTAATTTCACACCCAAAAATACCAAAAATATTACCTAAAATAACAGGATCATGGAATATATTTTCTGTGATTTTTCAGTAATTTTTCATGGATTTTTACATGAAAAATAAAATAAAATGGAAAAAGAAATAAAGAAAATACCAAAAATCAGAACTGGAGATAGTTCTGGGTGCAATTTGGGGGATGTGCAACACTCTGGGTGCAATTTGGGGAGCTCAAACACGACTTCTGCCCTGGGGACCCGCCTGTCATACACACAAAGTGTTAAAGGCGCTTTGCGTGGACCCAGTACACGTGCACCATACCACTGACAATACGTTTTGGTGCACAAGGACCAAGCCCACAGCCCAACCCTCAGTTTTTCGCTGGGGCTGTGTCTCATTAAATCTGACGACTGGGCCCCTCCCCTTCGGTCTCACTGCCAAGGGGGCCCAGCGCCCAGAGTTATTTTGGCCAGCGAAAAGAAAAGAAGGGAAAGAGAGGTGAGCGCGGTGCAAGCGCTCCCTCCCTCTGACAAGCCCGAAACCAAAGCACGGTTCACGTGCACCCAACCCAAGCGAGAGAAACCTTTTGAATTTCTCTCTCTCTCCCTCCTTTCTTCCTCCTCGAGCTCCAGAGCTCAGTGGAGCTTCGAAAATGGAGTCTAGGTGTACAACGCGAGTTGGCTTAAACCATTCTAGGGACTTAATCTACATCCTAAGGGGACTTCAATGCCACAAACAGCATTGAAAATAGTAAAGTAAACAAAGAGAAAATTGAAGGAGAAAGTACCTCGACCTTGAAGGTGACAGAGCAATTGGGAGCTCGAGAGGCCAAGCCAACACCTGGAGAAGCTTCAAGACACCTCCACGACGCTGCCTGAGGTGCCAATTTGGGGTGAAAAGCACTCAATTGGCAGGTGCACCACTTGGCACCTTAGTCTGATCTGGGGGTGGTCAATTGGCACAACTCAGCACTCAAGCAGCCAAATTGACACGTTGGGCACACTCAGTGGCACTTTGGTGACATGTCAAGCGCCAGCAAGGCCAAGGAATATTCGGGATATGCTCACACCCGAAAGGCATGACACACTGACCCAAGGAAGAAGACAAAGCCAACGGCTCCTTCTCTCTCCCCAGGCCTGTGTCAGGGACACATGTAAGCACCTCAATGGAGAGCTCTGAGCGCCAGTTAGCTGGAGGAATCTTCCAAGGACAAGCCTCAGGCCAGCACAGGCCTGGCTGGCTCAATCCTGGCCACTTGATCAAACCAAGGGCTGGGATGATGCCAGCTCAGCCCTGAGGCTTAAACCATGCCCTCTGGGCTATAAATAGACTCCCAGTGAAGAAGAAAAGGGGAGGAGAGAGCAACATAGCTGAAACTCTGCCAAAATCAAAACTCAACCCAATTTCCACAAAAAGAAAGCTTAGCTGAGAAGAAATCAAGTCTTGGACAGCTAGGTAAGGGATAGAGGAGCCAAGCCTTGAGCTTGGCTCAGCCCCAATTGAGCTCAAGGAGCCAGTCTCACCTTGCTGGGTGAGATGGCTAGCCCCATGGCTGGGGAGGTGCACATGTGCCTCCCTCCTTCCAGAGCTCAATTGGTGGCTGAGCTTGAGTCTCAGGAGCTCACATGGTGAGTTCACCATGGAATTTGACAGTATACTTCAACCAATTGGCACATGCCAATCTGGTTTCATGGGGATGGGCACATGTTCATCCCCTTTCTCTCTCAAGCCCTGTGCACATGTGCAGTGGCTTTATAAAGCTCAACAATGGCTTTATACAAGCTGTTATGCTGTCAAAATTCCATGGAGAAACAAAATTCCATGTTTTTCATGTATATTGTATTTCAATTTGTTATAATATATGATGATTGGTGCAAATTGGCTTTTGTTTCTTTCTTTAGTTCCTTCTTTCATGTTTCTATGATGTGCTTGATGGCTCAGAACCCTAATTGAGCAATGGAAAGCAATAAACATCAGTACTGGTTTGAGTCCAGTGAATTCCAGTTTCTGGCCAGCTGAGAGATCAATCCATATCTCTCAGCCTGGTTGTTAATTTCTTATGAAATTTCACAGTCATGTAGATTAGGTTTATATCAACTTACCATATAAATTTTATAATTTTTGGAATTTTTTGTGAATTGTTATGAATTTTACAATCTCATCTGTCAAAAACTCCAAAAAAGTCAACTTTGGGTCAAACTGAGAAGTTCATTCTTCTTTTGATTCAAAAATCCAAAATTTCTTGATTAATTCACCTTTATGACACCTCATGTGATGTTTTAAAGGATTTAGAATAATTAAACCAGGCTTTATTCCATAGGTTAAGCCAAATTTGATTTTTTATAAATCTGAAAGGGCATTTCTGTCCAGTCTGGTAAAAATGCAAAAAACATGCTTTCTGATTATTCAATTAGCTTGAAATTTCATAGGCATATAAAATAAGTCTTAATGCATTCATTCACCAAACTTTACCATTTTTGGCATTTTCTGTGATTTTCTATGAATTTCTGAAATTGGATCTGTAAAAATCAGAATTGAGTTAATTCTGGAATAAATACCAGAAAAGAAAAAAATGAAATTAACTTACATACAAATGAAATCCACATGCAAATCTAGTATAAAACCTTTCCAAAACATACAATTGACCCAAATAAACATACTTAAACATGCAATTTGAGAAGAATGCATAAAAATCAAAAGAAAACAAAATTGAGAATAAAACCAGAAATGACCCAATATGCATAAAGGACAATGCACATCTAAATTGATGAAATTGATCATCCAAACATGTTCAAACATGTCAAACGACACTGTTTGGAAGGTTAATTGTAAGAAAATTGCAAAGGGAAGCCATGAAGTACCATTTGGTACCAAAGCCCCGAAACCAGTTTGGTACCAAATGGCCAAAGTTACAAAATTGATGGATTAAACCCAAATTAAATCTTAAAAACTTGTTAAACATGCTCTGGCGATGCTATATGACAAAGAATTCGAGTTAATTTGTCAAAAATCAGCTCAAATTCCTCAAAATTTCATCTCAGCCAACTTCTCAACCGAAACCAAATGGTTACCCCCATCTCCGGCGATCCAGGCCGCCGCTGCCGCCGAGACCACCACCGATGGACTCCCCACGCTCCGGCGATGCCAGCCATGCCTCCTGATCGGAGATCCGACGCCGGCAGGGCCTTGATCAGTGTCGGGGAGGATGTGCACGAATATTGATGCATCTCAAAGTGCGAATCTTGATGAAATTCAAACAAACCAGAGAAGGCTTGATGCGCGCCAGAGATCCAACGGCCCAGTTTAAAAGATGCTTTAAAAACTGAACTTAAGTTCAGATCTTGATGCATGGGCCCGAATCTGACGGCCCATATTAATCTGTCTTGAAAATAAACTTTAAACACCAAATAAAAATAATTTCTCAAGCCCAAAAATTATGAAAAATATATCAAAAATCATGATTTCATTTATGAATATTTTTAAGACTATAAAATGTCAATTTTGATTTTATTTTCCTTTTTTTTATTTTATTATTATTATAAATAAAAGAAAATTCAAAATATATGATATATGTATAAAATAAATTCAAAATACCAAATAGGATATTTAAAAATAAGTGAAAATTATGATAAAACAAATCAACAATTTTTAAAATAATCACATTATGTATATTTTGATAAAGCAAATCAAAATATTCAAGAATAATCAAAATATGTCATAAACAAATCAAAAAATATTTTTAATAATCAAATCATGTTATATTTTGATAAAACAAATCAAAAATATTCAAAATAATCAAATTATGATAAAACAAATTAAAATATTCAAAAATAATTAAATTATGTCATGTTTTGATAAAACAAATCAAAACATTAGAAATAATCAAATTATATTATTTTGATAAAACAAATCAAAATATTCAAAAATGATTAAATATGTTGAGCTTTAATAAAGCAAATCAAAATATTCAAGGATAATTAAAAATATTTCATAAACAAATCAAAAATATTTTTAATAATCAAATCATGTTATATTTTGATAAAACAAATCAAAAATATTCAAAATAATCAAATTATGATAAAACAAATCAAAAATATTCAAAATAATCAAATTATGATAAAACAAATCAAAATATTCAAAAATAATTAAATTATGTCATGATAAAACAAATCAAAACATTAGAAATAATCAAATTATATTATTTTGATAAAACAAATCAAAATATTCAAAAAACGATTAAATATGTTAGACTTTAATAAAGCAAATCAAAATATTCAAAATAATCAAATTATGATAAAACAAATCAAAATATTTAAAAATGATTAAATATGTTAAACTTTGATGAAACAAATCAAAACATTAAAAATAATCAAATTATGTCATGTTTTGATAAAACAAATCAAAATATTCAAAAATGATTAAAATATGTTACATGTCGATAAAACAAATCAAAATTTGCAAAATAATCAAATTATGATAAAACAAACCAAATTATTCAAAAATGATTGAATCATGTTATAAAATAAATCAAAATATTCAAAATAATCAGATTATATTATGTCTTGATAAAACAAGACAAAATATTCAAAAATAACCAAATTTTGTCATATTTTAATAAAATAAATTGAAATATTTAAAATATGTCAATATGCCCAAATCTTTGACTAAATATATCAAGTATGCAAATAAATCCAAATATACCCAAATATTTGACCAAACATGTCAAATATGCAAATATACCCAAATATTTAACTAAATATGTCAAAAATACAATTATGTTCAAATATTTGACCAAACATGTCAAATATGCAAATATACCCAAATAGTTGACCAAATATGTCAAAAATACAAATATGTCCCAATATTTGACCAAACATGTCAAATATGCAAATATACCCAAATAGTTGACCAAATATGTCAAAAATACAAATATGTCCCAATATTTGACCAAACATGTCAAATATGCAAATATACCCAAATAGTTGACAAAATATGTCAAAAATACAAATATGTCCCAATATTTGACCAAACATGTCAAATATGCAAATATACCCAAATAGTTGACAAAATATGTCAAAAATACAAATATGTCCCAATATTTGACCAAACATGTCAAATATGCAAATATACCCAAATATTTAACTAAATATGTCAAAAATACATATATGCCCAAGTATTTGACCAAACATGTCAAATATGCAAATATGCCCAAACTTCTGACCAAACATGTCAAATATGCAAATATGCCCAAACTTCTGACCAAACATGTCAAATATGCAAATATGCCTAAACTCTTGACCAAATATGTCAAATATGCAAATATGTCTAAATCTTTGACCAAATATGCCAAATATGCAAATATGTCCAAACTCTTGACAAAAATACGTCAAATATGCAAATAAGTCCAAATCTTTGGCCAAACATGCCAAATATGCAGATAAGTCCAAAACTTGGTAAAAACATACCAACATACCAAATCATATCAAATCATGTTTCGAGAACATTTAATTGGCAGTGCGCTTCAGGTTTAATGTACCTCATTTGGAAATCGATAAAGAATTATATGTTCCCGATCCTCCAATTTTCCCAGGTTTCGAATTGGTATAGCGCTTCAGATTCGGGATTTGGAAGGTCAATAGACTGTTTAGGATTATACGTCCTTGTCTTTGACATGAACCTTTCTAGAGATCAAACATCTCTGGTTCTTTGAGTATCGAGTTGGCAGTGCGCTTCACATTCGAACTCCGTGAGATCAATAGGATTATACATCCTCGATCTCTGATTTATGAGAAATTATACGTTTCTCTGACTTTAGATCATACGTCTTTAGTCTTATTGTCCAAAGTTATACCTTTGGGTTATTTAAAGTATGCATTATGATAAATTGGAAGGAATAAATCAAGCCACAAATCTGATCCACATATTTTTAATTAGTTTAGCCCATTAATCAGAGGTTCCCGAGGCGAGAGCCGGGGTAATTAACGGCGGGGGCTTGCGCCCGTCGGAAAATAAAAGTTCCCACAATCACCTAAATAATAAGTCCTTGAGCGCACAAACACGCGCAGGGATGTACCTGCACCTTCTTCCCCCGTGAGCGAGGACGCCGATGCCTCGCGCGTGGGCCGCGAAAAAGGGCCGCACAGGTTCTGGCACGCCCGGTGGGACGTATCTTTCTCCTCTCATCTCTTGGGCTAAAATAATTAAATATATGGATCAAACAAAAATATATATAATAAATTTTGCATGAAATATGGCTAATTGATTTGTGGAGTCTATATTTTTCAGGAAATGATGACAGGCGTGAACTCTCCGTTTGCGATCGCCGTCCCCGTCTCGCTCAATGAGGCGGGCCACATGGTGTTCTCATTTGGGGACTTTCCCCAAATGATCGTTGTTCCTCCTAATCTACCATCACCGACACCAACTCTGGTCGAAGATGATGAAGAGATCTCCTTCAGGATCACCCAGAAGGGGATTGACAACAAGATCATGGCGCTCCCTCCAAAACCTCAGCGCCCCAGGAGACACCATTCTGTGAACAAAGTCTCCTTGACCCTTCCAACACCCGTGGCCCCAAAGGTCACCAAGAAACGGGCTCTCCAAGCCTACCAAGATGAGTTGGTGGCTGAGCCAAATCTTCCTGTCTCCAACCCCTTCACATCTTTAAGGATCGTGAAAAGGAACTCTCCGACCGCTCGTATCCGGAGCGTTTGGGAGGTTCCACAACCAAAACCTCGCCAAAACCAAAACTTCTCGACCAACTCGGGAAGACCCTCAGGCCTCAAACAGGCCAACCTAGGCAAGTCTCTATATGAGGCTCACCGAGCTCTCAAGGCGCGTAAACAACAGCGCCGAAGCAAACCCCAAACTTCTGCCTCTCAGGTTCAAGGGAGACAGGTCCATTTCCCCCGGGAATCGGGGAACCGCCCATATGAACGGGCACCAGGGACCAAACAAACATGGATCCCAAAATCTCGTCTGACCCAAACAAGCCAGACACCATCCACCTATATACAGGTGGCTAAGCCCAAAACACGGGCTACGGTCAAAACCACCGCTCTCTCGAAAAATATCGAGAGTGAAAATGTGTTTAATAGGCTGGGGTCAAAGATAAAACCCCAAGCCTCAAGCACAACTGTATTTGACAGGCTAGGGCCAAAACTAAACCCTAAGCCATTAAAGTCAAGCAAAGGACTGGTTATCACTATTCCTGATCAGGCCCGAAAGAAGAGGCGGGTCTCTCGTCCAGCACCTTACGCTGATGACGAAGAAGAACACTTCACAGTCTATACTGTGGGGGCGTATGACGAAAGCTCCTCTGACGATCAAGAAGAACGTCACGCCACATATATGGCTGATGATGAAGAAGTGGGCCCATCCAATGACCCACCGCCTGGTCGAGACGTCGAGAACGCTCATGCGGCCAGGACCAGAGCCAGGACCAAAAGAGGGCAAAAAGGGGGCCCTCCAACTGACGACGAATCAGCCCACAATGAGGCAGAAATGGAAGACACTGGTGGCTCCGCGAATGATTTCGTCGCCCAATTAAAACGACAACTGTCTATACGAGAACGAGAAATGGAGGAGTATAGACAGAGAAATGAGCAAGAGATGGGAGAGCTCAGAAAGCAAAATCAAGAGGCTTTAAGCCTGATCAAGTCCTTAAGTGACTTTCTGACCAAGAAGGGGATCACAAATGAAAGGGTGGAAGATGAAGGACCCTCCAAACATACGGGACCTCAACCATCGCAACATCCAAGCCTCAGAGACCCCGACGGTCACAAAGAAGACCTCCCATGTGGAGGAGAGAGCTCTCGAGTCAATATTGCTCGGGGCTCCAACACTCGTATATATACCAACGAGAATCAAGGATTGACTAAGAAGGAGATCCAAGAGATAATTAGTCAACAACTTCAAATAGCGGGCGCAGGATTTACCGTCTCACCCTTGAAACGAACGGGGAGGCCGTATCCAGCCGATTACGACGCTATACCTTACCCAAAGGGGTATATAGTCCCGAAGTTTAAATCCTTCTCGGGAGAGGGTGTAAAAGACACAAACCCAGATCAACACTTGGCCCATTTCATGGCCTCGTGTGGGAATACAGGGAACAATGATGCCTTGTTGCTGCGTCAATTCCCGCAAAGTCTAACAGGTCCCGCCTTTGAATGGTACTACTCATTAGAAAATGGGAGTATTAAAACATGGGATGATATGACCGATGCATTCAGGGCAAAGTTCGCGGTCATGACTGACAAAATCAGCATTGCGGACTTGGCCAATACTAGGCCCCAGAAGAATGAGAAAGTTCTGGAGTACATTAGTCGCTGGCGAAACCTCAGCATCAGGTGTGATCGCCCGATAACCCAAAGGGAGGCGGTCGAACTAATACTCAGGAACGTTGACAACTGGATGACACCGTTCTTAGGGATAGCCAAGATTACGACATATCAGGATTTGATAAACTGTGTGTCCAGGCTGGAAAATGCACCTCCAAATTCATGGCCTAACTACTCGGGTCAGAGATTCCAAAGAGGAGGGAAGGCCGAGGCCAAGGTAGCCAGTACAAGCAAATCCGGTGGCAAAAACACGACCGCTAATGTCAACACTGTGAACAATGGTGGCTCGTCGAATAAAAATGACGGCGGCAGCAGCGCAAAACCCGTATATGGAAGTGGGCAACCTCTTAAAAGTCTGGAGGAATTAAAGGGCAAGCCCTATTCATTTAAAAGAGATAAGGTCGCGCGACTTTTCAAAGACGCTTTGAAGGATGGGCTCCAATTACCTAAATGTAAACGGCCCGCCGACATGGAGAAATCCAGTGACCCGAACTACTGTCCATATCACAGAGTGCTTGGGCACCCCATAGAAGATTGTTGGGTGTTCAAAGACTGGATAGAAAGGAGGTACAAGAATGGCGAGATAACTCTGGCTGATAGTATCCTCCAAACGCCAGCCCCGCATGAGCAGGTGAACGCGGTCTCTCATATAGAGATCAATATTGAGGATTCTTCGACTGAACCTTGGAGTATCCAGCTGTCCCGGAAAGCAAAGAAACTCCTCAAATCCATCCGGAAAGAACCAGGTATTTTGTGGAAGAATGATGTAACTCCCATTATCCCTGAACCACCAAGAAAATCGGTGGCTTTCTACAAGAAGGCGAACAAAAATGGCAGCCGCAAGCGGGACAAGAAGCCAGTAAAGCCAAAGGAGTATCCGGAAAAGTCAGAACTCCAAAAGTACATTGATGCGCTCGAAGAATATGAACAAGGTCAACCGATACCGGCCATGCTTCGAGACTTCATTCCTAAACGAATTCTCAATAAATTACTGGGTATAGTCGATGCAGACGAAACCACAGATGAAGAAGACGAGTTTTGGGATGAAGAATGCTGTGTCGTCGCCCACGTAGAAACTCATGAAGTGAGCGAATCGGAAGACTCTGATACTCTTCCCCGTCGGGAGGAGCTTTACCTAAATGAGCTTCTCGGGCAAGTCCATCATTTCATGGATGGTCGCGAAAAGACAACCAGCCTAGACTCAAAGTCGACAATTCGAAAATTCAAACCCGAAGGCATAAAAGGGCTAGTGGAAGACATGCCCTGTCGAATGAGGAAAGAATGCGAGAAGGGACCCGAAATGAATGGGTTCCTTAGAGTTGGGTTTACTCGAGACGAGGGAAACTCATCTTCAGGACGCCCGAAAGAGGACATGGTGATCATAGTTTCTCATGGGCATCAATCCAGAAATGAGGCATTTCGGCCAAGTCAAGCCCGAAGGAAACCTCCCAATGTCTTTTTAGTAAACATAGAAGACAAAGAAATGCTGGAAAGCATAGCATGGCAAGATTGCGGCCACGAAGAAAGGCTGACGATTGAAACCACAAATGAGGAAATAAGTGGCGAGTCTCAGGCCGTTTCTACTCAAGCCAGGAATTTCCCCGTTGTAAACCCAAGGAGAGGGTCAATAAACCCTGAGCCAAGGAAAGAAAGTAAGCCCGCCGACGGCCGAAAACGCTCTTTTAAAATAGAGAATGGGGAGGAAAGGCAATCAAATCCTCACAAATACACCCGTTCCGCGCCTAACCAAAAAGAATGGTGCCATGCAATTCATCATAATAGCGATTCTGAAGAAGACGCACACTTTCCCGGGAGTCTATTCCATTCCGAAGAAGGTGATGAGGCCACTACCTCTGAACAGGAAAAGACGGAATGTCAGGTCGTTCTGCGTTCGGGCACCTATATCCCTGAACGTCAACCTCCAAAAGAGTCTGACCGAAATGTCGCGAAAACCAAAGGCATGAGCAAAGAGCCAGAAAATGGCATACCCACCCGTGAAAAGTCGAAACTCACGGTAGGAGATTACAATGTGCTGGCACATCTCCGTAAGATCCCAGCCTTACTTAGTGTCTTTGATGCATTGATGATGTCGAAGGATATGCGCGATATATTAATATACGCGCTCCAAAATCCTGAGCAATTTCAGGCGTACTTTGCTGAAAGGCAATCACATGAGACGGCATACGTCAACAGCCGTTCAACGGGTATCCACTTCACTGATGAAGACCTGTTGACTGGCACCGCCGATCACAACCGGCCGTTGTATGTAACTGGCGACTGTGAGGGGCAAAGACTGAATCGCATTTTGGTCGATTCGGGGTCATCGATAAACATTATGCCCTTGAGGATCCTGAAAACCCTAATGCTGGATACCAAACCATTGTCGAATGAGAAAGTGACCATTCATGGGTTCAATCAACATTCACAGAAAGCCATGGGTGCGGTGACCCTAACACTCCAATTCGGGGGCCTGATAACCTCGACCAAATTTTATGTCATTGACGCCGATACGTCATACAAGGCCTTACTCGGTCGCCCTTGGCTGCATGAAAACCGGGTGGTACCATCAACTCTTCACCAATGCATGAAATACATGAAAGACGGAAGGCAAAAAAGGATAAATGGGGACATCAAGCCGTTCGGGGTCCATGAAATTGGCCTTAGCGACGCCCGTTATTTCTTAACGCAGGAGGAGAAGGATCAGCATAAAGCGCTGATGGAATCTCTAAGCTCCGTCTTACAAGGAAATGGCTTGGAAATGCAAACAAGCCAAACCAAACTCACGCCCGATCTGGTGTCATCTCATGATAAAAAGGCACCAACTTTGAGTAATAAACCCATTTATGGGTTGTCCTCTGATGAAGAGGAAGACAAGAAGGAACGAGTGTATGGTGTCACTCCCTTATTTGGCGCATCTTCTGATGAAGAAGATGAGGAGATCTCAACACGCCGGGTTATCCCGTTATACGGGGCCTCAACAGATGATGAGTCAGAAGAGGAAGCTCCTATAGATGGAGAGGCGTGTGAATCGGAAAGTGGATCAGAAGAAGAAATCCTATTTCACGTTAAGCCGACATACAACTTCGAAACTGACGAGAGCCATGAATCGTCTTTAAGGGTTGAAAAGGTACCCGAAAGACATTACAAGGACCTTTCTCCCAAAGAAGTGAACCAAATCCAGAAGTTGCGGACGTTTGTCGTTCCTTCTAAGGTCGAACGCTTACCAGGGAAGACGGTCACTCATAGGCCAATCAGATTCTACAAAATCGATGCAATCAATCCTGGTGATAATGCCCTGATCCACGAGTGGAGTGGCTTATTGTCAGAAGACTCCGACGACGGGGAAGTCAATATCGAGGCGTCCCGATATTTCGGGAAGAATCAGGGTCAACTGATGGAAAAAGCCCGGTGTCCTCAAACCACATCGAAATCCAAAATGCACTATTTTGAGAAATTATGGAATGGCTCGACTAATACGGTCAGGGGCCTCGATGACAAGATCAAATACACTCGCGGTTTGGGATACGACTCTGAGTCAGAAGAAGACAGGGATCCCGACGAACGGTGTCGAAGTTTCTTCAAGAACCGAAGAGTTACCTGTCATATGGTATCTGAGGAGCCGGAAGAAGAAGACTTCATCCTGGTGGCTAAAAATGCACCAAAAGAGTTAGAGGACGGCGCGCCTAACACCATTGACGAGTTGGTGGAAGTTAACCTCGGGGGAGATGAAGACCCCAGGCCAACCTTCATAAGCGCATCCCTTCCCCAAGAGAAACAGGAACCCTTGAAGGCTTTGCTCCAAGAATATGTTGATTGTTTCGCATGGAGCTATGAAGAAATGCCAGGATTGGATCCCAAAGTTGCGGTCCACAAACTCAAAATTGACCCGAGTATAAAGCCGGTCAAACAGGCACCACGACGAATGAGAATAGAACTCGAAGAAAAAGTCGTGGCTGAAACCAAGAAACCTATTGATGCAGGCTTCGTACGGGAAGAAGAAACTCCCGATTGGGTGGCTAGCATCGTCCCCGTAAAGAAGAAGAACGGGCAAATACGTATATGTGTCGACTTTCGGGACCTGAATAAAGCTTGTCCCAAAGATGACTTTCCTTTACCCGTGACTGAAATCATCATCGACCATACCTCGTCCTATGAAGTATTCTCCTTTATGGATGGATATGCGGGGTATAACCAAATCAAAATGGACGAAGAAGACCAGAAGCACACGGCCTTCCGCACTCCGATGGGTATTTATTGTTACAAGGTTATGCCTTTTGGCCTGAAAAATGCCGGGGCTACATACCAACGAGCCATGACGAAAATATTTGATGATCTAATTCATAAGATTGTCGAATGCTACGTGGACGATTTAGTCGTAAAGGCAACGTCCTATGACGAGCATCTCAGAAACCTCAAAGTCGTGTTCGACCGCCTGAGGCAACACGCGCTGAAGTTAAACCCGTTAAAGTGCGCCTTTATGGTCTCGTCGGGGAAATTTCTTGGGTTTGTCATTCGACACCGAGGGATCGAGATAGACCCGAGTAAAATCAAGGCAATACAAGAATTGCCGCCACCTAGGAACCTTAAAGAGCTTCGCTCGCTTCAAGGCCGCTTGGCATACATCAGGCGATTTATAGCCAATCTATCGGGTAGGATACAACCTTTCACCCGATTGACCAAGAAGGATGTCCCGTTTAAATGGGACGAAGCCTGTCAACAAGCCCTGAACGACATCAAGGGCTATCTCCTCAAACCGCCAGTACTAGCCGCTCCAATACCAGGAAAAGAGCTAATATTGTACACAACGGCCTTGGATGGATCTCTCGGGGCCTTATTAGCGCAAGAAAATGAACAAGGGAAAGAAAACGCCCTCTATTATTTGAGCCGCATGCTGGTAGGGGCGGAATACGCCTATACACCGATTGAAAAGCATTGCCTGGCATTGGTGTTCGCCGTGAAGAAGTTGCGACACTACATGATAGCCCACAAGGTCATCCTCATCTCAAAGATTGACCCCTTAAAATATCTCATGACGAGACCCATGCTTACAGGCAGGTTGGCAAGATGGGCCATAATCCTGACCGAGTTTGATATAACTTTCGCGCCACAAAAGGCCATAAAGGGGCAAGCGATGGCTGATTTCCTAGCGGCCCATCCAATACCCGACGACTCTCCTTTGGCATGCGAATTTCCAGATGAAGAAGTCTTTCATATCAAAGATGAAACCCCAAGTTGGGAAATGTACTTTGATGGGGCATCATCAATACGGCCCACCGCGGGCCCAAACATCCCGCAAATACGGGCCGGGATAGGCTTAGTCTTCGTAACACCAGAAGGAGGAATCATGCGTCATGCCTTAGCATTGACCGAGCCTTGTACAAATAATGAGGCTGAATATGAAGCGCTCATAGCCGGGTTAGAGCTTGCGCTGAATATGGGGATTAGAAAACTCCATGTGTTTGGTGACTCCCAATTGATAATAAATCAAATCACCGGAGCATACAAGGTACTAAAACCAGAGTTGGTGAAGTATCACGCTAGGGTTTTGGAATTAATAGATGAAATTCCCGAAATCCTATTCAAGAAAATCTCGAGAGCCACAAACGGCAAAGCTGATGCACTCGCTAGGGTGGCTAAAGAATTAGGCGAACCTGACGACGGAAATGTGCAAATTACCGTCAAAAACCGACGACCCCTGTCCTCGTGCTTTACGGGGATTAAAGATAAAATCCAGGTGGCTATGGCCGAAGAAATGGAAAGTGACCTGGAAGATGTCATGGTGACACAGCCAAGTGACGATTGGCGCCAACCTTTCGTCGAATACTTCAAATATGGGATTCTCCCGAATGAGAAATCAGCGCGGGAGCAACTCAAAAAGAGAGCGCTTCGCTACGCCTACGTCAATGACACCTTGTACAGGCGATCATACGACCAAATGTGGCTTCACTGTGTGTCAAACCCAGAAGTCCACCAAATCATGAAGGAAGTTCATTCGGGTCTATGTGGAGCACATCAGCCGGGACCCAAAATGCGACTTAAGATAAAGCGCATGGGCTATTATTGGCCCACCATGGCACGCGATTGCATCGAGCATGCCAAGAAGTGTCACATGTGCCAAATACATGGCACATTCATACACCAACACCCAAATCCGCTTCACCCGACTGTATCATCCTGGCCGTTTGATGCATGGGGTACCGATGTAGTCGGGCCCATTGACCCACCTTCCTCCAAGGGTCATAAGTTTATCTTGGCTGCGACCGATTACTTCACCAAGTGGGCCGAGGCAGTCCCGCTTAGGGAAGTGAAGGCAATCGATGTCGTAAATTTCTTCAAAACCCATATCTTATACCGATTTGGGACCCCGAGGAGAATCATTTCTGATAACGGGGCCGCGTTCAAAAGTGCTAAAGTATACGCACTTGCGGAAAAGTTCAAGATTGATTGGAAATATTCTTCCATATACAATCCCAGAGCAAATGGTTTAGCAGAGGCCTTCAATAAAACCTTGATAAAAATCATGAAAAGGACGTTGAAAGGAAATCAGCGCGACTGGCATGAAAGGCTACAAGAAGCGCTTTGGGCATATCGTACCACATGTCGAACCCCCACTCAAGCGACACCATATTCCCTGGTATTTGGTGTCGAAACTGTCCTGCCACTTGAGGTGGAACTCCCGTCCTTAAGGGTGGCGCTCCAGAACGAAATGTCGTTAGATGAGCAGAAGCGCCTCAGGCTCGACGAACTCGACGCTATGGATGAAAGGCGAATCATAGCCCAACAAAACTTGGAAATATACCAAGCGAAGATGGCACGGGCCTACGACAAAATGGCCCGCTCAAGAACTTTTCGTCAAGGGGAATTAGTACTCGTTCTCCGAAGGCCCATAATTGGCCGGCATGTCGGCCCAAAGTTTTCACCTAATTGGGAAGGCCCATATGTGGTTGAGAAGGTGTTTGACGGAGGGGCATACCAACTCATAGATCATAAAGGCGAAAGACCATTACCTCCTATAAACGGGCGGTATCTTAAGAAATACCATGCATAATACACCAAGAAGAAAGGTGGCTAAACCCATACACCAAGAAGAAAGGTGGCTAAACCCATACACCAAGAAGAAAGGTGGCCAAACTCAAACACCGAGAAGAAAGGTGGCTAAACTCATACGCCCAAAAGAAAGGTGGCTTAAGTCTCGGGGTAAAAGGTACTTATCCATGTCCCGCCGGGTGCAAATCGGCCTTGTCGCCTTGAGCCGTCAATCAAGGGTCGTGGATGGTTTCCACTGAAGAAATGCCACAAACAAAGCCGTCCCATCGGGCATAAACCGGCCTTGTCGCCTTGAGCCGTTAATCGAGGGACGTGGATGGTGTCCACTGAAGAAATACCATAAACCAAAATGTCCACCCCGGGCATAAGTCGGCCTTGTTGCCTTGAGCCGTTAATCAAGGAACACATGTGGTGGCTAACACAAAAGCTACCAAAACCTCTGACAGGCCAAAAAGAAAGGTTTTGTCCACATCGCCGGATGAAGTCGGCGCCCGAACTTTGGAGCCACTAAAGCGGGGAAATGGTTTTGGTATTTGTGCCTCCAATACAATTACCACTGTGTTTGCCCATTTGATACAGAATAAATATGAAAATGAGCAGCGTTACGATTTGTCGCTTTAAACAAATCATTGCTGAATAAAACATTGCCTTATTAATTAATAGTAAGGCAGAGTATTGAAGGCATAAATAAAAAGCCCTATAATGAATGAAACCTTCTTATCCTTATGATAAGCTCGGATAATTTATCAGGGCGAAATCCCCCTCCAAATACATAAATAAGTATGCGTGGAGAATGAGTGAAATGTGAGGATTCCACACTTAATAATGAGTGGAGAGAATAGAAAGGATCCACATTAAAAAATGGTTTTGCCAATTTGTACCGTAAACAATTGACACTGGTATGTTCATCTGACCAGTCATAAAGAGATGAACAGGCTTTTTATCTTGTGCCTAACAAAATAACAAAATACCAAAATACCGATAATAATATAAATCTTCCCAAAACATATACTCAATCCATGCATTATACAAAATACAATAACAAACCTAAGCTCCTCAAAATAAATAACTAAAACTATGTCCAAAACAAACAAAATACCAAAAATACAAACAAACCCCACCCTAAAGGCTAGGATAGCGACTACGCAGCTGAGCTAAGAACCCGTCGATCCGGGTAAACAAAGAACAGGCGGCGGTAAAGTGACGCTCCTCGTCAGCCACTAGGTCGTCTACGCTAGCTCGGGCGGCCTCATAATCATATGAGTAGTCACGAAGGGTAGAGAAGGCGGTGTCTACCAAACCCTCCATGCCCTTGATCTCACTCTTGAGTGACTGGGTCTGATCAGCTAGGTGGCTAGAAGCCCTGTAATCAGCCCCAGAAGCTAGCATACCTGCACTGAAAGCCAGGTGACATGTAAGCTGATCCTGAAGACCCCTGAGGCGGTGACGAAGCGAGAATAACTCCGACTCGGCACGAGACACCGATGTCGCGAGAGTCGAGAGAGTCTTTCGTCTCTCCCCGAAAGCCCAGGCCAAACGCTCGCGGGTTATACAAGACAAATGCTCTTGACAGGGGACGATCAAGTCGTCAATCACCCCCTGGAAATCAGGAAAGTTCCCGGAAACAGGGACCAAATCCAAAACACGAAGGTCCAATGAACGGTGGGCTCGAGTAGAGTTGCTAAGGGAACATAGCTTCTCCAACAGATGCCGCATCTCCAATACAGAAGGACCTACAAACCAAACCAATGTCATCACATGCAATATAAACATGAGATCCAAAGTGAGGGGATATAAGAGCACGTACCATCGGGAGAAATGTCACCCGAGGGTCTCTCCTCCTCAAGGTCCACCTCGAAGTTTTCTTCGGGAACGACGTTGAATCCTGCATCGAGCTCAACCTCTGGCTCTGCCTCAATCTCTTCGTCAGGCTCCTCTTCAATATTGTCGTCGTACCTGACGTCAGACCTATCGCCGAACTCTGTGCCGGTCGCCTCGGCAATGACAAAATCTTCAGGGTCTGAATTAAAAACAAGAATAAGATCCCCGAAGAGGGAAATGAAGAGAGTAAGGTATTGTGAGATGGTGAAATGACAATGGAATTATACCTGAGTCACTAATCATGATAGGCTCCTGAAGGACAGCCAAATCTTCCGCTTCCTTTAACGGAGAAACTCTCGCAGGTGAAGCAAATTCTCCGCCGAGAGCTGGTGCTAATGGACTCTCAGCGTCCCCTTTTGTTTCAAAGAAAAGTGAAATAAGCAAGGGAAATTATGTGAAGGACATTTAGTAGAATATTCTGGAAGGAAAATCATACCTACAACCGCCTCGTCCCCCAAGACGGTGAGTAAGTTTTCCTTAGCCTCCGTTGTAGAAGGGTCGGCGCTCTCAAAGCCTGGAAACAAATCAAGGAGAATATAAGGGAAGAATGATCATTTCCCTGAATGCAAAGGACCTTGCAAATATAAGTACCTGGCAAACCCGCTCGAAAAATGAAGAGCTCCTCCAAAACAGAGTCAAGTGCCTCTCTGTCGGTCGACCCTCCTGCGATTTCTCCGACATCAGTATATCATAAAGAAGTCATATAAGAAACTTCAAGGATATGAATACAGTAAATAAAAGAGGCCATAAATAATATCACCTGTCTGGGAAGCGATAGGAGAATCTAATGGCACCTTGCTGTCGAAGCCCTGAAAATCAAGTAAGGCGCGAGAAGAGGAAGAGGAAGGAGATCTCCGCCGCTTCTTTTCATTTTTCTTTTTGTCCGGCAGTGGACAAGTCACACGTGCCATATCGGCGGGGAGTATCGCCTGATACGCAGAAATAGTGTGAGTATACCACCTATGATACATGGCGGTAAAAATCACCTCTGAGCGTGAAGCCCGAGGCATGGTAAACTGGGAACCCGTACCCACACGAAGTATGGAAGACCAACATCTACTCAAACCCTCCAGGTCTGCAGATAGCGACTCGGGACGGGAAAGCAACTCGGGAATGCCCTGGTCATATCCAAACTGATGGGCACAACGGTGAGGAGAGTATGGCTCCAAGATAATGTGCTCGCCGATACGTAGAGGTAAAAAGCCACACCGAATGCTAATGAGGTGCTCAGTGGCTGCCGGATCCTCTAAAATCCCCTGAACCAACCTAGACCGTGGAATGTCCACAACAAGTCTATCTGAACCTCTGGGCATCCTACGCGAAAAAGCGCGTACCTCAGATCTCTGGAGTGCCCCTCGCGAACGGAAGAAACGATAGCGAGCATCCTTGGGAGAAAGGGATGATGCCGAAGCACAAGCTACGTCGGACAAGTAGGGTAGTATAACCCGTATCTCCTGAGAAAGGACAGGGGTATAAAGACCCATCCAGTGTGCATGAAGCCAACCACTGATGAAATGAAAGGGGATGACCTCCCCACTGAAAGAAGGATCGCGAGAGGAAACTAACCCGCGAAGAGATCGATAAATGTTGGCCAACGCCGGGATAGCCAGGGAAACCCTATGTCCCCGAGCCAAGATGTTAGCCACAACAAATGAAGAAGGCCTAATCCTGCCAACTGGAGAACTGGGCAAGACGAAATAGCACAGCCACCATGATAGAAAGGCAGTCAATAATGTTTCCTCGTCCACAATCCTGGTAGTAATGGACCCCAAGCCTGGTTTGGACCCCCTGTGCACGATACCAGTCGATAATCCTACTCCCAAAGGATCGCAAGGATCGGCAAAGGAGGTACGAGGATGTGTCGGGGCATCGGCAAAGTAGGAAACCCACTGGCCCAAGGATACACCCTCTCGGTCCCCTAAAATCTCATGATAAATCTTATATACCTGACGAAGAGACGCCGGGTACATCGGAGTCCCGTCTGGCCTCAGGCTGAGGAGATCCACTCCACTGAGGCAATGCTCATCATACGGAAGGCCATAGATCGGCAACCCTGATAACTGGGAGAGGTCCCATAGACTCAAAGTCATCTCACGATCCTCCGTGAATAAGGTGTTCGTGACATAGCTCCAACGCTCAGCAAATGCCCGGAACAAGGATATGTCCTGGGTATATCCAAAAAGCGAGAGGTACACCGCCTCATAAATCCCCGCTTGCTTGAGCATGTTTTCCTCTGTAAGCAAGGTGAACTGAACCCACTCTACTTGCCGGGGGCGCCTTTCCAAAACCCCGCGGAGCACGCGCTTGTCGTCCCAAGGACACGCCCGATATGATGTCATCTCTGTGCCCAGAAGGTGCAAAGGAGGCGGGCTGGTCGTCCCGACACTTGGGCTCAACACCCTCACTGTACATGGAATGTACTCCCTCATGACAAGGTTGTTCCCTATCATGTTGTATGTGCCAGTGTGATCAGGGCCTTGGGGTGTCCAATCTGCTGGGTCTTTCATGAGAGATGGAAAATGACCCGGCGAATATAAAGGCATAGGACCCTGAAAGGAAGCCATGATATCCTGCGAAAAACACAAAATAAAAGATGATAAGCCCATGAAGTAATATAAATCTTTGCAAAAGGAGAAGAGAAAAATCCGGCAGCATCTCCCCTGTACCGGGGGCAATCCTGATTTTTCAAGGGAGCAACGAGGCATGTGCCCAGTGCTTTAATAAGAGAAAGGACATGTGCCCAATCTCATTTGTTTTCAAAAAGCAAAATAACCAGCCAATAAAACGAGAGACAGGGAGGCACATGTGCACCAATCCCTAACTTGAAGAACAGGGACACACCCTTGTTTCCTCAAGGCTCTTAAAAAAAAAAGAAAGGAAAAACATTGGCACCAGAACAGGCCTCTCGGCCAGCAAAGCCTCATGACCAGTTCTGGTGGGTGGCTCTTTGTTTGCTGTTTAAAAGTTGCCAGGAAAATACACAAATTAAATTGCATGAAATTAATGATATAATTTCATGTGATTTTTATACCAAAGATTTGAAATTATGAAATTATGTTCAATTTCATAAAATTATTTCTTGAAATTAAAGAAACAATTTCATGAAATATTCATGTCAAATATTAAATCATGAAATTATGTCCAATCTCATGACTTATTAAATCCCAAAATTATTTCTTGAAATTAAAAAATAATTTCATGAAATAATCATACCAAACCCCCTTCAAAAAATATATACACATGTGTGCAAAAAAAATCTATGCACAAAACCCTAATTATATGAAATCAAGAAACAATTTCATATAATTAAACATGCCAAATCCTAAAATCATGAATTTCATTCATGAAGAATGCCCCAAATATTATCCCTTGGAATTAAAAAAAAATGATTCTTTGGAATAATCATGCCAAAATATTAATTGTATAAGATTAATATGCCTAATCATATACAATTAATGATTTAAGTGAAATTAATGCCTAATTTCACACCCAAAAATACCAAAAATATTACCTAAAATAACAGGATCATGGAATATATTTTCTGTGATTTTTCAGTAATTTTTCATGGATTTTTACATGAAAAATAAAATAAAATGGAAAAAGAAATAAAGAAAATACCAAAAATCAGAACTGGAGATAGTTCTGGGTGCAATTTGGGGGATGTGCAACACTCTGGGTGCAATTTGGGGAGCTCAAACACGACTTCTGCCCTGGGGACCCGCCTGTCATACACACAAAGTGTTAAAGGCGCTTTGCGTGGACCCAGTACACGTGCACCATACCACTGACAATACGTTTTGGTGCACAAGGACCAAGCCCACAGCCCAACCCTCAGTTTTTCGCTGGGGCTGTGTCTCATTAAATCTGACGACTGGGCCCCTCCCCTTCGGTCTCACTGCCAAGGGGGCCCAGCGCCCAGAGTTATTTTGGCCAGCGAAAAGAAAAGAAGGGAAAGAGAGGTGAGCGCGGTGCAAGCGCTCCCTCCCTCTGACAAGCCCGAAACCAAAGCACGGTTCACGTGCACCCAACCCAAGCGAGAGAAACCTTTTGAATTTCTCTCTCTCTCCCTCCTTTCTTCCTCCTCGAGCTCCAGAGCTCAGTGGAGCTTCGAAAATGGAGTCTAGGTGTACAACGCGAGTTGGCTTAAACCATTCTAGGGACTTAATCTACATCCTAAGGGGACTTCAATGCCACAAACAGCATTGAAAATAGTAAAGTAAACAAAGAGAAAATTGAAGGAGAAAGTACCTCGACCTTGAAGGTGACAGAGCAATTGGGAGCTCGAGAGGCCAAGCCAACACCTGGAGAAGCTTCAAGACACCTCCACGACGCTGCCTGAGGTGCCAATTTGGGGTGAAAAGCACTCAATTGGCAGGTGCACCACTTGGCACCTTAGTCTGATCTGGGGGTGGTCAATTGGCACAACTCAGCACTCAAGCAGCCAAATTGACACGTTGGGCACACTCAGTGGCACTTTGGTGACATGTCAAGCGCCAGCAAGGCCAAGGAATATTCGGGATATGCTCACACCCGAAAGGCATGACACACTGACCCAAGGAAGAAGACAAAGCCAACGGCTCCTTCTCTCTCCCCAGGCCTGTGTCAGGGACACATGTAAGCACCTCAATGGAGAGCTCTGAGCGCCAGTTAGCTGGAGGAATCTTCCAAGGACAAGCCTCAGGCCAGCACAGGCCTGGCTGGCTCAATCCTGGCCACTTGATCAAACCAAGGGCTGGGATGATGCCAGCTCAGCCCTGAGGCTTAAACCATGCCCTCTGGGCTATAAATAGACTCCCAGTGAAGAAGAAAAGGGGAGGAGAGAGCAACATAGCTGAAACTCTGCCAAAATCAAAACTCAACCCAATTTCCACAAAAAGAAAGCTTAGCTGAGAAGAAATCAAGTCTTGGACAGCTAGGTAAGGGATAGAGGAGCCAAGCCTTGAGCTTGGCTCAGCCCCAATTGAGCTCAAGGAGCCAGTCTCACCTTGCTGGGTGAGATGGCTAGCCCCATGGCTGGGGAGGTGCACATGTGCCTCCCTCCTTCCAGAGCTCAATTGGTGGCTGAGCTTGAGTCTCAGGAGCTCACATGGTGAGTTCACCATGGAATTTGACAGTATACTTCAACCAATTGGCACATGCCAATCTGGTTTCATGGGGATGGGCACATGTTCATCCCCTTTCTCTCTCAAGCCCTGTGCACATGTGCAGTGGCTTTATAAAGCTCAACAATGGCTTTATACAAGCTGTTATGCTGTCAAAATTCCATGGAGAAACAAAATTCCATGTTTTTCATGTATATTGTATTTCAATTTGTTATAATATATGATGATTGGTGCAAATTGGCTTTTGTTTCTTTCTTTAGTTCCTTCTTTCATGTTTCTATGATGTGCTTGATGGCTCAGAACCCTAATTGAGCAATGGAAAGCAATAAACATCAGTACTGGTTTGAGTCCAGTGAATTCCAGTTTCTGGCCAGCTGAGAGATCAATCCATATCTCTCAGCCTGGTTGTTAATTTCTTATGAAATTTCACAGTCATGTAGATTAGGTTTATATCAACTTACCATATAAATTTTATAATTTTTGGAATTTTTTGTGAATTGTTATGAATTTTACAATCTCATCTGTCAAAAACTCCAAAAAAGTCAACTTTGGGTCAAACTGAGAAGTTCATTCTTCTTTTGATTCAAAAATCCAAAATTTCTTGATTAATTCACCTTTATGACACCTCATGTGATGTTTTAAAGGATTTAGAATAATTAAACCAGGCTTTATTCCATAGGTTAAGCCAAATTTGATTTTTTATAAATCTGAAAGGGCATTTCTGTCCAGTCTGGTAAAAATGCAAAAAACATGCTTTCTGATTATTCAATTAGCTTGAAATTTCATAGGCATATAAAATAAGTCTTAATGCATTCATTCACCAAACTTTACCATTTTTGGCATTTTCTGTGATTTTCTATGAATTTCTGAAATTGGATCTGTAAAAATCAGAATTGAGTTAATTCTGGAATAAATACCAGAAAAGAAAAAAATGAAATTAACTTACATACAAATGAAATCCACATGCAAATCTAGTATAAAACCTTTCCAAAACATACAATTGACCCAAATAAACATACTTAAACATGCAATTTGAGAAGAATGCATAAAAATCAAAAGAAAACAAAATTGAGAATAAAACCAGAAATGACCCAATATGCATAAAGGACAATGCACATCTAAATTGATGAAATTGATCATCCAAACATGTTCAAACATGTCAAACGACACTGTTTGGAAGGTTAATTGTAAGAAAATTGCAAAGGGAAGCCATGAAGTACCATTTGGTACCAAAGCCCCGAAACCAGTTTGGTACCAAATGGCCAAAGTTACAAAATTGATGGATTAAACCCAAATTAAATCTTAAAAACTTGTTAAACATGCTCTGGCGATGCTATATGACAAAGAATTCGAGTTAATTTGTCAAAAATCAGCTCAAATTCCTCAAAATTTCATCTCAGCCAACTTCTCAACCGAAACCAAATGGTTACCCCCATCTCCGGCGATCCAGGCCGCCGCTGCCGCCGAGACCACCACCGATGGACTCCCCACGCTCCGGCGATGCCAGCCATGCCTCCTGATCGGAGATCCGACGCCGGCAGGGCCTTGATCAGTGTCGGGGAGGATGTGCACGAATATTGATGCATCTCAAAGTGCGAATCTTGATGAAATTCAAACAAACCAGAGAAGGCTTGATGCGCGCCAGAGATCCAACGGCCCAGTTTAAAAGATGCTTTAAAAACTGAACTTAAGTTCAGATCTTGATGCATGGGCCCGAATCTGACGGCCCATATTAATCTGTCTTGAAAATAAACTTTAAACACCAAATAAAAATAATTTCTCAAGCCCAAAAATTATGAAAAATATATCAAAAATCATGATTTCATTTATGAATATTTTTAAGACTATAAAATGTCAATTTTGATTTTATTTTCCTTTTTTTTATTTTATTATTATTATAAATAAAAGAAAATTCAAAATATATGATATATGTATAAAATAAATTCAAAATACCAAATAGGATATTTAAAAATAAGTGAAAATTATGATAAAACAAATCAACAATTTTTAAAATAATCAAATTATGTATATTTTGATAAAGCAAATCAAAATATTCAAGAATAATCAAAATATGTCATAAACAAATCAAAAAATATTTTTAATAATCAAATCATGTTATATTTTGATAAAACAAATCAAAAATATTCAAAATAATCAAATTATGATAAAACAAATTAAAATATTCAAAAATAATTAAATTATGTCATGTTTTGATAAAACAAATCAAAACATTAGAAATAATCAAATTATATTATTTTGATAAAACAAATCAAAATATTCAAAAATGATTAAATATGTTGAGCTTTAATAAAGCAAATCAAAATATTCAAGGATAATTAAAAATATGTCATAAACAAATCAAAAATATTTTTAATAATCAAATCATGTTATATTTTGATAAAACAAATCAAAAATATTCAAAATAATCAAATTATGATAAAACAAATCAAAAATATTCAAAATAATCAAATTATGATAAAACAAATCAAAATATTCAAAAATAATTAAATTATGTCATGATAAAACAAATCAAAACATTAGAAATAATCAAATTATATTATTTTGATAAAACAAATCAAAATATTCAAAAAACGATTAAATATGTTAGACTTTAATAAAGCAAATCAAAATATTCAAAATAATCAAATTATGATAAAACAAATCAAAATATTTAAAAATGATTAAATATGTTAAACTTTGATGAAACAAATCAAAACATTAAAAATAATCAAATTATGTCATGTTTTGATAAAACAAATCAAAATATTCAAAAATGATTAAAATATGTTACATGTCGATAAAACAAATCAAAATTTGCAAAATAATCAAATTATGATAAAACAAACCAAATTATTCAAAAATGATTGAATCATGTTATAAAATAAATCAAAATATTCAAAATAATCAGATTATATTATGTCTTGATAAAACAAGACAAAATATTCAAAAATAACCAAATTTTGTCATATTTTAATAAAATAAATTGAAATATTTAAAATATGTCAATATGCCCAAATCTTTGACTAAATATATCAAGTATGCAAATAAATCCAAATATACCCAAATATTTGACCAAACATGTCAAATATGCAAATATACCCAAATATTTAACTAAATATGTCAAAAATACAATTATGTTCAAATATTTGACCAAACATGTCAAATATGCAAATATACCCAAATAGTTGACCAAATATGTCAAAAATACAAATATGTCCCAATATTTGACCAAACATGTCAAATATGCAAATATACCCAAATAGTTGACCAAATATGTCAAAAATACAAATATGTCCCAATATTTGACCAAACATGTCAAATATGCAAATATACCCAAATAGTTGACAAAATATGTCAAAAATACAAATATGTCCCAATATTTGACCAAACATGTCAAATATGCAAATATACCCAAATAGTTGACAAAATATGTCAAAAATACAAATATGTCCCAATATTTGACCAAACATGTCAAATATGCAAATATACCCAAATATTTAACTAAATATGTCAAAAATACATATATGCCCAAGTATTTGACCAAACATGTCAAATATGCAAATATGCCCAAACTTCTGACCAAACATGTCAAATATGCAAATATGCCCAAACTTCTGACCAAACATGTCAAATATGCAAATATGCCTAAACTCTTGACCAAATATGTCAAATATGCAAATATGTCTAAATCTTTGACCAAATATGCCAAATATGCAAATATGTCCAAACTCTTGACAAAAATACGTCAAATATGCAAATAAGTCCAAATCTTTGGCCAAACATGCCAAATATGCAGATAAGTCCAAAACTTGGTAAAAACATACCAACATACCAAATCATATCAAATCATGTTTCGAGAACATTTAATTGGCAGTGCGCTTCAGGTTTAATGTACCTCATTTGGAAATCGATAAAGAATTATATGTTCCCGATCCTCCAATTTTCCCAGGTTTCGAATTGGCATAGCGCTTCAGATTCGGGATTTGGAAGGTCAATAGACTGTTTAGGATTATACGTCCTTGTCTTTGACATGAACCTTTCTAGAGATCAAACATCTCTGGTTCTTTGAGTATCGAGTTGGCAGTGCGCTTCACATTCGAACTCCGTGAGATCAATAGGATTATACATCCTCGATCTCTGATTTATGAGAAATTATACGTTTCTCTGACTTTAGATCATACGTCTTTAGTCTTATTGTCCAAAGTTATACCTTTGGGTTATTTAAAGTATGCATTATGATAAATTGGAAGGAATAAATCAAGCCACAAATCTGATCCACATATTTTTAATTAGTTTAGCCCATTAATCAGAGGTTCCCGAGGCGAGAGCCGGGGTAATTAACGGCGGGGGCTTGCGCCCGTCGGAAAATAAAAGTTCCCACAATCACCTAAATAATAAGTCCTTGAGCGCACAAACACGCGCAGGGATGTACCTGCACCTTCTTCCCCCGTGAGCGAGGACGCCGATGCCTCGCGCGTGGGCCGCGAAAAAGGGCCGCACACATTTTAAATCAATTTGGCCTCATTTTTGCTTCAAATATTAACGAAATGCACAAATAAGATGTCAAATATGTTTATTTAAAATTTATGAGTGTTTTTGAGTCGATATTTGACAGTTATGACATTTATTTCACCCTAATTCCATTAAAATGCTGCCGAAATGCATTGCAGCATTTTAACCACATTTTAAATCAATTTGGCCTCATTTTTACTTCAAATATCATCGAAATGCACAAATAAGATGCCAAATATGTGCATTTAATGTTTATGAGGGTTTTTGAGTGGATAATTCACAGTTATGACTTATATTGCACCCCAAATTGCATTAAAATGCTTCCGAAATTCATTTCAGCATGTTTAAGCACATTTTAAATCAATTTGGCCTCATTTTTGCTTCAAATATCATGGAAATGCACAAAAAAAATGCCAAAGATGTTCATTTAATATTTATGAGTGTTTTTGAGTCGATATTTAACAGTTAGGACATCTATTGCACCCAAATTGCATTAAACGAATTTGAGCATGTTTAAGCACATTTTAAATCAATTTGGCCTCATTTTTACTTCAAATATCATCGAAATGCACAAATAAGATGCCAAATTTGTTCATTCAATGTTTTTGAGTGTTTTTGAGTCGATATTTGACAGTTATGACTTATATTGCACCCCAAATTGCATTAAAATGCTTCCGAAATTCATTTCAGCATATTTAAGCACATTTTAAATCAATTTGGCCTCATTTTTGCTTCAAATATCATGGAAATGCACAAACAAGTTGCCAAATATGTTCACTTAATGTTTATGAGTGCTTTTTAGTCGATATTTGACAGTTACGACTTATATTTCCGCCCAAATTATATTAAAATGTTTCCCAAATGCATTTCAGCATGTTTCACCACATTTTAAATCAATTTGGCCTCATTTTTGCTTCAAATGTCATCGAAATGCACAAATAAAATGCCAAAGATGTCCATTTAATATTTATGAGTGTTTTTCAGTCGATATTTAACAGTTATGACTTATATTTCACCCCACATTGCATTGAAATTTTTCCGAAATGCATTTCAGCATGTGTAACCACATTTTAAATCAATTTGGCCTCATTTTTTCTTCAAATATCATCCAAATGCACAAATAAGATGCCAAATATGTCCATTTAATGTTTATGAGTGTATTTGAGTCGATATTTCGCATTTAGGACTTATATTGCACCTAACAATGCATTAAAATGTTTCCGAAATGCATTTCAGCATGTTTAAGCACATTTTAAATCAATTTGGCCTCAGTTTTACTTCAAATATCACGGAAATGCACAAATAAGATGCCAAATATATCCATTCAAGGTTTTTGAGTGTTTTTGAGTCGATATTTGACAGTTATGACTTATATTTCAACCTAAATTGCATTAAAATGCTTCCGAAATGCATTTCGGCATGTTTACCCACATTTTAAATCAATTTGGCCTCATTTTCGCTTCAAATATCATCGAAATGCACAAATAAGATGCCAAATATATCCATTTAATGTTTATGAGTGTTTTTGAGTTGATATTTGACAGTGAGGACTTCTATTTCACCCCAAATTGCATTAAAATGCTTCCGAAATTCATTTCAGCATGTTTAAGCACATTTCAAATCAATTTGGCCTCATTTTTGCTTCAAATATCATCCAAATGCACAAATCAGATACCAAATATGTCCATTTAATGTTTATGAGTGTTTTTGAGTCGATATTTGACAGTTAGGACTTCTATGGCCCCCTAAATTGCATTAAAATGCTTCAGAAACGAATTTGAGCATGTTTAAGCACATTTTAAATCAATTTGGCCGCATTTTTGCTTCAAATATCATGGAAATGCACAAATAAGATGCCAAATATATCCATTTAATGTTTATGAGTGTTTTTGAGTCGATAAATCACAGTTATGACTTATATTGAACCCAAATTGCATTAAAATGTTTCCCAGATGCATTTCAGCATGTTTAACCACATTTTAAATCAATTTGGCCTCAGTTTTGCTTCAAATATCATCGAAATGCACAAATAAGATGCCAAATATGTCCATTTAATGTTTATGAGTGTATTTGAGTCGATATTTCGCAGTTAGGACTTCTATTGCACCTAAAATTGCATTAAAATGTTTCCGAAATGCATTTCAGCATGTTTAAGCACATTTTAAATCAATTTGGCCTCATTTTTACTTCAAATATCACGGAAATGCACAAAGAAGATGCCAAATATATCCATCCAATGTTTTTGAGTGTTTTTGAGTCGATATTTGACAGTTATGACTTATATTTCAACCTAAATTGCATTAAAATGCTTCCGAAATGCATTTCGGCATGTTTACCCACATTTTAAATCAATTTGGCCTCATTTTCGCTTCAAATATCATCGAAATGCACAAATAAGATGCCAAATATATCCATTTAATGTTTATGAGTGTTTTTGAGTTGATATTTGACAGTGAGGACTTCTATTTCACCCCAAATTGCATTAAAATGCTTCCGAAATTCATTTCAGCATGTTTAAGCACATTTCAAATCAATTTGGCCTCATTTTTGCTTGAAATATCATCAAAATGCACAAATCAGATACCCAATATGTCCATTTATTGTTTATGAGTGTTTTTGAGTCGATATTTGACAGTTAGGACTTCTATGGCACCCTAAATTGGATTAAAATGCTTCAGAAACGAATTTGAGCACATTTTAAATCAATTTGGCCTCATTTTTGCTTCAAATATCATGGAAATGCACAAATAAGATGCCAAATATGTCCATTTAATGTTTATGAGTGTTTTTGAGTCGATAAATCACAGTTATGACTTATATTGAACCCAAATTGCATTAAAATGTTTCCCAGATGCATTTCAGCATGTTTAAGCACATTTTAAATCAATTTGGCCTCATTTTCGCTTCAAATATCATCGAAATGCACAAATAAGATGCCAAATATGTCCATTTAATGTTTATTAGTGTTTTTAGTCGATATTTCACAGTTACGACTTCTATTGCACCTCAAATTGCATTAAAATGCTTCCGAAATGCATTTCAGCATGTTTAAGCACATTTTAAATCAATTAGGCATCATTTTTGCTTCAAATATCATGGAAATGCACAAACAAGTTGCCAAATATGTCCATTTAATGTTTATGATTGTTTTTGAGTGGATATTTGACAGTTAGGACTTATATTTCACCCCAAATTGTATTAAAATGTTTCCCAAATGCATTACAGCATGTTTCCCCACATTTTAAATCAATTTTGCCTCATTTTTGTTTCAAATGTCATCGAAATGCACAAATGAAATGCAAAAGATGTACATTTAATATTTATGAGTGTTTTTGAGTCGATATTTGACAGTTATGATTTATATTTCACCCCAAATTGCATTAAAATGTTTCCTACATGCATTTCAGCATGTTTAACCACATTTTAAATCAATTTGGCCTCATTTTTGCTTCAAATCTTAACGAAATGCACAAATAAGATGTCAAATATGTTTATTTAAAATTTATGAGTGTTTTTGAGTCGATATTTGACAGTTATGACATTTATTTCACCCTAATTCCATTAAAATGCTGCCGAAATGCATTGCAGCATTTTAACCACATTTTAAATCAATTTGGCCTCATTTTTGCTTCAAATATCATCGAAATGCACAAATAAGATGCCAAATATGTGCATTTAATGTTTATGAGGGTTTTTGAGTGGATAATTCACAGTTATGACTTATATTGCACCCCAAATTGCATTAAAATGCTTCCGAAATTCATTTCAGAATGTTTAAGCACATTTTAAATCAATTTGACCTCATTTTTGGTTCAAATATCATGGAAAAGCACAACTAAAATGCCAAAGATGTTCATTTAATATTTATGAGTGTTTTTGAGTCGATATTTAACAGTTAGGACTTCTATTGCACCCAAATTGCATTAAAATATTTCCGAAATGCATTTCAGCATGTTTAACCACATTTTAAATCAATTTGGGCTCATATTTGCTTCAAATATCATCGAAATGCACAAATAAGATGCCAAATATGTCATTAATGTTTATGAGTGTTTTTGAGTCGATATTTGACGGTTAGGACTTCTATTGCACCCCAAATTGCATTAAAAAGCTTCCAAAAGGAATTTGAGCTTGTTTAAGCACATTTTAAATCATTTTGGCCTCATTTTTGCTTCAAATATCATCCAAATGCATAAATAAGATGCCAAATATGTCATTAATGTTTATGAGGGTTTTTGAGTCGATATTTGACAGTTAGGACTTCTATTGCACCCCAAATTGCATTAAAAAGCGTCCAAAACGAATTTGAGCTTGTTTAAGCACATTTTAAATCAATTTGGCCTCATTTTTACTTCAAATATCATCGATATGCACAAATAAGATGCCAAAGATGTTCATTTAATATTTATGAGTGATTTTGAGCCGATATTTGACAGTTCGGACTTCTATTGCACCCCAAATTGCATTAAAATATTTCCGAAATGCATTTCAGCATGTTTAAACATATTTTAAATCAATTTGGGCTCATATTTGGTTCAAATATCATCGAAATGCACAAATAAGATGCCAAATATGTCATTAATGTTTATGAGTGTTTTTGAGTCGATATTTGACAGTTAGGACTTCTATTGCACCCCAAATTGCATTAAAAAACTTCCAAAACGAATTTGAGCTTGTTTAAGCACATTTTAAATCAATTTGGCCTCATTTTTGCTTCAAATATCATGGAAATGCACAAATAAGATGCCAAATATGTCCATTTAATGTTTATGAGTGTTTTTGGATCGATAATTCACAGTTATGACTTATATTGCACCCCAAATTGCATTCAAATGTTTCCCAGATGCATTTCAGCATGTTTAACCACATTTTATATCAATTTGGCCTCATTTTTGCTTCAAATATCACCGAAATGCACAAATAAGATGCCAAATATGTCCATTTAATGTTTATTAGTGTATTAGGGTCGATATTTCACAGTTAGGACTTCTATTGCACCTCAAATTGCATTAAAATGCTTCCGAAATGCATTTCAGCATGTTTAAGTACATTTTAAATCAGTTTGGCCTCATTTTTGCTTCAAATATCATGGAAATGCACAAACAAGTTGACAAATATGTTCATTCAGTGTTTTTGAGTGTTTTTGAGTCGATAGTTGACAGTTAGGACTTCTATTTCACCCCAAATTGTATT
This sequence comes from Bolboschoenus planiculmis, assembly GCA_031770325.1. NCBI lineage: Eukaryota > Viridiplantae > Streptophyta > Magnoliopsida > Poales > Cyperaceae > Bolboschoenus > Bolboschoenus planiculmis. The sequence continues at coordinate 4,101,865 of CM062771.1, forward strand.
AAAATGTTTCCCAAATGCATTTCAGCATGTTTCCCCACATTTTAAATCAATTTGGCCTCATTTTCGCTTCAAATATCATCGAAATGCACAAATAAGATGCCAAATATATCCATTTAATGTTTATGAGTGTTTTTGAGTTGATATTTGACAGTTATGACTTATATTGCACCCCAAATTGCATTAAAATGCTTCCGAAATTCATTTCAGCATTTTTAAGCACATTTTAAATCAAGTTGGCCTCATTTTTACTTCAAATATAATGGAAATGCACAAACAAGTTGCCAAATTTGTTCATTCAATGTTTATGAGTGTTTTTGAGTTGATATTTGACAGTGAGGACTTCTATTTCACCCCAAATTGCATTAAAATGCTTCCGAAATTCATTTCAGCATGTTTAAGCACATTTCAAATCAATTTGGCCTCATTTTTGCTTCAAATATCATGGAAATGCACAAACAAGTTGCCAAATATGTTCACTTAATGTTTATGAGTGCTTTTTAGTCGATATTTGACAGTTACGACTTCTATGGCACCCTAAATTGCATTAAAATGCTTCAGAAACGAATTTGAGCATGTTTAAGCACATTTTAAATCAATTTGGCCGCATTTTTGCTTCAAATATCATGGAAATGCACAAATAAGGTGCCAAATATATCCATTTAATGTTTATGAGTGTTTTTGAGTCGATAAATCACAGTTATGACTTATATTGAACCCAAATTGCATTAAAATGTTTCCCAGATGCATTTCAGCATGTTTAACAACATTTTAAATCAATTTGGCCTCATTTTTGCTTCAAATATCATCGAAATGCACAAATAAGATGCCAAATATGTCCATTTAATGTTTATGAGTGTATTTGAGTCGATATTTCGCAGTTAGGACTTCTATTGCACCTAAAATTGCATTAAAATGTTTCCGAAATGCATTTCAGCATGTTTAAGCACATTTTAAATCAATTTGGCCTCTTTTTTACTTCAAATATCACGGAAATGCAAAAAGAAGATGCCAAATATATCCATTCAATGTTTTTGAGTGTTTTGAGTCGATATTGGACAGTTATGACTTATATTTCAACCTAAATTGCATTAAAATGCTTCCGAAATGCATTTCGGCATGTTTACCCACATTTTAAATCAATTTGGCCTCATTTTCGCTTCAAATATCATCGAAATGCACAAATAAGATGCCAAATATATCCATTTAATGTTTATGAGTGTTTTTGAGTTGATATCTGACAGTTATGACTTATATTGCACCCCAAATTGCATTAAAATGCTTCCGAAATTCATTTCAGCATGTTTAAGCACATTTTAAATCAATTTGGCCTCATTTTTGCTTCAAATATCATGGAAATGCACAAAAAAATGCCAAAGATGTTCATTTAATATTTATGAGTGTTTTTGAGTCGATATTTAACAGTTAGGACTTCTATTGCACCCAAATTGCATTAAACGAATTTGAGCATGTTTAAGCACATTTTAAATCAAGTTGGCCTCATTTTTACTTCAAATATAATGGAAATGCACAAACAAGTTGCCAAATTTGTTCATTCAATGTTTATGAGTGTTTTTGAGCTGATATTTGACAGTGAGGACTTCTATTTCACCCCAAATTGCATTAAAATGCTTCCGAAATTCATTTCAGCATGTTTAAGCACATTTCAAATCAATTTGGCCTCATTTTTGCTTCAAGTATCATCCAAATGCACAAATCAGATACCAAATATGTCCATTTAATGTTTATGAGTGTTTTTGAGTCGATATTTGACAGTTAGGACTTCTATGGCCCCCTAAATTGCATTAAAATGCTTCAGAAACGAATTTGAGCATGTTTAAGCACATTTTAAATCAATTTGGCCGCATTTTTGCTTCAAATATCATGGAAATGCACAAATAAGATGCCAAATATATCCATTTAATGTTTATGAGTGTTTTTGAGTCGATAAATCACAGTTATGACTTATATTGAACCCAAATTGCATTAAAATGTTTCCCATATGCATTTCAGCATGTTTAACCACATTTTAAATCAATTTGGCCTCAGTTTTGCTTTAAATATCATCGAAATGCACAAATAAGATGCCAAATATGTCCATTTAATGTTTATGAGTGTATTTGAGTCGATATTTCGCAGTTAGGACTTCTATTGCACCTAAAATTGCATTAAAATGTTTCCGAAATGCATTTCAGCATGTTTAAGCACATTTTAAATCAATTTGGCCTCATTTTTACTTCAAATATCACGGAAATGCACAAAGAAGATGCCAAATATATCCATCCAATGTTTTTGAGTGTTTTTGAGTCGATATTTGACAGTTATGACTTATATTTCAACCTAAATTGCATTAAAATGCTTCCGAAATGCATTTCGGCATGTTTACCCACATTTTAAATCAATTTGGCCTCATTTTCGCTTCAAATATCATCGAAATGCACAAATAAGATGCCAAATATATCCATTTAATGTTTATGAGTGTTTTTGAGTTGATATTTGACAGTGAGGACTTCTATTTCACCCCAAATTGCATTAAAATGCTTCCGAAATTCATTTCAGCATGTTTAAGCACATTTCAAATCAATTTGGCCTCATTTTTGCTTGAAATATCATCAAAATGCACAAATCAGATACCCAATATGTCCATTTATTGTTTATGAGTGTTTTTGAGTCGATATTTGACAGTTAGGACTTCTATGGCACCCTAAATTGGATTAAAATGCTTCAGAAACGAATTTGAGCACATTTTAAATCAATTTGGCCTCATTTTTGCTTCAAATATCATGGAAATGCACAAATAAGATGCCAAATATGTCCATTTAATGTTTATGAGTGTTTTTGAGTCGATAAATCACAGTTATGACTTATATTGAACCCAAATTGCATTAAAATGTTTCCCAGATGCATTTCAGCATGTTTAAGCACATTTTAAATCAATTTGGCCTCATTTTCGCTTCAAATATCATCGAAATGCACAAATAAGATGCCAAATATGTCCATTTAATGTTTATTAGTGTTTTTAGTCGATATTTCACAGTTACGACTTCTATTGCACCTCAAATTGCATTAAAATGCTTCCGAAATGCATTTCAGCATGTTTAAGCACATTTTAAATCAATTAGGCATCATTTTTGCTTCAAATATCATGGAAATGCACAAACAAGTTGCCAAATATGTCCATTTAATGTTTATGATTGTTTTTGAGTGGATATTTGACAGTTAGGACTTATATTTCACCCCAAATTGTATTAAAATGTTTCCCAAATGCATTACAGCATGTTTCCCCCCATTTTAAATCAATTTTGCCTCATTTTTGTTTCAAATGTCATCGAAATGCACAAATGAAATGCAAAAGATGTACATTTAATATTTATGAGTGTTTTTGAGTCGATATTTGACAGTTATGATTTATATTTCACCCCAAATTGCATTAAAATGTTTCCTACATGCATTTCAGCATGTTTAACCACATTTTAAATCAATTTGGCCTCATTTTTGCTTCAAATATTAACGAAATGCACAAATAAGATGTCAAATATGTTTATTTAAAATTTATGAGTGTTTTTGAGTCGATATTTGACAGTTATGACATTTATTTCACCCTAATTCCATTAAAATGCTGCCGAAATGCATTGCAGCATTTTAACCACATTTTAAATCAATTTGGCCTCATTTTTGCTTCAAATATCATCGAAATGCACAAATAAGATGCCAAATATGTGCATTTAATGTTTATGAGGGTTTTTGAGTGGATAATTCACAGTTATGACTTATATTGCACCCCAAATTGCATTAAAATGCTTCCGAAATTCATTTCAGAATGTTTAAGCACATTTTAAATCAATTTGACCTCATTTTTGGTTCAAATATCATGGAAAAGCACAACTAAAATGCCAAAGATGTTCATTTAATATTTATGAGTGTTTTTGAGTCGATATTTAACAGTTAGGACTTCTATTGCACCCAAATTGCATTAAAATATTTCCGAAATGCATTTCAGCATGTTTAACCACATTTTAAATCAATTTGGGCTCATATTTGCTTCAAATATCATCGAAATGCACAAATAAGATGCCAAATATGTCATTAATGTTTATGAGTGTTTTTGAGTCGATATTTGACGGTTAGGACTTCTATTGCACCCCAAATTGCATTAAAAAGCTTCCAAAAGGAATTTGAGCTTGTTTAAGCACATTTTAAATCATTTTGGCCTCATTTTTGCTTCAAATATCATCCAAATGCATAAATAAGATGCCAAATATGTCATTAATGTTTATGAGGGTTTTTGAGTCGATATTTGACAGTTAGGACTTCTATTGCACCCCAAATTGCATTAAAAAGCGTCCAAAACGAATTTGAGCTTGTTTAAGCACATTTTAAATCAATTTGGCCTCATTTTTACTTCAAATATCATCGATATGCACAAATAAGATGCCAAAGATGTTCATTTAATATTTATGAGTGATTTTGAGCCGATATTTGACAGTTCGGACTTCTATTGCACCCCAAATTGCATTAAAATATTTCCGAAATGCATTTCAGCATGTTTAACCATATTTTAAATCAATTTGGGCTCATATTTGGTTCAAATATCATCGAAATGCACAAATAAGATGCCAAATATGTCATTAATGTTTATGAGTGTTTTTGAGTCGATATTTGACAGTTAGGACTTCTATTGCACCCCAAATTGCATTAAAAAACTTCCAAAACGAATTTGAGCTTGTTTAAGCACATTTTAAATCAATTTGGCCTCATTTTTGCTTCAAATATCATGGAAATGCACAAATAAGATGCCAAATATGTCCATTTAATGTTTATGAGTGTTTTTGGATCGATAATTCACAGTTATGACTTATATTGCACCCCAAATTGCATTCAAATGTTTCCCAGATGCATTTCAGCATGTTTAACCACATTTTATATCAATTTGGCCTCATTTTTGCTTCAAATATCACCGAAATGCACAAATAAGATGCCAAATATGTCCATTTAATGTTTATTAGTGTATTAGGGTCGATATTTCACAGTTAGGACTTCTATTGCACCTCAAATTGCATTAAAATGCTTCCGAAATGCATTTCAGCATGTTTAAGAACATTTTAAATCAGTTTGGCCTCATTTTTGCTTCAAATATCATGGAAATGCACAAACAAGTTGACAAATATGTTCATTCAGTGTTTTTGAGTGTTTTTGAGTCGATATTTGACAGTTAGGACTTCTATTTCACCCCAAATTGTATTAAAATGTTTCCCAAATGCATTTCAGCATGTTTCCCCACATTTTAAATCAATTTGGCCTCATTTTCGCTTCAAATATCATCGAAATGCACAAATAAGATGCCAAATATATCCATTTAATGTTTATGAGTGTTTTTGAGTTGATATTTGACACTTATGACTTATATTGCACCCCAAATTGCATTAAAATGCTTCCGAAATTCATTTCAGCATTTTTAAGCACATTTTAAATCAAGTTGGCCTCATTTTTACTTCAAATATAATGGAAATGCACAAACAAGTTGCCAAATTTGTTCATTCAATGTTTATGAGTGTTTTTGAGTTGATATTTGACAGTGAGGACTTCTATTTCACCCCAAATTGCATTAAAATGCTTCCGAAATTCATTTCAGCATGTTTAAGCACATTTCAAATCAATTTGGACTCATTTTTGCTTCAAATATCATGGAAATGAACAAACAAGTTGCCAAATATGTTCACTTAATGTTTATGAGTGCTTTTTAGTCGATATTTGACAGTTACGACTTCTATGGCACCCTAAATTGCATTAAAATGCTTCAGAAACGAATTTGAGCATGTTTAAGCACATTTTAAATCAATTTGGCCGCATTTTTGCTTCAAATATCATGGAAATGCACAAATAAGATGCCAAATATATCCATTTAATGTTTATGAGTGTTTTTGAGTCGATAAATCACAGTTATGACTTATATTGAACCCAAATTGCATTAAAATGTTTCCCAGATGCATTTCAGCATGTTTAACCACATTTTAAATCAATTTGGCCTCATTTTTGCTTCAAATATCATCGAAATGCACAAATAAGATGCCAAATATGTCCATTTAATGTTTATGAGTGTATTTGAGTCGATATTTCGCAGTTAGGACTTCTATTGCACCTAAAATTGCATTAAAATGTTTCCGAAATGCATTTTAGCATGTTTAAGCACATTTTAAATCAATTTGGCCTCATTTTTACTTCAAATATCACGGAAATGCACAAAGAAGATGCCAAATATATCCATTCAATGTTTTTGAGTGTTTTTGAGTCGATATTGGACAGTTATGACTTATATTTCAACCTAAATTGCATTAAAATGCTTCCGAAATGCATTTCGGCATGTTTACCCACATTTTAAATCAATTTGGCCTCATTTTCGCTTCAAATATCATCGAAATGCACAAATAAGATGCCAAATATATCCATTTAATGTTTATCAGTGTTTTTGAGTTGATATTTGACAGTTATGACTTATATTGCACCCCAAATTGCATTAAAATGCTTCCGAAATTCATTTCAGCATGTTTAAGCACATTTTAAATCAATTTGGCCTCATTTTTGCTTCAAATATCATGGAAATGCACAAAAAAAATGCCAAAGATGTTCATTTAATATTTATGAGTGTTTTTGAGTCGATATTTAACAGTTAGGACTTCTATTGCACCCAAATTGCATTAAACGAATTTGAGCATGTTTAAGCACATTTTAAATCAAGTTGGCCTCATTTTTACTTCAAATATAATGGAAATGCACAAACAAGTTGCCAAATTTGTTCATTCAATGTTTATGAGTGTTTTTGAGTTGATATTTGACAGTGAGGACTTCTATTTCACCCCAAATTGCATTAAAATGCTTCTGAAATTCATTTCAGCATGTTTAAGCACATTTCAAATCAATTTGGCCTCATTTTTGCTTCAAATATCATGGAAATGAACAAACAAGTTGCCAAATATGTTCACTTAATGTTTATGAGTGCTTTTTAGTCGATATTTGACAGTTACGACTTCTATGGCACCCTAAATTGCATTAAAATGCTTCAGAAACGAATTTGAGCATGTTTAAGCACATTTTAAATCAATTTGGCCGCATTTTTGCTTCAAATATCATGGAAATGCACAAATAAGATGCCAAATATATCCATTTAATGTTTATGAGTGTTTTTGAGTCGATAAATCACAGTTATGACTTATATTGAACCCAAATTGCATTAAAATGTTTCCCAGATGCATTTCAGCATGTTTAACCACATTTTAAATCAATTTGGCCTCATTTTTGCTTCAAATATCATCGAAATGCACAAATAAGATGCCAAATATGTCCATTTAATGTTTATGAGTGTATTTGAGTCGATATTTCGCAGTTAGGACTTCTATTGCACCTAAAATTGCATTAAAATGTTTCCGAAATGCATTTTAGCATGTTTAAGCACATTTTAAATCAATTTGGCCTCATTTTTACTTCAAATATCACGGAAATGCACAAAGAAGATGCCAAATATATCCATTCAATGTTTTTGAGTGTTTTTGAGTCGATATTGGACAGTTATGACTTATATTTCAACCTAAATTGCATTAAAATGCTTCCGAAATGCATTTCGGCATGTTTACCCACATTTTAAATCAATTTGGCCTCATTTTCGCTTCAAATATCATCGAAATGCACAAATAAGATGCCAAATATATCCATTTAATGTTTATCAGTGTTTTTGAGTTGATATTTGACAGTTATGACTTATATTGCACCCCAAATTGCATTAAAATGCTTCCGAAATTCATTTCAGCATGTTTAAGCACATTTTAAATCAATTTGGCCTCATTTTTGCTTCAAATATCATGGAAATGCACAAAAAAAATGCCAAAGATGTTCATTTAATATTTATGAGTGTTTTTGAGTCGATATTTAACAGTTAGGACTTCTATTGCACCCAAATTGCATTAAACGAATTTGAGCATGTTTAAGCACATTTTAAATCAAGTTGGCCTCATTTTTACTTCAAATATAATGGAAATGCACAAACAAGTTGCCAAATTTGTTCATTCAATGTTTATGAGTGTTTTTGAGTTGATATTTGACAGTGAGGACTTCTATTTCACCCCAAATTGCATTAAAATGCTTCTGAAATTCATTTCAGCATGTTTAAGCACATTTCAAATCAATTTGGCCTCATTTTTGCTTCAAATATCATGGAAATGAACAAACAAGTTGCCAAATATGTTCACTTAATGTTTATGAGTGCTTTTTAGTCGATATTTGACAGTTACGACTTCTATGGCACCCTAAATTGCATTAAAATGCTTCAGAAACGAATTTGAGCATGTTTAAGCACATTTTAAATCAATTTGGCCGCATTTTTGCTTCAAATATCATGGAAATGCACAAATAAGATGCCAAATATATCCATTTAATGTTTATGAGTGTTTTTGAGTCGATAAATCACAGTTATGACTTATATTGAACCCAAATTGCATTAAAATGTTTCCCAGATGCATTTCAGCATGTTTAACCACATTTTAAATCAATTTGGCCTCATTTTTGCTTCAAATATCATCGAAATGCACAAATAAGATGCCAAATATGTCCATTTAATGTTTATGAGTGTATTTGAGTCGATATTTCGCAGTTAGGACTTCTATTGCACCTAAAATTGCATTAAAATGTTTCCGAAATGCATTTCAGCATGTTTAAGCACATTTCAAATCAATTTGGCCTCATTTTTACTTCAAATATCACGGAAATGCACAAAGAAGATGCCAAATATATCCATTCAATGTTTTTGAGTGTTTTTGAGTCGATATTTGACAGTTATGACTTATATTTCAACCTAAATTGCATTAAAATGCTTCCGAAATGCATTTCGGCATGTTTACCCACATTTTAAATCAATTTGGCCTCATTTTCGCTTCAAATATCATCGAAATGCACAAATAAGATGCCAAATATATCCATTTAATGTTTATGAGTGTTTTTGAGTTGATATTTGACAGTTATGACTTATATTGCACCCCAAATTGCATTAAAATGCTTCCGAAATTCATTTCAGCATGTTTAAGCACATTTTAAATCAATTTGGCCTCATTGTTGCTTCAAATATCATGGAAATGCACAAAAAAAATGCCAAAGATGTTCATTTAATATTTATGAGTGTTTTTGAGTCGATATTTAACAGTTTGGACTTCTATTGCACCCAAATTGCATTAAACGAATTTGAGCATGTTTAAGCACATTTTAAATCAATTTGGCCTCATTTTTACTTCAAATATCATCGAAATGCACAAATAAGATGCCAAATTTGTTCATTCAATGTTTTTGAGTGTTTTTGAGTCGATATTTGACAGTTATGACTTATATTGCACCCCAAATTGCATTAAAATGCTTCCGAAATTCATTTCAGCATATTTAAGCACATTTTAAATCAATTTGGCCTCATTTTTGCTTCAAATATCATGGAAATGCACAAACAAGTTGCCAAATATGTTCACTTAATGTTTATGAGTGCTTTTTAGTCGATATTTGACAGTTACGACTTATATTTCCGCCCAAATTATATTAAAATGTTTCCCAAATGAATTTCAGCATGTTTCACCACATTTTAAATCAATTTGGCCTCATTTTTGCTTCAAATGTCATCGAAATGCACAAATAAAATGCCAAAGATGTCCATTTAATATTTATGAGTGTTTTTCAGTCGATATTTAACAGTTATGACTTATATTTCACCCCACATTGCATTGAAATTTTTCCGAAATGCATTTCAGCATGTGTAACCACATTTTAAATCAATTTGGCCTCATTTTTGCTTCAAATATCATCCAAATGCACAAATAAGATGCCAAATATGTCCATTTAATGTTTATGAGTGTATTTGAGTCGATATTTCGCAGTTAGGACTTATATTGCACCTAAAATTGCATTAAAATGTTTCCGAAATGCATTTCAGCATGTTTAAGCACATTTTAAATCAATTTGGCCTCATTTTTACTTCAAATATCACGGAAATGCACAAATAAGATGCCAAATATATCCATTCAATGTTTTTGAGTGTTTTTAATCGATATTTGACAGTTATGACTTATATTTCAACCTAAATTGCATTAAAATGCTTCCGAAATGCATTTCGGCATGTTTACCCACATTTTAAATCAATTTGGCCTCATTTTCGCTTCAAATATCATCGAAATGCACAAATAAGATGCCAAATATATCCATTTAATGTTTATGAGTGTTTTTGAGTTGATATTTGACAGTGAGGACTTCTATTTCACCCCAAATTGCATTAAAATGCTTCCGAAATTCATTTCAGCATGTTTAAGCACATTTCAAATCAATTTGGCCTCATTTTTGCTTCAAATATCATCCAAATGCACAAATCAGATACCAAATATGTCCATTTAATGTTTATGAGTGTTTTTGAGTCGATATTTGACAGTTAGGACTTCTATGGCACCCTAAATTGCATTAAAATGCTTCAGAAACGAATTTGAGCATGTTTAAGCACATTTTAAATCAATTTGGCCGCATTTTTGCTTCAAATATCATGGAAATGCACAAATAAGATGCCAAATATATCCATTTAATGTTTCTGAGTGTTTTTGAGTCGATAAATCACAGTTATGACTTATATTGAACCCAAATTGCATTAAAATGTTTCCCAGATGCATTTCAGCATGTTTAACCACATTTTAAATCAATTTGGCCTCATTTTTGCTTCAAATATCATCGAAATGCACAAATAAGATGCCAAATATGTCCATTTAATGTTTATGAGTGTATTTGAGTCGATATTTCGCAGTTAGGACTTCTATTGCACCTAAAATTGCATTAAAATGTTTCCGAAATGCATTTCAGCATGTTTAAGCACATTTTAAATCAATTTGGCCTCATTTTTACTTCAAATATCACGGAAATGCACAAAGAAGATGCCAAATATATCCATTCAATGTTTTTGAGTGTTTTTGAGTCGATATTTGACAGTTATGATTTATATTTCAATCTAAATTGCATTAAAATGCTTCCGAAATGCATTTCGGCATGTTTACCCACATTTTAAATCAATTTGGCCTCATTTTCGCTTCAAATATCATCGAAATGCACAAATAAGATGCCAAATATATCCATTTAATGTTTATGAGTGTTTTTGAGTTGATATTTGACAGTGAGGACTTCTATTTCACCCCAAATTGCATTAAAATGCTTCCGAAATTCATTTCAGCATGTTTAAGCACATTTCAAATCAATTTGGCCTCATTTTTGCTTGAAATATCATCAAAATGCACAAATCAGATACCCAATATGTCCATTTATTGTTTATGAGTGTTTTTGAGTCGATATTTGACAGTTAGGACTTCTATGGCACCCTAAATTGCATTAAAATGCTTCAGAAACGAATTTGAGCACATTTTAAATCAATTTGGCCTCATTTTTGCTTCAAATATCATGGAAATGCACAAATAAGATGCCAAATATGTCCATTTAATGTTTATGAGTGTTTTTGAGTCGATAAATCACAGTTATGACTTATATTGAACCCAAATTGCATTAAAATGTTTCCCAGATGCATTTCAGCATGTTTAAGCACATTTTAAATCAATTTGGTCTCATTTTCGCTTCAAATATCATCGAAATGCACAAATAAGATGCCAAATATGTCCATTTAATGTTTATGAGTGTATTTGAGTCGATATTTCGCAGTTAGGACTTCTATTGCACCTAAAATTGCATTAAAATGTTTCCGAAATGCATTTCAGCATGTTTAAGCACATTTTAAATCAATTTGGCCTCATTTTTACTTCAAATATCACGGAAATGCACAAAGAAGATGCCAAATATATCCATCCAATGTTTTTGAGTGTTTTTGAGTCGATATTTGACAGTTATGACTTATATTTCAACCTAAATTGCATTAAAATGCTTCCGAAATGCATTTCGGCATGTTTACGCACATTTTAAATCAATTTGGCCTCATTTTCGCTTCAAATATCATCGAAATGCACAAATAAGATGCCAAATATATCCATTTAATGTTTATGAGTGTTTTTGAGTTGATATTTGACAGTGAGGACTTCTATTTCACCCCAAATTGCATTAAAATGCTTCCGAAATTCATTTCAGCATGTTTAAGCACATTTCAAATCAATTTGGGCTCATTTTTGCTTGAAATATCATCAAAATGCACAAATCAGATACCCAATATGTCCATTTATTGTTTATGAGTGTTTTTGAGTCGATATTTGACAGTTAGGACTTCTATGGCACCCTAAATTGGATTAAAATGCTTCAGAAACGAATTTGAGCACATTTTAAATCAATTTGGCCTCATTTTTGCTTCAAATATCATGGAAATGCACAAATAAGATGCCAAATATGTCCATTTAATGTTTATGAGTGTTTTTGAGTCGATAAATCACAGTTATGACTTATATTGAACCCAAATTGCATTAAAATGTTTCCCAGATGCATTTCAGCATGTTTAAGCACATTTTAAATCAATTTGGTCTCATTTTCGCTTCAAATATCATCGAAATGCACAAATAAGATGCCAAATATGTCCATTTAATGTTTATTAGTGTTTTTAGTCGATATTTCACAGTTACGACTTCTATTGCACCTCAAATTGCATTAAAATGCTTCCGAAATGCATTTCAGCATGTTTAAGCACATTTTAAATCAATTAGGCATCATTTTTGCTTCAAATATCATGGAAATGCACAAACAAGTTGCCAAATATGTCCATTTAATGTTTATGATTGTTTTTGAGTGGATATTTGACAGTTAGGACTTATATTTCACCCCAAATTGTATTAAAATGTTTCCCAAATGCATTACAGCATGTTTCCCCACATTTTAAATCAATTTTGCCTCATTTTTGTTTCAAATGTCATCGAAATGCACAAATGAAATGCAAAAGATGTACATTTAATATTTATGAGTGTTTTTGAGTCGATATTTGACAGTTATGACTTATATTTCACCCCAAATTGCATTAAAATGTTTCCTACATGCATTTCAGCATGTTTAACTACATTTTAAATCAATTTGGCCTCATTTTTGCTTCAAATATTAACGAAATGCACAAATAAGATGTCAAATATGTTTATTTAAAATTTATGAGTGTTTTTGAGTCGATATTTGACAGTTATGACATTTATTTCACCCTAATTCCATTAAAATGCTGCCGAAATGCATTGCAGCATTTTAACCACATTTTAAATCAATTTGGCCTCATTTTTGCTTCAAATATCATCGAAATGCACAAATAAGATGCCAAATATGTCCATTTAATGTTTATGAGTGTATTTGAGTCGATATTTCGCAGTTAGGACTTCTATTGCACCTAAAATTGCATTAAAATGTTTCCGAAATGCATTTCAGCATGTTTAAGCACATTTTAAATCAATTTGGCCTCATTTTTACTTCAAATATCACGGAAATGCACAAAGAAGATGCCAAATATATCCATTCAATGTTTTTGAGTGTTTTTGAGTCGATATTTGACAGTTATGACTTATATTTCAACCTAAATTGCATTAAAATGCTTCCGAAATGCATTTCGGCATGTTTACCCACATTTTAAATCAATTTGGCCTCATTTTCGCTTCAAATATCATCGAAATGCACAAATAAGATGCCAAATATATCCATTTAATGTTTATGAGTGTTTTTGAGTTGATATTTGACAGTTATGACTTATATTGCACCCCAAATTGCATTAAAATGCTTCCGAAATTCATTTCAGCATGTTTAAGCACATTTTAAATCAATTTGGCCTCATTGTTGCTTCAGATATCATGGAAATGCACAAAAAAAATGCCAAAGATGTTCATTTAATATTTATGAGTGTTTTTGAGTCGATATTTAACAGTTATGACTTCTATTGCACCCAAATTGCATTAAACGAATTTGAGCATGTTTAAGCACATTTTAAATCAATTTGGCCTCATTTTTACTTCAAATATCATCGAAATGCACAAATAAGATGCCAAATTTGTTCATTCAATGTTTTTGAGTGTTTTTGAGTCGATATTTGACAGTTATGACTTATATTGCACCCCAAATTGCATTAAAATGCTTCCAAAATTCATTTCAGCATATTTAAGCACATTTTAAATCAATTTGGCCTCATTTTTGCTTCAAATATCATGGAAATGCACAAACAAGTTGCCAAATATGTTCACTTAATGTTTATGAGTGCTTTTTAGTCGATATTTGACAGTTACGACTTATATTTCCGCCAAATTATATTAAAATGTTTCCCAAATGAATTTCAGCATGTTTCACCACATTTTAAATCAATTTGGCCTCATTTTTGCTTCAAATGTCATCGAAATGCACAAATAAAATGCCAAAGATGTCCATTTAATATTTATGAGTGTTTTTCAGTCGATATTTAACAGTTATGACTTATATTTCACCCCACATTGCATTGAAATTTTTCCGAAATGCATTTCAGCATGTGTAACCACATTTTAAATCAATTTGGTGTGCGGCCCTTTTTCGCGGCCCACGCGCGAGGCATCGGCGTCCTCGCTCACGGGGGAAGAAGGTGCAGGTACATCCCTGCGCGTGTTTGTGCGCTCAAGGACTTATTATTTAGGTGATTGTGGGAACTTTTATTTTCCGACGGGCGCAAGCCCCCGCCGTTAATTACCCCGGCTCTCGCCTCGGGAACCTCTGATTAATGGGCTAAACTAATTAAAAATATATGGATCAGATTTGTGGCTTCCAATTTATTATAATGCATACTTTAAATAACCCAAAGGTATAACTTTGGACAATAAGACTAAAGACGTATGATCTAAAGTCAGAGAAACGTATAATTTCTCATAAATCAGAGATCGAGGATGTATAATCCTATTGATCTCACGGAGTTCGAATGTGAAGCGCACTGCCAACTCGATACTCAAAGAACCAGAGATGTTTAATCTCTAGAAAGGTTCATGTCAAAGACAAGGACGTATAATCCTAAACAGTCTATTGACCTTCCAAATCCCGAATCTGAAGCGCTATGCCAATTCGAAACCTGGGAAAATTGGAGGATCGGGAACATATAATTCTTTATCGATTTCCAAATGAGGTACATTAAACCTGAAGCGCACTGCCAATTTAATGTTCTCGAAACATAATTTAATATGATTTGGTATGTTGGTATGTTTTTACCAAGTTTTGGACTTATCTGCATATTTGGCATGTTTGGCCAAAGATTTGGACTTATTTGCATATTTGACATATTTTTGTCAAGAGTTTGGACATATTTGCATATTTGGCATATTTGGTCAAAGATTTAGACATATTTGCATATTTGACATATTTGGTCAAGAGTTTGGACATATTTGCATATTTGACATGTTTGGTCAGAAGTTTGGGCATATTTGCATATTTGACATGTTTGGTCAAATACTTGGGCATATATGTATTTTTGACATATTTAGTTAAATATTTGGGTATATTTGCATATTTGACATGTTTGGTCAAATATTGGGACATATTTGTATTTTTGACATATTTTGTCAACTATTTGGGTATATTTGCATATTTGACATGTTTGGTCAAATATTGGGACATATTTGTATTTTTGACATATTTGGTCAACTATTTGGGTATATTTGCATATTTGACATGTTTGGTCAAATAATTGTATTTTTGACATATTTAGTTAAATATTTGGGTATATTTGCATATTTGACATGTTTGGTCAAATATTTGGGTATATTTGGATTTATTTGCATATTTGATATATTTAGTCAAAGATTTGGGCATATTGACATATTTTAAATATTTCAATTTATTTTATTAAAATATGACAAAATTTGGTTATTTTTGAATATTTTGTCTTGTTTTATCAAGACATAATATAATCTGATTATTTTGAATATTTTGATTTATTTTATAACATGATTCAATCATTTTTGAATAATCTGATTTGTTTTATCATAATTTGATTATTTTGCAAATTTTGATTTGTTTTATCAACATGTGACATATTTTAATCATTTTTGAATATTTTGATTTGTTTTATCAAAACATGACATAATTTGATTATTTTTAATGTTTTGATTTGTTTCATCAAAGTTTAACATATTTAATCATTTTTGAATATTTTCGATTTGTTTTATCATAATTTGATTATTTTGGATATTTTGATTTGCTTTATTAAAGTTTAACATATTTAATCACTTTTTGAATATTTTGATTTGTTTTATCAAAATAATATAATTTGATTATTTCTAATGCTTTAATTTGTTTTATCATGACATAATTTAATTATTTTTGAATATTTTGATTTGTTTTATCATAATTTGATTATTTTGAATATTTTTGATTTGTTTTATCAAAATATAACATGATTTGATTATTAAAAATATTTTTGATTTGTTTATGACATATTTTTAATTATCCTTGAATATTTTGATTTACTTTATTAAAGTTCAACATATTTAATCATTTTTGAATATTTTGATTTGTTTTATCAAAATAATATAATTTTGATTATTTCTAATGTTTTGATTTGTTTTATCAAAACATGACATAATTTAATTATTTTTGAATATTTTGATTTGTTTTATCATAATTTGATTATTTTGAATATTTTTGATTTGTTTTATCAAAAGTATAACATGATTTGATTATTAAAAATATTTTTGAATTGTTTATGACATATTTTAATTATCCTTGAATATTTTGATTTGCTTTATCAAACTATACATAATTTGATTATTTTGAAAATTGTTGATTTGTTTTATCATAATTTTCACTTATTTTTAAATATCTTATTTGGTATTTTGAATTTATTTTATACATATATCATATATTTTGAATTTTCTTTTATTTAAAATAAAATCAAAATTGACATTTTATAGTTTTAAAAATATTCATAAATGAAATCATGATTTTTGATATATTTTTCATAATTTTTGGGCTTGAGAAATCATTTTTATTTGGTGTTTAAAGTTTATTTTCAAAACAGATTAATATGGGCCGTCAGATTTGGGCCCATGCATCAAGATCTGAACTTAAGTTCAGTTTTTAAAGCATCTTTTAAACTGGGCCGTTGGATCTCTGGCGCGCATCAAGCCTTCTCTGGGTTGTTTGAATTTCATCAAGATTCGCACTTTGAGATGCATCAATATTCGTGCTCATCCTCCCCGACACTGATCAAGGCCCTGCCGGCGTCGGATCTCCGATCAGGAGGCATGGCTGGCATCGCCGGAGCGTGGGGAGTCCATCGGTGGTGGTCTCGGCGGCGGCGGCGGCGGCATGGATCGCCGGAGATGGGGGTAACCATTGGGTTTCGGTTGGGAAGTTGGCTGAGATAAAATTTTGAGGAATTTGAGCTGATTTTTGACAAATTAACTCGAATTCTTTGTCATATAGCATCGCCAGAGCATGTTTAACAAGTTTTTAAGATTTAATTTGAGTTTAATCCATCAATTTTGCAGCTTTGGTCATTTGGTACCAAACTGGTTTCGGGGCATTGGTACCAAATGGTATTTCATGGCTTTTCCTTGCAATTTTCTTCCAATTAACCCTCCAAACAGTGTCGTTTAGCATATTTGAACATGTTTGGATGATCAATTTCATCAATTTAGATGTGCATTGTCCTTTATGCACATTGGGTCATTTCTGGTTTTATTTCCAATTTGGTTTTCCTTTGATTTCATCACATTCTTCTCAAATTGCATGTTTAAGTATATTTATTTGGGTCAATTGCATGTTTTAGAAAGGTTTTATACTAGATTTACATGTGGATTTCATTTGTATGTAAGTTAATTTCATTTTTTTTCTTTTCTGGTATTTATTCCAGAATTAACTCAATTCTGATTCTTTACAGATCCAATTTCAGAAATTCATAGAAAATCACAGAAAATGCCAAAAATGGTAAAGTTTGGTGAATGAATGCATTAAGACTTATTTTATATGCCTATGAAATTTCAAGCTAATTGAATAATCAGAAAGCATGTTTTTTTGCATTTTTACCAGACTGGACAGAAATGCCCTTTCAGATTTATAAAAAATCAAATTTGGCTTAACCTATGGATTAAAGCCTGGTTTAATTATTCTAAATCCTTTAAAACATCACATGAGGTGTCATAAAGGTGAATTAATCAAGAAATTTTGGATTTTTGAATCAAAAGAAGAATGAACTTCTCAGTTTGACCCAAAGTTGACTTTTTTTGGAGTTTTTGACAGATGAGATTGTAAAATTCATAACAATTCACAGAAAATTCCAAAAATTATAAAATTTAGGTGGTAAGTTAGTATAAACCTACTCTACATGACTGTGAAATTTCATGAAAAATTAACAACCAGGCTGAGAGATATGGATTGATCTCTCAGCTGGCCAGAAACTGGAATTCACTGGACTCAAACCAGTATTGATGTTTATTGCTTTTCCATTGCTCAATTATGATTTTGAGCTATCAAGCACATCAGAGAACATGACAGAAGAAACTAAAGAGGGAAACAAAACCAATTTGCACCAAAATATCATATATTATAACAAATTGAAATACAATACACATATAAAACATGGAATTTTGTTTTTCCATGGAATTTTGACAGCATAACAGCTTGTATAAAGCCATTATTGAGCTTTACACAGCCACTGCACATGTGCACAGGGCTTGAGAGAGAAAGGGGATGAACATGTGCCCATCCCCATGAAACCAGATTGGCATGTGCCAATTGGTTGAAGTATACTGTCAAATTCCATGGTGAAATCACCATGTGAGCTCCTGAGACTCAAGCTCAGCCACCAATTGAGCTCTGGAAGGAGGGAGGCACATGTGCACCTCCCCAGCCATGGGGCTAGCCATCTCACCCAGCAAGGTGAGACTGGCTCCTTGAGTTCAATTGGGACTGAGCCAAGCTCAAGGCTTGACTCCTATGTCCCTTACCTAGCTATTCAAAGCTTGGTTTCTTCTCAGCTGGCTTTCTTTTTTGTGGAAATTGGTGGAGTTGAGATTTTGGCAGAGTTTTGGCTATGTTGCTCTCTCTTTTCTTTTTCTTCTTCACTGGGGGTCTATTTATAGCCCAGAGGGCATGGTTTAAGCCTCAGGGCTGAGCTGGCATCATCCCAGACCTTGGTTTGATCAAGTGGCCAGGATTGAGCCAGCCAGGCCTGTGCTGGCCTGAGGCTTGTCCTTGGAAGATTCCTCCAGCTAACTGGCGCTCAGAGCTCTCCATTGAGGTGCTTACATGTGTCCCTGACACAGGCCTGGGGAGAGAGAAGGAGCCGTTGGCTTTGTCTTCTTCCTTGGGTCAGTGTGTCATGCCTTTCGGGTGTGAGCATATCCCGAATATTCCTTGGCCTTGCTGGCGCTTGACATGTCACCAAAGTGCCACTGAGTGTGCCCAACGTGTCAATTTGGCTGCTTGAGTGCTGAGTTGTGCCAATTGACCACCCCCAGATCAGACTTGAGTGCCAAGTGGTGCACCTGTCAATTGAGTGCTTTTCACTCCAAATTGACACTTCAGGCAGCGTCGTGGAAGCATCTTGAAGCTTCTCCAGGTGTTGGCTTGGCCTCCCGAGCTCCCAATTGCCCTGTCACCTTCAAGGTCGAGGTACTTTCTCCTTCGATTTTCTCCCTGTTTACTTTACTATTTTCAATGCTGTTTGTGGCATTGAACTCCCCTTAGGGTGTAGATTAAGTCCCTAGAATGGTTTAAGCCAACTCGAACCATACACCCAAACTCCATTTTCGAAGCTCCATTGAGCTCTGGAGCTCGAGGAGGAAGAAAGGAGGGAGAGAGAGAGAAATTCAAAAGGTTTCTCTCGCTTGGGTTGGGTGCACGTGAGCCGTGCTTTGATTTCAAACCTGTCAGAGGGAGAGAGAGCTTGCACCGCGCTCATCTCTCTTTTCCTTCTTTTCTTTCGCTGGCTGAAGCGTCGCCTGGGCGCTGGGGCCCATTGGCAGCGAAACAAAGGGAGTGGGGTCCGCTTGTCAGATTTAATGAGACTCATCCCTCAGCGAAAAACTGAGGGTGAGTTCATGGTCGCGGTTCACGTGAGCCAAAGCACAAGGTCAGCGAGTTGGTTCACGTGGGCTGTGCTCATTCAAACCCCAACAGATACCTTGTGTGTATGACAGGTGGGTCCAGAGGTTTGCTTAATTGTTTGAGACCCCCCAACTTGTACCCAGAGTGTTGTGTTTCCCCCAAATTGCACCCAGAACTATCTCCAGTTCTGATTTTGGTATTTTCTTTATTTCTTTTTCCATTTTATTTCATTTTTCATGCAAAAATCCATGAAAAATTACTGAAAAATCACAGAAAATATATTCCATGATTCTGTTATTTTAGGTAATATTTCTGGTATTTTTGGGTGTGAAATTAGGCATTAATTTCACTTAAATCATTAATTGTATATGATTAGGCATATTAATCTTATACAATTAATATTTTGACATGATTATTCCAAAGAATCATTTTTTTAATTCCAAGGGATAATATTTGGGGCATTCTTCATGAATGGAATTCATGATTTTTGGATTTGGCATGTTTAATTATATGAAATTGTTTCTTGATTTCATATAATTAGGGTTTTGTGCATAGATTTTTTTTTGCACACATGTGTATATATTTTTGAAGGGGGTTTGGTATGATTATTTCATGAAATTATTTTTTTAATTTCAAGAAATAATTTTGGGATTTAATAAATCATGAGATTGGACATAATTTCATGATTTAATATTTGACATGGCTATTTCATGAAATTGTTTCTTTAATTTCAAGAAATAATTTTATGAAATTGAACATAATTTCATAATTTCAAATCTTTGGTATAAAAATCACATGAAATTATATCATTAATTTCATGCAATTTAATTTGTGTATTTTTCTGGCAACTTTTAAACAGCAAACAAAGAGCCACCCACCAGAACTGGTCATGAGGCTTTGCTGGCCGAGAGGCCTGTTCTGGTGCCAATGTTTTTCCTTTCTTTTTTTAAGAGCCTTGAGGAAACAAGGGTGTGTCCCTGTTCTTCAAGTTAGGGATTGGTGCACATGTGCCTCCCTGTCTCTCGTTTTATTGGCTGGTTATTTTGCTTTTTGAAAAAAATGAGATTGGGCACATGTCCTTTCTCTTATTAAAGCACTGGGCACATGCCTCGTTGCTCCCTTGAAAAATCAGGATTGCCCCCGGTACAGGGGAGATGCTGCCGGATTTTTTTCTCTTCTCCTTTTGCAAAGATTTATATTACCTCATGGGCTTATCATCTTTTATTTTGTGTTTTTCGCAGGATATCATGGCTTCCTTTCAGGGTCCTATGCCTTTATATTCGCCGGGTCATTTTCCATCTCTCATGAAAGACCCAGCAGATTGGACACCCCAAGGCCCTGATCACACTGGCACATACAACATGATGGGGAACAACCTTGTCATGAGGGAGTATATTCCGTGTACAGTGAGGGTGTTGAGCCCAAGTGTCGGGACGACCAGCCCGCCTCCTTTGCACCTTCTGGGCACAGAGATGACATCATATCGGGCGTGTCCTTGGGACGACAAGCGCGTGCTCCGCGGGGTTTTGGAAAGGCGCCCCCGGCAAGTAGAGTGGGTTCAGTTCACCTTGCTTACAGAGGAAAACATGCTCAAGCAAGCGGGGATTTATGAGGCGGTGTACCTCTCGCTTTTTGGATATACCCAGGACATATCCTTGTTCCGGGCATTTGCTGAGCGCTGGAGCTATGTCACGAACACCTTATTCACGGAGGATCGTGAGATGACTTTGAGTCTATGGGATCTCTCCCAGTTATCAGGGTTGCCGATCTATGGCCTTCCGTATGATGAGCATTGCCTCAGTGGAGTGGATCTCCTCAGCCTAAGGCCAGACGGGACTCCGATGTACCCGGCGTCTCTTCGTCAGGTATATAAGATTTATCATGAGATTTTAGGGGACCGAGAGGGTGTATCCTTGGGCCAGTGGGTTTCTTACTTTGCCGATGCCCCGACACATCCTCGTACCTCCTTTGCCGATCCTTGCGATCCTTTGGGAGTAGGATTATCGACTGGTATCGTGCACAGGGGGTCCAAACCAGGCTTGGGGTCCATTACTACCAGGATTGTGGACGAGGAAACATTATTGACTGCCTTTCTATCATGGTGGCTATGCTATTTCGTCTTGCCCAGTTCTCCAGTTGGCAGGATTAGGCCTTCTTCATTTGTCGTGGCTAACATCTTGGCTCGGGGACATAGGGTTTCCCTGGCTATCCCGGCGTTGGCCAACATTTATCGATCTCTTCGCGGGTTAGTTTCCTCTCGCGATCCTTCTTTCAGTGGGGAGGTCATCCCCTTTCATTTCATCAGTGGTTGGCTTCATGCACACTGGATGGGTCTTTATACCCCTGTCCTTTCTCAGGAGATACGGGTTATACTACCCTACTTGTCCGACGTAGCTTGTGCTTCGGCATCATCCCTTTCTCCCAAAGATGCTCGCTATCGTTTCTTCCGTTCGCGAGGGGCACTCCAGAGATCTGAGGTACGCGCTTTTTCGCGTAGGATGCCCAGAGGTTCAGATAGACTCGTTGTGGACATTCCACGGTCTAGGTTGGTTCAGGGGATTTTAGAGGATCCGGCAGCCACTGAGCACCTCATTAGCATTCGGTGTGGCTTTTTACCTCTACGTATCGGCGAGCACATTATCTTGGAGCCATACTCTCCTCACCGTTGTGCCCATCAGTTTGGATATGACCAGGGCATTCCCGAGTTGCTTTCCCGTCCCGAGTCGCTATCTGCAGACCTGGAGGGTTTGAGTAGATGTTGGTCTTCCATACTTCGTGTGGGTACGGGTTCCCAGTTTACCATGCCTCGGGCTTCACGCTCAGAGGTGATTTTTACCGCCATGTATCATAGGTGGTATACTCACACTATCTCTGCGTATCAGGCGATACTCCCCGCCGATATGGCACGTGTGACTTGTCCACTGTCGGACAAAAAGAAAAATGAAAAGAAGCGGCGGAGATCTCCTTCCTCTTCCTCTTCTCGCGCCTTACTTGATTTTCAGGGCTTCGACAGCAAGGTGCCATTAGATTCTCCTATCGCTTCCCAGACAGGTGATATTATTTATGGCCTCTTTTATTTACTGTATTCATATCCTTGAAGTTTCTTATATGACTTCTTTATGATATACTGATGTCGGAGAAATCGCAGGAGGGTCGACCGACAGAGAGGCACTTGACTCTGTTTTGGAGGAGCTCTTCATTTTTCGAGCGGGTTTGCCAGGTACTTATATTTGCAAGGTCCTTTGCATTCAGGGAAATGATCATTCTTCCCTTATATTCTCCTTGATTTGTTTCCAGGCTTTGAGAGCGCCGACCCTTCTACAACGGAGGCCAAGGAAAACTTACCCACCGTCTTGGGGGACGAGGCGGTTGTAGGTATGATTTTCCTTCCAGAATATTCTACTAAATGTCCTTCACATAATTTCCCTTGCTTATTTCACTTTTCTTTGAAACAAAAGGGGACGCTGAGAGTCCATTAGCACCAGCTCTCGGCGGAGAATTTGCTTCACCTGCGAGAGTTTCTCCGTTAAAGGAAGCGGAAGATTTGGCTGTCCTTCAGGAGCCTATCATGATTAGTGACTCAGGTATAATTCCATTGTCATTTCACCATCTCACAATACCTTACTCTCTTCATTTCTCTCTTCGGGGATCTTATTCTTGTTTTTAATTCAGACCCTGAAGATTTTGTCATTGCCGAGGCGACCGGCACAGAGTTCGGCGATAGGTCTGACGTCAGGTACGACGACAATATTGAAGAGGAGCCTGACGAAGAGATTGAGGCAGAGCCAGAGGTTGAGCTCGATGCAGGATTCAACGTCGTTCCCGAAGAAAACTTCGAGGTGGACCTTGAGGAGGAGAGACCCTCGGGTGACATTTCTCCCGATGGTACGTGCTCTTATATCCCCTCACTTTGGATCTCATGTTTATATTGCACGTGATGACATTGGTTTGGCTTGTAGGTCCTTCTGTATTGGAGATGCGGCATCTGTTGGAGAAGCTATGTTCCCTTAGCAACTCTACTCGAGCCCACCGTTCATTGGACCTTCGTGTTTTGGATTCGGTCCCTGTTTCCGGGAACTCTCCTGATTTCCAGGGGGTGATTGACGACTTGATCGTCCCCTGTCAAGAGCATTTGTCTTGTATAACCCGCGAGCGTTTGGCCTGGGCTTTCGGGGAGAGACGAAAGACTCTCTCGACTCTCGCGACATCGGTGTCTCGTGCCGAGTCGGAGTTATTCTCACTTCGTCACCGACTCAGGGGTCTCCAGGATCAGTTTACATGTCACCTGGCTTTCAGTGCAGGTATGCTAGCTTCTGGGGCTGATTACAGGGCTTCTAGCCACCTAGCTGATCAGACCCAGTCACTCAAGAGTGAGATCAAGGGCATGGAGGGTTTGGTAGACACCGCCTTCTCTACCCTTCGTGACTACTCATATGATTATGAGGCCGCCCGAGCTAGCGTAGACGACCTAGTGGCTGACGAGGAGCGTCACTTTACCGCCGCCTGTTCTTTGTTTACCCGGATCGACGGGTTCTTAGCCCAGCTGCGTAGTCGCTATCCTAGCCTTTAGGGTGGGGTTTGTTTGTATTTTTGGCATTTTGTTTGTTTTGGACATGGTTTTAGTTATTTATTTTGAGGAGTTTAGGTTTGTTATCGTATTTTGTATGATGTATGGATTGAGTATATGTTTTGGGAAGATTTATATTATTATCGATATTTTGGTATTTTGTTATTTTGTTAGGCACAAGATAAAAAGCCTGTTCATCTCTTTATGACTGGTCAGATGAACATACCAGTGTCAATTGTTTACGGTACAAATTGGCAAAACCATTTTTTAATGTGGATCCTTTCTATTCTCTCCACTCATTATTAAGTGTGGAATCCTCACATTTCACTCATTCTCCACGCATACTTATTTATGTATTTGGAGGGGGATTTCGCCCTGTTAAATTATCCAAGCTTATCATAAGGATAAGAAGGTTTCATTCATTATAGGGCTTTTTATTTATGCTTTCAATACTCTGCCTTACTATTAATTAATAAGGCAATGTTTTATTCAGCAATGATTTGTTTAAAGCGACAAATCGTAACGCTGCCCATTTTCATATTTATTCTGTATCAAATGGGCAAACACAGTGGTAATTGTATTGGAGGCACAAATACCAAAACCATTTCCCCGCTTTAGTGGCTCCAAAGTTCGGGCGCCGACTTCATCCGGCGATGTGGACAAAACCCTTTTTTTTTTGGCCTGCCAGAGGTTTTGGTAGCTTTTGTATTAGCCACCACATGTGTTCCTTGATTAACGGCTCAAGGCAACAAGGCCGATTTATGCCCCGGGGGGAGGACATTTTGGTTTATGGTATTTCTTCAGTGGACACCATCCACGACCCTTGATTGACGGCTCAAGGCGACAAGGCCGATTTATGCCCGATGGGACAGCTTTGTTTGTGGTATTTCTTCAGTGGACACCATCCACGTCCCTTGATTAACGGCTCAAGGCGACAAGGCCGACTTACACCCGGCGGGACATGGATAAGTACCTTTTACCCCGAGACTTAAGCCATCTTTCTTTTGGGCGTATGAGTTTAGCCACCTTTCTTCTTGGTGTTTGAGTTTGGTCACCTTTCTTCTTGGTGTATGGGTTTAGCCACCTTTCTTCTTGGTGTATTATGCATGGTATTTCTTAAGATACCGCCCGTTTATAGGAGGTAATGGTCTTTCGCCTTTATGATCTATGAGTTGGTATGCCCCTCCGTCAAACACCTTCTCAACCACATATGGGCCTTCCCAATTAGGTGAAAACTTTGGGCCGACATGCCGGCCAATTATGGGCCTTCGGAGAACGAGTACTAATTCCCCTTGACGAAAAGTTCTTGAGCGGGCCATTTTGTCGTAGGCCCGTGCCATCTTCGCTTGGTATATTTCCAAGTTTTGTTGGGCTATGATTCGCCTTTCATCCATAGCGTCGAGTTCGTCGAGCCTGAGGCGCTTCTGCTCATCTAACGACATTTCATTCCGGAGCGCCACCCTTAAGGACGGGAGTTCCACCTCAAGCGGCAGGACAGCTTCGACACCAAACACCAGGGAATATGGTGTCGCTTGAGTGGGGGTTCGACATGTGGTTCGATATGCCCAAAGCGCTTCTTGTAGCCTTTCATGCCAGTCGCGCTGATTTCCTTTTAACGTCCTTTTCATGATTTTTATCAAGGTCTTATTGAAGGCCTCTGCTAAACCATTTGCTCTGGGATTGTATATGGAAGAATATTTCCAATCAATCTTGAACTTTTCCGCAAGTGCGTATACTTTAGCACTTTTGAACGCGGCCCCGTTATCAGAAATGATTCTCCTCGGGGTCCCAAATCGGTATAAGATATGGTTTTTGAAGAAATTCACGACATCGATTGCCTTCACTTCCCTAAGCGGGACTGCCTCGGCCCACTTGGTGAAGTAATCGGTCGCAGCCAAGATAAACTTATGACCTTGTGGGCTATCATGTAATGTCGCAACTTCTTCACAGCGAACACCAATGCCAGACAATGCTTTTCAATCGGTGTATAGGCATATTCCGCCCCTACCAGCATGCGGCTCAAATAATAGAGGGCGTTTTCTTTCCCTTGTTCATTTTCTTGCGCTAATAAGGCCCCGAGAGATCCATCCAAGGCCGTTGTGTACAATATCAGCTCTTTTCCTGGTATTGGAGCGGCTAGTACTGGCGGTTTGAGGAGATAGCCCTTGATGTCGTTTAGGGCTTGTTGACAGGCTTCGTCCCATTTAAACGGGACATCCTTCTTGGTCAATCGGGTGAAAGGTTGTATCCTACCCGATAGATTGGCTATAAATCGCCTGATGTATGCCAAGCGGCCTTGAAGCGAGCGAAGCTCTTTAAGGTTCCTAGGTGGCGGCAATTCTTGTATTGCCTTAATTTTATTCGGGTCTATCTCGATCCCTCGGTGTCGAATGACAAACCCAAGAAATTTCCCCGACGAGACCATAAAGGCGCACTTTAACGGGTTTAACTTCAGCGCGTGTTGCCTCAGGCGGTCGAACACGACTTTGAGGTTTCTGAGATGCTCGTCATAGGACGTTGCCTTTACGACCAAATCGTCCACGTAGCATTCGACAATCTTATGAATTAGATCATCGAATATTTTCGTCATGGCTCGCTGGTATGTAGCCCCGGCATTTTTCAGGCCAAAAGGCATAACCTTGTAACAATAAATACCCATCGGAGTGCGGAAGGCCGTGTGCTTCTGGTCTTCTTCGTCCATTTTGATTTGGTTATACCCCGCATATCCATCCATAAAGGAGAATACTTCATAGGACGAGGTATGGTCGATGATGATTTCAGTCACGGGTAAAGGAAAGTCATCTTTGGGACAAGCTTTATTCAGGTCCCGAAAGTCGACACATATACGTATTTGCCCGTTCTTCTTCTTTACGGGGACGATGCTAGCCACCCAATCGGGAGTTTCTTCTTCCCGTACGAAGCCTGCATCAATAAGTTTCTTGGTTTCAGCCACGACTTTTTCTTCGAGTTCTATTCTCATTCGTCGTGGTGCCTGTTTGACCGGCTTTATACTTGGGTCAATTTTGAGTTTGTGGACCGCAACTTTGGGATCCAATCCTGGCATTTCTTCATAGCTCCATGCGAAACAATCAACATATTCTTGGAGCAAAGCCTTCAAGGGTTCCTGTTTCTCTTGGGGAAGGGATGCGCTTATGAAGGTTGGCCTGGGGTCTTCATCTCCCCCGAGGTTAACTTCCACCAACTCATCAATGGTGTTAGGCGCGCCGTCCTCTAACTCTTTTGGTGCATTTTTAGCCACCAGGATGAAGTCTTCTTCTTCCGGCTCCTCAGATACCATATGACAGGTAACTCTTCGGTTCTTGAAGAAACTTCGACACCGTTCGTCGGGATCCCCGTCTTCTTCTGACTCAGAGTCGTATCCCAAACCGCGAGTGTATTTGATCTTGTCATCGAGGCCCCTGACCGTATTAGTCGAGCCATTCCATAATTTCTCAAAATAATACATTTTGGATTTCGATATGGTTTGAGGACACCGGGCTTTTTCCATCAGTTGACCCTGATTCTTCCCGAAATACCGGGACGCCTCGATATTGACTTCCCCGTCGTCGGAGTCTTCTGACAATAAGCCACTCCACTCGTGGATCAGGGCATTATCACCAGGATTGATTGCATCGATTTTGTAGAATCTAATTGGTCTATGAGTGACCGTCTTCCCTGGCAAGCGTTCGACCTTTGAAGGAACGACAAACGTTCGCAACTTCTGGATTTGGTTCACTTCTTTGGGAGAAAGGTCCTTGTAATGTTTTTCGGGTACCTTTTCAACCCTTAAAGACGATTCATGGCTCTCGTCAGTTTCGAAGTTGTATGTCGGTTTGACGTGAAACAGAATTTCTTCTTCTGATCCACTCTCCGATTCATATACCTCTTCATCTATAGGAGCTTCCTCTTCTGACTCATCGTCTGTTGAGGCCCCGTATAGTGGGATAACCCGGCGCGTCGAGATCTTCTCATCTTCTTCATCAGAAGAGGCGCCAAATGAGGGAGTGACACCATACACTCGTTCCTTCTTGTCTTCCTCTTCATCAGAGGATAACCCGTAAACGGGTTTATTGCTCAAAGTTGGTGCCTTTTTATCATGAGATGACACCAGATCGGGCGTGGGTTTGGCTTGGCTTGTTTGCATTTCCAAGTCATTTCCTCGTAAGACGGAGCTTAGAGACTCCATCAGCGCTTTATGCTGATCCTTCTCCTCCTGCGTTAAGAAATAACGGGCGTCGCTAAGGCCAATTTCATGGACCCCGAACGGCTTGATGTCCCCATTTATCCTTTTTTGCCTTCCATCTTTCATGTATTTCATGCATTGGTGAAGAGTTGATGGTACCACCCGATTTTCATGCAGCCAAGGGCGACCGAGTAAGGCCTTGTATGACGTATCGGCGTCAATGACATAAAATTTGGTCGAGGTTATCAGGCCCCCGAATTGGAGTGTTAGGGTCACCGCACCCATGGCTTTCTGTGAATGTTGATTGAACCCATGAATGGTCACTTTCTCATTCGACAATGGTTTGGTATCCAGCATTAGGGCTTTCAGGATCCTCAAGGGCATAATGTTTATCGATGACCCCGAATCGACCAAAATGCGATTCAGTCTTTGCCCCTCACAGTCGCCAGTTACATACAACGGCCGGTTGTGATCGGCGGTGCCAGTCAACAGGTCTTCATCAGTGAAGTGGATACCCGTTGAACGGCTGTTGACGTATGCCGTCTCATGTGATTGCTTTTCAGCAAAGTACGCCTGAAATTGCTCAGGATTTTGGAGCGCGTATATTAATATATCGCGCATATCCTTCGACATCATCAATGCATCAAAGACACTAAGTAAGGCTGGGATCTTACGGAGATGTGCCAGCACATTGTAATCTCCTACCGTGAGTTTCGACTTTTCACGGGTGGGTATGCCATTTTCTGGCTCTTTGCTCATGCCTTTGGTTTTCGCGACATTTCGGTCAGACTCTTTTGGAGGTTGACGTTCAGGGATATAGGTGCCCGAACGCAGAACGACCTGACATTCCGTCTTTTCCTGTTCAGAGGTAGTGGCCTCATCACCTTCTTCGGAATAGAATAGACTCCGGGGAAAGTGTGCGTCTTCTTCAGAATCGCTATTATGATGAATTGCATGGCACCATTCTTTTTGGTTAGGCGCGGAACGGGTGTATTTGTGAGGATTTGATTGCCTTTCCTCCCCATTCTCTATTTTAAAAGAGCGTTTTCGGCCGTCGGCGGGCTTACTTTCTTTCCTTGGCTCAGGGTTTATTGACCCTCTCCTTGGGTTCACAACGGGGAAATTCCTGGCTTGAGTAGAAACGGCCTGAGACTCGCCATTTATTTCCTCATTTGTGGTTTCAATCGTCAGCTTTTCTTCGTGGCCGCAATCTTGCCATGCTATGCTTTCCAGCATTTCTTTGTCTTCTATGTTTACTAAAAAGACATTGGGAGGTTTCCTTCGGGCTTGACCTGGCCGAAGTGCCTCATTTCTGGATTGATGCCCATGAGAAACTATGATCACCATGTCCTCTTTCGGGCGTCCTGAAGATGAGTTTCCCTCGTCTCGGGTAAACCCAACTCTAAGGAACCCATTCATTTCAGGTCCCTTCTCGCATTCTTTCCTCATTCGACAGGGCATGTCTTCCACTAGCCCTTTTATGCCTTCGGGTTTGAATTTCCGAATTGTCGACTTTGGTTGTGGAACCTCCCAAACGCTCCGGATACGAGCGGTTGGAGAGTTCCTTTTCACAATCCTTAGGGATGTGAAGGGGTTGGAGACGGGAAGATTTGGCTCAGCCACCAATTCATCCTGGTAGGCTTGGAGAGCCCGTTTCTTGGTGACCTTTGGGGCCACCGGTGTTGGAAGGGTCGAGGAGACTTTCTTTATTGATCGGTGTCTCCTGGGGCGCTGAGGTTTGGGAGGAAGCGCCATGATTTTATTATCGACCCCCTTCTGGGTAATCCTGAAGGAGACCTCTTCATCATCTTCGACCAGAGTTGGTGTCGGTGATGGTGGAGTAGGAAGAACGATCATTTGGGGAAAGTCCCCAAACGAGAACACCATGTGGCCTGCCTCGTTGAGAGAGACGGGGACAGCGATCGCAAACGGAGAATTCGCTCCAGACATCATTTCCTGAAAAATATAAACTCCACAAATCAATTAGCCATATTTCATGCAAAATTTATTATATATATATTTTTTATTTGATCCATATATTTAATTATTTTAGCCCAAGAGATGAGAGGAGAAAGATATGTCCCACCGGGCGTGCCAGAACCTGTGCGGCCCTTTTTCGCGGCCCACGCGCGAGGCATCGGCGTCCTCGCTCACGGGGGAAGAAGGTGCAGGTACATCCCTGCGCGTGTTTGTGCGCTCAAGGACTTATTATTTAGGTGATTGTGGGAACTTTTATTTTCCGACGGGCGCAAGCCCCCGCCGTTAATTACCCCGGCTCTCGCCTCGGGAACCTCTGATTAATGGGCTAAACTAATTAAAAATATATGGATCAG
This sequence comes from Bolboschoenus planiculmis, assembly GCA_031770325.1. NCBI lineage: Eukaryota > Viridiplantae > Streptophyta > Magnoliopsida > Poales > Cyperaceae > Bolboschoenus > Bolboschoenus planiculmis. The sequence continues at coordinate 4,132,958 of CM062771.1, forward strand.
ATTTGTGGCTTCCAATTTATTATAATGCATACTTTAAATAACCCAAAGGTATAACTTTGGACAATAAGACTAAAGACGTATGATCTAAAGTCAGAGAAACGTATAATTTCTCATAAATCAGAGATCGAGGATGTATAATCCTATTGATCTCACGGAGTTCGAATGTGAAGCGCACTGCCAACTCGATACTCAAAGAACCAGAGATGTTTAATCTCTAGAAAGGTTCATGTCAAAGACAAGGACGTATAATCCTAAACAGTCTATTGACCTTCCAAATCCCGAATCTGAAGCGCTATGCCAATTCGAAACCTGGGAAAATTGGAGGATCGGGAACATATAATTCTTTATCGATTTCCAAATGAGGTACATTAAACCTGAAGCGCACTGCCAATTTAATGTTCTCGAAACATAATTTAATATGATTTGGTATGTTGGTATGTTTTTACCAAGTTTTGGACTTATCTGCATATTTGGCATGTTTGGCCAAAGATTTGGACTTATTTGCATATTTGACATATTTTTGTCAAGAGTTTGGACATATTTGCATATTTGGCATATTTGGTCAAAGATTTAGACATATTTGCATATTTGACATATTTGGTCAAGAGTTTGGACATATTTGCATATTTGACATGTTTGGTCAGAAGTTTGGGCATATTTGCATATTTGACATGTTTGGTCAAATACTTGGGCATATATGTATTTTTGACATATTTAGTTAAATATTTGGGTATATTTGCATATTTGACATGTTTGGTCAAATATTGGGACATATTTGTATTTTTGACATATTTTGTCAACTATTTGGGTATATTTGCATATTTGACATGTTTGGTCAAATATTGGGACATATTTGTATTTTTGACATATTTGGTCAACTATTTGGGTATATTTGCATATTTGACATGTTTGGTCAAATAATTGTATTTTTGACATATTTAGTTAAATATTTGGGTATATTTGCATATTTGACATGTTTGGTCAAATATTTGGGTATATTTGGATTTATTTGCATATTTGATATATTTAGTCAAAGATTTGGGCATATTGACATATTTTAAATATTTCAATTTATTTTATTAAAATATGACAAAATTTGGTTATTTTTGAATATTTTGTCTTGTTTTATCAAGACATAATATAATCTGATTATTTTGAATATTTTGATTTATTTTATAACATGATTCAATCATTTTTGAATAATCTGATTTGTTTTATCATAATTTGATTATTTTGCAAATTTTGATTTGTTTTATCAACATGTGACATATTTTAATCATTTTTGAATATTTTGATTTGTTTTATCAAAACATGACATAATTTGATTATTTTTAATGTTTTGATTTGTTTCATCAAAGTTTAACATATTTAATCATTTTTGAATATTTTCGATTTGTTTTATCATAATTTGATTATTTTGGATATTTTGATTTGCTTTATTAAAGTTTAACATATTTAATCACTTTTTGAATATTTTGATTTGTTTTATCAAAATAATATAATTTGATTATTTCTAATGCTTTAATTTGTTTTATCATGACATAATTTAATTATTTTTGAATATTTTGATTTGTTTTATCATAATTTGATTATTTTGAATATTTTTGATTTGTTTTATCAAAATATAACATGATTTGATTATTAAAAATATTTTTGATTTGTTTATGACATATTTTTAATTATCCTTGAATATTTTGATTTACTTTATTAAAGTTCAACATATTTAATCATTTTTGAATATTTTGATTTGTTTTATCAAAATAATATAATTTTGATTATTTCTAATGTTTTGATTTGTTTTATCAAAACATGACATAATTTAATTATTTTTGAATATTTTGATTTGTTTTATCATAATTTGATTATTTTGAATATTTTTGATTTGTTTTATCAAAAGTATAACATGATTTGATTATTAAAAATATTTTTGAATTGTTTATGACATATTTTAATTATCCTTGAATATTTTGATTTGCTTTATCAAACTATACATAATTTGATTATTTTGAAAATTGTTGATTTGTTTTATCATAATTTTCACTTATTTTTAAATATCTTATTTGGTATTTTGAATTTATTTTATACATATATCATATATTTTGAATTTTCTTTTATTTAAAATAAAATCAAAATTGACATTTTATAGTTTTAAAAATATTCATAAATGAAATCATGATTTTTGATATATTTTTCATAATTTTTGGGCTTGAGAAATCATTTTTATTTGGTGTTTAAAGTTTATTTTCAAAACAGATTAATATGGGCCGTCAGATTTGGGCCCATGCATCAAGATCTGAACTTAAGTTCAGTTTTTAAAGCATCTTTTAAACTGGGCCGTTGGATCTCTGGCGCGCATCAAGCCTTCTCTGGGTTGTTTGAATTTCATCAAGATTCGCACTTTGAGATGCATCAATATTCGTGCTCATCCTCCCCGACACTGATCAAGGCCCTGCCGGCGTCGGATCTCCGATCAGGAGGCATGGCTGGCATCGCCGGAGCGTGGGGAGTCCATCGGTGGTGGTCTCGGCGGCGGCGGCGGCGGCATGGATCGCCGGAGATGGGGGTAACCATTGGGTTTCGGTTGGGAAGTTGGCTGAGATAAAATTTTGAGGAATTTGAGCTGATTTTTGACAAATTAACTCGAATTCTTTGTCATATAGCATCGCCAGAGCATGTTTAACAAGTTTTTAAGATTTAATTTGAGTTTAATCCATCAATTTTGCAGCTTTGGTCATTTGGTACCAAACTGGTTTCGGGGCATTGGTACCAAATGGTATTTCATGGCTTTTCCTTGCAATTTTCTTCCAATTAACCCTCCAAACAGTGTCGTTTAGCATATTTGAACATGTTTGGATGATCAATTTCATCAATTTAGATGTGCATTGTCCTTTATGCACATTGGGTCATTTCTGGTTTTATTTCCAATTTGGTTTTCCTTTGATTTCATCACATTCTTCTCAAATTGCATGTTTAAGTATATTTATTTGGGTCAATTGCATGTTTTAGAAAGGTTTTATACTAGATTTACATGTGGATTTCATTTGTATGTAAGTTAATTTCATTTTTTTTCTTTTCTGGTATTTATTCCAGAATTAACTCAATTCTGATTCTTTACAGATCCAATTTCAGAAATTCATAGAAAATCACAGAAAATGCCAAAAATGGTAAAGTTTGGTGAATGAATGCATTAAGACTTATTTTATATGCCTATGAAATTTCAAGCTAATTGAATAATCAGAAAGCATGTTTTTTTGCATTTTTACCAGACTGGACAGAAATGCCCTTTCAGATTTATAAAAAATCAAATTTGGCTTAACCTATGGATTAAAGCCTGGTTTAATTATTCTAAATCCTTTAAAACATCACATGAGGTGTCATAAAGGTGAATTAATCAAGAAATTTTGGATTTTTGAATCAAAAGAAGAATGAACTTCTCAGTTTGACCCAAAGTTGACTTTTTTTGGAGTTTTTGACAGATGAGATTGTAAAATTCATAACAATTCACAGAAAATTCCAAAAATTATAAAATTTAGGTGGTAAGTTAGTATAAACCTACTCTACATGACTGTGAAATTTCATGAAAAATTAACAACCAGGCTGAGAGATATGGATTGATCTCTCAGCTGGCCAGAAACTGGAATTCACTGGACTCAAACCAGTATTGATGTTTATTGCTTTTCCATTGCTCAATTATGATTTTGAGCTATCAAGCACATCAGAGAACATGACAGAAGAAACTAAAGAGGGAAACAAAACCAATTTGCACCAAAATATCATATATTATAACAAATTGAAATACAATACACATATAAAACATGGAATTTTGTTTTTCCATGGAATTTTGACAGCATAACAGCTTGTATAAAGCCATTATTGAGCTTTACACAGCCACTGCACATGTGCACAGGGCTTGAGAGAGAAAGGGGATGAACATGTGCCCATCCCCATGAAACCAGATTGGCATGTGCCAATTGGTTGAAGTATACTGTCAAATTCCATGGTGAAATCACCATGTGAGCTCCTGAGACTCAAGCTCAGCCACCAATTGAGCTCTGGAAGGAGGGAGGCACATGTGCACCTCCCCAGCCATGGGGCTAGCCATCTCACCCAGCAAGGTGAGACTGGCTCCTTGAGTTCAATTGGGACTGAGCCAAGCTCAAGGCTTGACTCCTATGTCCCTTACCTAGCTATTCAAAGCTTGGTTTCTTCTCAGCTGGCTTTCTTTTTTGTGGAAATTGGTGGAGTTGAGATTTTGGCAGAGTTTTGGCTATGTTGCTCTCTCTTTTCTTTTTCTTCTTCACTGGGGGTCTATTTATAGCCCAGAGGGCATGGTTTAAGCCTCAGGGCTGAGCTGGCATCATCCCAGCCCTTGGTTTGATCAAGTGGCCAGGATTGAGCCAGCCAGGCCTGTGCTGGCCTGAGGCTTGTCCTTGGAAGATTCCTCCAGCTAACTGGCGCTCAGAGCTCTCCATTGAGGTGCTTACATGTGTCCCTGACACAGGCCTGGGGAGAGAGAAGGAGCCGTTGGCTTTGTCTTCTTCCTTGGGTCAGTGTGTCATGCCTTTCGGGTGTGAGCATATCCCGAATATTCCTTGGCCTTGCTGGCGCTTGACATGTCACCAAAGTGCCACTGAGTGTGCCCAACGTGTCAATTTGGCTGCTTGAGTGCTGAGTTGTGCCAATTGACCACCCCCAGATCAGACTTGAGTGCCAAGTGGTGCACCTGTCAATTGAGTGCTTTTCACTCCAAATTGACACTTCAGGCAGCGTCGTGGAAGCATCTTGAAGCTTCTCCAGGTGTTGGCTTGGCCTCCCGAGCTCCCAATTGCCCTGTCACCTTCAAGGTCGAGGTACTTTCTCCTTCGATTTTCTCCCTGTTTACTTTACTATTTTCAATGCTGTTTGTGGCATTGAACTCCCCTTAGGGTGTAGATTAAGTCCCTAGAATGGTTTAAGCCAACTCGAACCATACACCCAAACTCCATTTTCGAAGCTCCATTGAGCTCTGGAGCTCGAGGAGGAAGAAAGGAGGGAGAGAGAGAGAAATTCAAAAGGTTTCTCTCGCTTGGGTTGGGTGCACGTGAGCCGTGCTTTGATTTCAAACCTGTCAGAGGGAGAGAGAGCTTGCACCGCGCTCATCTCTCTTTTCCTTCTTTTCTTTCGCTGGCTGAAGCGTCGCCTGGGCGCTGGGGCCCATTGGCAGCGAAACAAAGGGAGTGGGGTCCGCTTGTCAGATTTAATGAGACTCATCCCTCAGCGAAAAACTGAGGGTGAGTTCATGGTCGCGGTTCACGTGAGCCAAAGCACAAGGTCAGCGAGTTGGTTCACGTGGGCTGTGCTGATTCAAACCCCAACAGATACCTTGTGTGTATGACAGGTGGGTCCAGAGGTTTGCTTAATTGTTTGAGACCCCCCAACTTGTACCCAGAGTGTTGTGTTTCCCCCAAATTGCACCCAGAACTATCTCCAGTTCTGATTTTGGTATTTTCTTTATTTCTTTTTCCATTTTATTTCATTTTTCATGCAAAAATCCATGAAAAATTACTGAAAAATCACAGAAAATATATTCCATGATTCTGTTATTTTAGGTAATATTTCTGGTATTTTTGGGTGTGAAATTAGGCATTAATTTCACTTAAATCATTAATTGTATATGATTAGGCATATTAATCTTATACAATTAATATTTTGACATGATTATTCCAAAGAATCATTTTTTTAATTCCAAGGGATAATATTTGGGGCATTCTTCATGAATGGAATTCATGATTTTTGGATTTGGCATGTTTAATTATATGAAATTGTTTCTTGATTTCATATAATTAGGGTTTTGTGCATAGATTTTTTTTTGCACACATGTGTATATATTTTTGAAGGGGGTTTGGTATGATTATTTCATGAAATTATTTTTTTAATTTCAAGAAATAATTTTGGGATTTAATAAATCATGAGATTGGACATAATTTCATGATTTAATATTTGACATGGCTATTTCATGAAATTGTTTCTTTAATTTCAAGAAATAATTTTATGAAATTGAACATAATTTCATAATTTCAAATCTTTGGTATAAAAATCACATGAAATTATATCATTAATTTCATGCAATTTAATTTGTGTATTTTTCTGGCAACTTTTAAACAGCAAACATTTGGCCTCATTTTTGCTTCAAATATCATCCAAATGCACAAATAAGATGCCAAATATGTCCATTTAATGTTTATGAGTGTATTTGAGTCGATATTTCGTAGTTAGGACTTATATTGCACCTAAAATTGCATTAAAATGTTTCCGAAATGCATTTCAGCATGTTTAAGCACATTTTAAATCAATTTGGCCTCATTTTTACTTCAAATATCACGGAAATGCACAAATAAGATGCCAAATATATCCATTCAATGTTTTTGAGTGTTTTTGAGTCGATATTTGACAGTTATGACTTATATTTCAACCTAAATTGCATTAAAATGCTTCCGAAATGCATTTCGGCATGTTTACCCACATTTTAAATCAATTTGGCCTCATTTTCGCTTCAAATATCATCGAAATGCACAAATAAGATGCCAAATATATCCATTTAATGTTTATGAGTGTTTTTGAGTTGATATTTGACAGTGAGGACTTCTATTTCACCCCAAATTGCATTAAAATGCTTCCGAAATTCATTTCAGCATGTTTAAGCACATTTCAAATCAATTTGGCCTCATTTTTGCTTCAAATATCATCCAAATGCACAAATCAGATACCAAATATGTCCATTTAATGTTTATGAGTGTTTTTGAGTCGATATTTGACAGTTAGGACTTCTATGGCACCCTAAATTGCATTAAAATGCTTCAGAAACGAATTTGAGCATGTTTAAGCACATTTTAAATCAATTTGGCCGCATTTTTGCTTCAAATATCATGGAAATGCACAAATAAGATGCCAAATATATCCATTTAATGTTTATGAGTGTTTTTGAGTCGATAAATCACAGTTATGACTTATATTGAACCCAAATTGCATTAAAATGTTTCCCAGATGCATTTCAGCATGTTTAACCACATTTTAAATCAATTTGGCCTCATTTTTGCTTCAAATATCATCGAAATGCACAAATAAGATGCCAAATATGTCCATTTAATGTTTATGAGTGTATTTGAGTCGATATTTCGCAGTTAGGACTTCTATTGCACCTAAAATTGCATTAAAATGTTTCCGAAATGCATTTCAGCATGTTTAAGCACATTTTAAATCAATTTGGCCTCATTTTTACTTCAAATATCACGGAAATGCACAAAGAAGATGCCAAATATATCCATTCAATGTTTTTGAGTGTTTTTAAGTCGATATTTGACAGTTATGACTTATATTTCAACCTAAATTGCATTAAAATGCTTCCGAAATGCATTTCGGCATGTTTACCCACATTTTAAATCAATTTGGCCTCATTTTCGCTTCAAATATCATCGAAATGCACAAATAAGATGCCAAATATATCCATTTAATGTTTATGAGTGTTTTTGAGTTGATATTTGACAGTGAGGACTTCTATTTCACCCCAAATTGCATTAAAATGCTTCCGAAATTCATTTCAGCATGTTTAAGCACATTTCAAATCAATTTGGCCTCATTTTTGCTTGAAATATCATCAAAATGCACAAATCAGATACCCAATATGTCCATTTATTGTTTATGAGTGTTTTTGAGTCGATATTTGACAGTTAGGACTTCTATGGCACCCTAAATTGCATTAAAATGCTTCAGAAACGAATTTGAGCACATTTTAAATCAATTTGGCCTCATTTTTGCTTCAAATATCATGGAAATGCACAAATAAGATGCCAAATATGTCCATTTAATGTTTATGAGTGTTTTTGAGTCGATAAATCACAGTTATGACTTATATTGAACCCAAATTGCATTAAAATGTTTCCCAGATGCATTTCAGCATGTTTAAGCACATTTTAAATCAATTTGGTCTCATTTTCGCTTCAAATATCATCGAAATGCACAAATAAGATGCCAAATATGTCCATTTAATGTTTATTAGTGTTTTTAGTCGATATTTCACAGTTACGACTTCTATTGCACCTCAAATTGCATTAAAATGCTTCCGAAATGCATTTCAGCATGTTTAAGCACATTTTAAATCAATTAGGCATCATTTTTGCTTCAAATATCATGGAAATGCACAAACAAGTTGCCAAATATGTCCATTTAATGTTTATGATTGTTTTTGAGTGGATATTTGACAGTTAGGACTTATATTTCACCCCAAATTGTATTAAAATGTTTCCCAAATGCATTACAGCATGTTTCCCCACATTTTAAATCAATTTTGCCTCATTTTTGTTTCAAATGTCATCGAAATGCACAAATGAAATGCAAAAGATGTACATTTAATATTTATGAGTGTTTTTGAGTCGATATTTGACAGTTATGACTTATATTTCACCCCAAATTGCATTAAAATGTTTCCTACATGCATTTCAGCATGTTTAACTACATTTTAAATCAATTTGGCCTCATTTTTGCTTCAAATATTAACGAAATGCACAAATAAGATATCAAATATGTTTATTTAAAATTTATGAGTGTTTTTGAGTCGATATTTGACAGTTATGACATTTATTTCACCCTAATTCCATTAAAATGCTGCCGAAATGCATTGCAGCATTTTAACCACATTTTAAATCAATTTGGCCTCATTTTTGCTTCAAATATCATCGAAATGCACAAATAAGATGCCAAATATGTGCATTTAATGTTTATGAGGGTTTTTGAGTGGATAATTCACAGTTATGACTTATATTGCACCCCAAATTGCATTAAAATGCTTCCGAAATTCATTTCAGCATGTTTAAGCACATTTTAAATCAATTTGACCTCATTTTTGGTTCAAATATCATGGAAAAGCACAACTAAAATGCCAAAGATGTTCATTTAATATTTATGAGTGATTTTGAGCCGATATTTGACAGTTCGGACTTCTATTGCACCCCAAATTGCATTAAAATATTTCCGAAATGCATTTCAGCATGTTTAACCATATTTTAAATCAATTTGGGCTCATATTTGGTTCAAATATCATCGAAATGCACAAATAAGATGCCAAATATGTCATTAATGTTTATGAGTGTTTTTGAGTCGATATTTGACAGTTAGGACTTCTATTGCACCCCAAATTGCATTAAAAAACTTCCAAAACGAATTTGAGCTTGTTTAAGCACATTTTAAATCAATTTGGCCTCATTTTTGCTTCAAATATCATGGAAATGCACAAATAAGATGCCAAATATGTCCATTTAATGTTTATGAGTGTTTTGGAGTCGATATTTGACAGTTAGGACTTCTATTGCATCCCAAATTGCATTAAAATGCTTCCGAAATGCATTTCAGCATGTTTAAGCAAATTTTAAATCAAGTTGGCCTGATGTTTACTTCAAATATAATGGAAATGCACAAACAAGTTGCCAAATTTGTTCATTCAATGTTTATGAGTGTTTTTGAGTCGATATTTGACAGATAGGACTTCTATTTCACCCCAAATTGTATTAAAATGTTTCCCAAATGCATTTCAGCATGTTTCCCCACATTTTAAATCAATTTGGCCTAATTTTGCTTCAAATGTCATCGAAATGCACAAATAAAATGCAAAAGATGTTCATTTAATATTTATGAGTGTTTTTGAGTCGATATTTGACAGTTATGACTTATATTTCACCACAAATTGCATTAAAATGTTTCCCAAATGCATTTCAGCATGTTTAACCACATTTTAAATCAATTTGGCATCATTTTTGCTTCAAATATTAACGAAATGCACAAATAAGATGTCAAATATGTTTATTTAAAATTTATGAGTGTTTTTGACTCGATATTTGACAGTTATGACATTTATTTCACCCTAATTGCATTAAAATGCTGCCGAAATACAATGCAGCATTTTAACCACATTTTAAATCAATTTGGCATCATTTTTGCTTCAAATATCATCGAAATGCACAAATAAGAAACCAAATATGTCCATTTAATGTTTATGAGTGTTTTTGAGTCGATATTTGATAGTTAGGACTTCTATTGCACCCCAAATTGCATTAAAATGCTTCCGAAATGCATTTCAGCATTTTTAAGCACATTTTAAATCAAGTTGGCCTCATTTTTACTTCAAATATAATGGAAATGCACAAACAAGTTGCCAAATTTGTTCATTCAATGTTTATGAGTGTTTTTGAGTTGATATTTGACAGTTAGGACTTCTATTTCACCCCAAATACATTTCAGCATGTTTAACCACATTTTAAATTAATTTGGCCTCATTTTTGCTTCAAATATAAGCTAAATACACAAATAAAATGTCAAAGATGTTCATTTAATATTTATGAGTGTTTTTGAGTCGATATTTGACAGTTATGACTTATATTTTACCCCAAATTCCATTAAAAAGCTTCCAAAACGAATTTGAGCATGTTTGAGCACATTTTAAATCAATTTGGCATCATTTTTGCTTCGAATATCATCGAAATGCACAAATAAGATGCCAAAGATGCTCATTTAGTATTTATGAGTGTTTTTGAGCGGATATTTGACAGTATGGCAGATATTTCACCCTAATTGCATTAAAATGCTGCCAAAATACATTTCGGCATGTTTAACCATATTTTAAATCAATTTGGCCACATTTTCACTTCAAATATATAATCAAAATGCACAAAGAAGATGCCAAATATGTCCATTTAATGTTTATGAGTGTTTTCGAGTTGATATTTGACAGTTAGGGCTTCTATTTCACCCCAAATTGCATTAAAATGCTTCCGAAATTCATTTCAGCATGTTTAAGCATATTTTAAATCAATTTGGCCTCATTTTTGCTTCAAATATCATGGAAATGCACAAATAAGATGTCAAATTTGTACATTTAATGTTTATGAGTGTTTTAGGGTTGAGGGCTTAGGGCTTAGGGCTTAGGGCTTAGGGCTTAGGGCTTAGGGCTTAGGGCTTCGGGTCTAGGGTCTAGGGCATAGGTTCTAGGGCTTAGGGCTTAGGGTTTAGGGTTTAGGGTTTAGGGTTTTTAGGGTTTAGGGTTTAGTTTTTAGGGTTTAGGGTTTCGGGTTTAGGGTTTAGGTTTTAGGGCTTAGGGTTTAGGGCTTAGGGCTTAGGGCTTAGGGGTTAGGGTTTAGGGTTTAGGGCTTAGGGTTTAGGGTTTAGGGTTTAGGGTTTAGGGTTTAGGGTTTAGGGTTCAGGGTTCAGGGTTCAGGGTTGAGGGTTGAGGGTTTAGGGTTTAGGGTTTAGGGTTTAGGGTTTAGGGTTTAGGGTTTAGGGTTTAGGGTTTAGGGTTTAGGGTTTAGGGTTTAGGGTTTAGGGTTTAGGGTTTAGGGTTTAGGGTTTAGGGTTTAGGGTTTAGGGTTTAGGGTTTAGGGTTTAGGGTTTAGGGTTTAGGGTTTAGGGTTTAGGGTTTAGGGTTTAGGGTTTAGGGTTTAGGGTTTAGGGTTTAGGGTTTAGGGTTTAGGGTTTAGGGTTTAGGGTTTAGGGTTTAGGGTTTAGGGTTTAGGGTTTAGGGTTTAGGGTTTAGGGTTTAGGGTTTAGGGTTTAGGGTTTAGGGTTTAGGGTTTAGGGTTTAGGGTTTAGGGTTTAGGGTTTAGGGTTTAGGGTTTAGGGTTTAGGGTTTAGGGTTTAGGGTTTAGGGTTTAGGGTTTAGGGTTTAGGGTTTAGGGTTTAGGGTTTAGGGTTTAGGGTTTAGGGTTTAGGGTTTAGGGTTTAGGGTTTAGGGTTTAGGGTTTAGGGTTTAGGGTTTAGGGTTTAGGGTTTAGGGTTTAGGGTTTAGGGTTTAGGGTTTAGGGTTTAGGGTTTAGGGTTTAGGGTTTAGGGTTTAGGGTTTAGGGTTTAGGGTTTAGGGTTTAGGGTTTAGGGTTTAGGGTTTAGGGTTTAGGGTTTAGGGTTTAGGGTTTAGGGTTTAGGGTTTAGGGTTTAGGGTTTAGGGTTTAGGGTTTAGGGTTTAGGGTTTAGGGTTTAGGGTTTAGGGTTTAGGGTTTAGGGTTTAGGGTTTAGGGTTTAGGGTTTAGGGTTTAGGGTTTAGGGTTTAGGGTTTAGGGTTTAGGGTTTAGGGTTTAGGGTTTAGGGTTTAGGGTTTAGGGTTTAGGGTTTAGGGTTTAGGGTTTAGGGTTTAGGGTTTAGGGTTTAGGGTTTAGGGTTTAGGGTTTAGGGTTTAGGGTTTAGGGTTTAGGGTTTAGGGTTTAGGGTTTAGGGTTTAGGGTTTAGGGTTTAGGGTTTAGGGTTTAGGGTTTAGGGTTTAGGGTTTAGGGTTTAGGGTTTAGGGTTTAGGGTTTAGGGTTTAGGGTTTAGGGTTTAGGGTTTAGGGTTTAGGGTTTAGGGTTTAGGGTTTAGGGTTTAGGGTTTAGGGTTTAGGGTTTAGGGTTTAGGGTTTAGGGTTTAGGGTTTAGGGTTTAGGGTTTAGGGTTTAGGGTTTAGGGTTTAGGGTTTAGGGTTTAGGGTTTAGGGTTTAGGGTTTAGGGTTTAGGGTTTAGGGTTTAGGGTTTAGGGTTTAGGGTTTAGGGTTTAGGGTTTAGGGTTTAGGGTTTAGGGTTTAGGGTTTAGGGTTTAGGGTTTAGGGTTTAGGGTTTAGGGTTTAGGGTTTAGGGTTTAGGGTTTAGGGTTTAGGGTTTAGGGTTTAGGGTTTAGGGTTTAGGGTTTAGGGTTTAGGGTTTAGGGTTTAGGGTTTAGGGTTTAGGGTTTAGGGTTTAGGGTTTAGGGTTTAGGGTTTAGGGTTTAGGGTTTAGGGTTTAGGGTTTAGGGTTTAGGGTTTAGGGTTTAGGGTTTAGGGTTTAGGGTTTAGGGTTTAGGGTTTAGGGTTTAGGGTTTAGGGTTTAGGGTTTAGGGTTTAGGGTTTAGGGTTTAGGGTTTAGGGTTTAGGGTTTAGGGTTTAGGGTTTAGGGTTTAGGGTTTAGGGTTTAGGGTTTAGGGTTTAGGGTTTAGGGTTTAGGGTTTAGGGTTTAGGGTTTAGGGTTTAGGGTTTAGGGTTTAGGGTTTAGGGTTTAGGGTTTAGGGTTTAGGGTTTAGGGTTTAGGGTTTAGGGTTTAGGGTTTAGGGTTTAGGGTTTAGGGTTTAGGGTTTAGGGTTTAGGGTTTAGGGTTTAGGGTTTAGGGTTTAGGGTTTAGGGTTTAGGGTTTAGGGTTTAGGGTTTAGGGTTTAGGGTTTAGGGTTTAGGGTTTAGGGTTTAGGGTTTAGGGTTTAGGGTTTAGGGTTTAGGGTTTAGGGTTTAGGGTTTAGGGTTTAGGGTTTAGGGTTTAGGGTTTAGGGTTTAGGGTTTAGGGTTTAGGGTTTAGGGTTTAGGGTTTAGGGTTTAGGGTTTAGGGTTTAGGGTTTAGGGTTTAGGGTTTAGGGTTTAGGGTTTAGGGTTTAGGGTTTAGGGTTTAGGGTTTAGGGTTTAGGGTTTAGGGTTTAGGGTTTAGGGTTTAGGGTTTAGGGTTTAGGGTTTAGGGTTTAGGGTTTAGGGTTTAGGGTTTAGGGTTTAGGGTTTAGGGTTTAGGGTTTAGGGTTTAGGGTTTAGGGTTTAGGGTTTAGGGTTTAGGGTTTAGGGTTTAGGGTTTAGGGTTTAGGGTTTAGGGTTTAGGGTTTAGGGTTTAGGGTTTAGGGTTTAGGGTTTAGGGTTTAGGGTTTAGGGTTTAGGGTTTAGGGTTTAGGGTTTAGGGTTTAGGGTTTAGGGTTTAGGGTTTAGGGTTTAGGGTTTAGGGTTTAGGGTTTAGGGTTTAGGGTTTAGGGTTTAGGGTTTAGGGTTTAGGGTTTAGGGTTTAGGGTTTAGGGTTTAGGGTTTAGGGTTTAGGGTTTAGGGTTTAGGGTTTAGGGTTTAGGGTTTAGGGTTTAGGGTTTAGGGTTTAGGGTTTAGGGTTTAGGGTTTAGGGTTTAGGGTTTAGGGTTTAGGGTTTAGGGTTTAGGGTTTAGGGTTTAGGGTTTAGGGTTTAGGGTTTAGGGTTTAGGGTTTAGGGTTTAGGGTTTAGGGTTTAGGGTTTAGGGTTTAGGGTTTAGGGTTTAGGGTTTAGGGTTTAGGGTTTAGGGTTTAGGGTTTAGGGTTTAGGGTTTAGGGTTTAGGGTTTAGGGTTTAGGGTTTAGGGTTTAGGGTTTAGGGTTTAGGGTTTAGGGTTTAGGGTTTAGGGTTTAGGGTTTAGGGTTTAGGGTTTAGGGTTTAGGGTTTAGGGTTTAGGGTTTAGGGTTTAGGGTTTAGGGTTTAGGGTTTAGGGTTTAGGGTTTAGGGTTTAGGGTTTAGGGTTTAGGGTTTAGGGTTTAGGGTTTAGGGTTTAGGGTTTAGGGTTTAGGGTTTAGGGTTTAGGGTTTAGGGTTTAGGGTTTAGGGTTTAGGGTTTAGGGTTTAGGGTTTAGGGTTTAGGGTTTAGGGTTTAGGGTTTAGGGTTTAGGGTTTAGGGTTTAGGGTTTAGGGTTTAGGGTTTAGGGTTTAGGGTTTAGGGTTTAGGGTTTAGGGTTTAGGGTTTAGGGTTTAGGGTTTAGGGTTTAGGGTTTAGGGTTTAGGGTTTAGGGTTTAGGGTTTAGGGTTTAGGGTTTAGGGTTTAGGGTTTAGGGTTTAGGGTTTAGGGTTTAGGGTTTAGGGTTTAGGGTTTAGGGTTTAGGGTTTAGGGTTTAGGGTTTAGGGTTTAGGGTTTAGGGTTTAGGGTTTAGGGTTTAGGGTTTAGGGTTTAGGGTTTAGGGTTTAGGGTTTAGGGTTTAGGGTTTAGGGTTTAGGGTTTAGGGTTTAGGGTTTAGGGTTTAGGGTTTAGGGTTTAGGGTTTAGGGTTTAGGGTTTAGGGTTTAGGGTTTAGGGTTTAGGGTTTAGGGTTTAGGGTTTAGGGTTTAGGGTTTAGGGTTTAGGGTTTAGGGTTTAGGGTTTAGGGTTTAGGGTTTAGGGTTTAGGGTTTAGGGTTTAGGGTTTAGGGTTTAGGGTTTAGGGTTTAGGGTTTAGGGTTTAGGGTTTAGGGTTTAGGGTTTAGGGTTTAGGGTTTAGGGTTTAGGGTTTAGGGTTTAGGGTTTAGGGTTTAGGGTTTAGGGTTTAGGGTTTAGGGTTTAGGGTTTAGGGTTTAGGGTTTAGGGTTTAGGGTTTAGGGTTTAGGGTTTAGGGTTTAGGGTTTAGGGTTTAGGGTTTAGGGTTTAGGGTTTAGGGTTTAGGGTTTAGGGTTTAGGGTTTAGGGTTTAGGGTTTAGGGTTTAGGGTTTAGGGTTTAGGGTTTAGGGTTTAGGGTTTAGGGTTTAGGGTTTAGGGTTTAGGGTTTAGGGTTTAGGGTTTAGGGTTTAGGGTTTAGGGTTTAGGGTTTAGGGTTTAGGGTTTAGGGTTTAGGGTTTAGGGTTTAGGGTTTAGGGTTTAGGGTTTAGGGTTTAGGGTTTAGGGTTTAGGGTTTAGGGTTTAGGGTTTAGGGTTTAGGGTTTAGGGTTTAGGGTTTAGGGTTTAGGGTTTAGGGTTTAGGGTTTAGGGTTTAGGGTTTAGGGTTTAGGGTTTAGGGTTTAGGGTTTAGGGTTTAGGGTTTAGGGTTTAGGGTTTAGGGTTTAGGGTTTAGGGTTTAGGGTTTAGGGTTTAGGGTTTAGGGTTTAGGGTTTAGGGTTTAGGGTTTAGGGTTTAGGGTTTAGGGTTTAGGGTTTAGGGTTTAGGGTTTAGGGTTTAGGGTTTAGGGTTTAGGGTTTAGGGTTTAGGGTTTAGGGTTTAGGGTTTAGGGTTTAGGGTTTAGGGTTTAGGGTTTAGGGTTTAGGGTTTAGGGTTTAGGGTTTAGGGTTTAGGGTTTAGGGTTTAGGGTTTAGGGTTTAGGGTTTAGGGTTTAGGGTTTAGGGTTTAGGGTTTAGGGTTTAGGGTTTAGGGTTTAGGGTTTAGGGTTTAGGGTTTAGGGTTTAGGGTTTAGGGTTTAGGGTTTAGGGTTTAGGGTTTAGGGTTTAGGGTTTAGGGTTTAGGGTTTAGGGTTTAGGGTTTAGGGTTTAGGGTTTAGGGTTTAGGGTTTAGGGTTTAGGGTTTAGGGTTTAGGGTTTAGGGTTTAGGGTTTAGGGTTTAGGGTTTAGGGTTTAGGGTTTAGGGTTTAGGGTTTAGGGTTTAGGGTTTAGGGTTTAGGGTTTAGGGTTTAGGGTTTAGGGTTTAGGGTTTAGGGTTTAGGGTTTAGGGTTTAGGGTTTAGGGTTTAGGGTTTAGGGTTTAGGGTTTAGGGTTTAGGGTTTAGGGTTTAGGGTTTAGGGTTTAGGGTTTAGGGTTTAGGGTTTAGGGTTTAGGGTTTAGGGTTTAGGGTTTAGGGTTTAGGGTTTAGGGTTTAGGGTTTAGGGTTTAGGGTTTAGGGTTTAGGGTTTAGGGTTTAGGGTTTAGGGTTTAGGGTTTAGGGTTTAGGGTTTAGGGTTTAGGGTTTAGGGTTTAGGGTTTAGGGTTTAGGGTTTAGGGTTTAGGGTTTAGGGTTTAGGGTTTAGGGTTTAGGGTTTAGGGTTTAGGGTTTAGGGTTTAGGGTTTAGGGTTTAGGGTTTAGGGTTTAGGGTTTAGGGTTTAGGGTTTAGGGTTTAGGGTTTAGGGTTTAGGGTTTAGGGTTTAGGGTTTAGGGTTTAGGGTTTAGGGTTTAGGGTTTAGGGTTTAGGGTTTAGGGTTTAGGGTTTAGGGTTTAGGGTTTAGGGTTTAGGGTTTAGGGTTTAGGGTTTAGGGTTTAGGGTTTAGGGTTTAGGGTTTAGGGTTTAGGGTTTAGGGTTTAGGGTTTAGGGTTTAGGGTTTAGGGTTTAGGGTTTAGGGTTTAGGGTTTAGGGTTTAGGGTTTAGGGTTTAGGGTTTAGGGTTTAGGGTTTAGGGTTTAGGGTTTAGGGTTTAGGGTTTAGGGTTTAGGGTTTAGGGTTTAGGGTTTAGGGTTTAGGGTTTAGGGTTTAGGGTTTAGGGTTTAGGGTTTAGGGTTTAGGGTTTAGGGTTTAGGGTTTAGGGTTTAGGGTTTAGGGTTTAGGGTTTAGGGTTTAGGGTTTAGGGTTTAGGGTTTAGGGTTTAGGGTTTAGGGTTTAGGGTTTAGGGTTTAGGGTTTAGGGTTTAGGGTTTAGGGTTTAGGGTTTAGGGTTTAGGGTTTAGGGTTTAGGGTTT